>CM044007.1:28559743-28842854 GCA_024085815.1 Flaveria linearis | reverse complement strand
ATCTGAACCCATACATTGTTCTTGAGACAAATACAACCAAGCTAAAGTCCGAGAATCGCATAAATGTCACTGTGAAAGTTACTAAAGAGCACATGGATCTTCTAGTTGTTGTTGTTCAATCTTATGATGGATTAGTCGTTGGGAAGATTGGAAACTATCATCTTGTTGACTATGTGCAAGTTGATAAGACTGAGTTGGAGTGCATGGATATCATGTGGGCCTTAGCCAGTGCTGTCAGACGGGCTAAGAAGTTTGTAAAGAATACGGGGCAGAACTTGGTTGCTACTAAAGATACTACATTTGGATTTGATAAAACACAGGTCATGCTTCAATTGTGAAGAAAAGGGGCACTTCAAACGTGAGTGCGTAAAGGCAAAAGAAGTCTAGGAATGGAAATCTTTTTCCTAAATTCAACCGTCAAGACAAAGAGAAGGCTAGAGCATCATCAAGTAAAGAATCTAAGGCTTTGGTTGCTCAGGGAGATGAAGGACAAGACTTGTCCTTTCGATTTGTATCTGAGGGAGAATCAAATGTTGCATTAGTTGATACCTTGGATGATGGATCTGCAAGTGAAGGTGACATCATAGTTGAGCATGCATGTTAAGATATTGAAGAAGCTATGGATGTTGTTGATCATTTGGTTGAAGAAGAGCTAAGTACTGCAAACTCAGAATCTCCCGTTACTGAAGAGTCTGACACTGCATTGATGGCTGATTCGTCTGATTCTGCACATGTATACTCTAAAGATAAATTATTTAAGAAACATGCTTGTGCTGAATGTAATAAATTTAGAGAAAGCATTGATTTAAAATTTGCTAGGTTATTAGAACACAATGATAATCTAGTAAATGATTTATAACTCTGCACTGAAGCAAATCGTGTTTTAAAACAAAATAAGTGCAGCTTCAAGAAAAGTTAGAACTTTTAGGGAAACAACTAAGGGAAACCGAGGTTGTTGCCTTGAAACAATCAAATGATGTTAAGTTCTACTTAACCAATTTGGAATAAACTAAAAAGGAAAAGAAGTTTTGCAAGTTCAAGTTGAATCTTTAAAACAAAAATTGCACAGTTTAGCAAGTTCCTCTCACATAGTTCAAAACTTAGTGAGAGAATGAAATGGTGAGGAAGGACTGGGATATAAGGTAGTACCGCCACCATATGCAATCCTTTTAAATACTAAATGTAGACCAATCTGTTAATACATCTTGATGTACCTAGTTTATGATCTCAAATGTAAAAGTCTTTCATGTCTTACACTGGGTAATATGATGTAATTAATGATATTAATGTTGGATTCTTTATGCCCAAGACACATAGAACATTGATGTGGTTAGTATGTTATGATCCAAGTCGGATCGTACCCAATAACAAGCTTAGCAAATACCAATTAATATTTAATTCATGATATGATCATGCAATTAAATAATTACACCAACTTAGAAAATGGGTTTTCTAAATAAGTTGCATATGAGATGGAACAACTTATAGGAATATTTTGTTCATGGGTATTATTTGTAATGTTATTTAAATTGGTTACATAACGTCAAGTAATAAGAGTGTGGTATAAGTTATATAATTAAAAGTAAATACAATAACTTATACTAGTGATTAGTTAAATAAAATGTTGATAAAATTGGGGGGAAAACCTTTTAATTTGAAAGGAATTTTTGGCTGCCCTTTATGGGGGTTTGGTTCAAGTTGTCTTGGAACAAGACACTCTTGATAGTCACACACTCAACCTCTCATTCTCTCTCATACATGCAAGAACCACAAGGACCATTTCTCTCTATTCTTGAAGAAGAACAAGATGAAAAAAAACGTTTTCTGCAGCTCCTTTTGGTTCGTTTTGGGTGTTCAAATCCTAGCAAGAAGATGTTTGCTTGATGTTTGTGGGTATGCATGCTTGAGGACACCTCTCTTTGGTGTTTTGGACGTTCAAGAACATCATCATCTTCCTCATTTCTCACGTTTTTGAGCTGTCCCTGAAAGGTAGCATCATGGGTGTTATTTTGGTTTTTGTTTCTCTTTGTTAGCTAGTTCATACACATATATATGATCCTATGTTCTTGGGTTTGTTGATATTAAGTTATGTGTCTTAATTTTCAGATTATAAAACATGATATTAAGGTTTTATTCCGCTGTGTTTTTAAGTTTAAATGGTTAAACTACTTTGATAACGTGTCCAACAAACCCAACATTGACATCTAGAGCCGGATATGTGGATGACTAGCTTCTTTTGTCCTTATGAAATTGGTTTTATGGGACTTTAACAACCTTTTAGGGGCTGTTTTATGATGATATTATGAATCCCCATCTTTCAAAGCTATATCATCCATGCTTATGATTAAACCTTGAAAGATATGTATCAAATGGTTGATTGTGTTGTTTGGAAAAAAAAACCCTAAATTCTTGGTTTATGTTGGCTGAAAATTTAGGGTTAAACGGGGTTTTATTTTGTTCTTGAAATGTTGTATTTGGATACATATTTTGGTGCATAACATGGCCTAGACCTGTTCTAGTTTTGGATTTGGTTGTGTTTGGATGATTTGGTCATGTTTGGTTTTATTCATTCAATGGGTTGTAATAATTTCTTTTGTGTTTGTATCCTTTTGGTTTGTAATTTATTTATTCATTTGTTGTGTAATAAATAGATTAGATGTATTTCTTTTACTAGAAAAAAGTATTAGGATATGTTTTGTAAAAGAAGATACACAAGATGGTGAACCAAAGGAAGGTGCAAAGCAAGGGAACAAAAGACATGGACACTTGAAGCATTCAGATGCGGATTCGAGTGGAAGTTCATGGACACTTTGAAGTGTCAATTTTAAACCCTTAGGGATGACCTTATGACAACACTTGTGATGGCAAACAAATGTGGTCAACTTAGTGGCTATGGTTATGCACTTGTGATTGAACGATTGTGCTTGTTTTATTTGTTTAATTTTGGTTGATTTTTTTGATATTTGGATATGAATAACAAACTAATTAACAAACAAAACAAGCTGAAAATTTATGGTTCCTAATCATTAAGTGATTAATAAAAGGTTATTAAAAGGATTAATGATTTTAATAAAAGGGTTTTACTAAAAAATAGAACCATAAGGTACCATGTTTTTAAAAGCATGCAAATACAAGGTACATAGAGTTTTCAAAACTAGAATTAATGAAAAATTAAATCCCTTTGGAAACAAGTTTAACACATCCTTTTGCATGACACTCGAATCACTTGAGAACTATTGTGGGATAAAGGTCACCTAACCACTTTTAGGGAACTCGTGTGTTTGAGGTGGGCTTAACGTATTTGTGGGATAAAGGTCACCTAACCACTTGTATGTATAAACTCACACGTGCCTATAAGTAGGACGACTTAAATTGGAAACCATGTGCATAGGGTCACCGAAGCATGGCGTACAATGTTGTTGATGGGATTTACATGCCAACAAAACATAAGATGTTTAACCGATCCCATAAGGCTAGAAATTGCAAAAGGTTGCAAATTGTCAAGTGTGTCTACCTTGTTAATTTAAATAATGGGATAAAGGTCACCTAACCATCATTTAAATGTAACGTTGGATTTTAGGTTTTAATTATTAATTGTCTATAAGACATTAAAGGGTATTAATGGTTAAAATGTAATTTTCAGAAATACTAATATGAACTTTGTAAATTTGTAGAAATGGCCGCAAACAATAACGCTACCACCCCGACCGTCCATACCCTATCGCTGAGAACGTCTTAGAAAGGGATCGTCTTAACCACAATAATTTTATGGACTGGTTTTGAAACTTGAGAATCGTTCTCAAGCAAGAGAAAAAGGCCTATGTCCTTGACAATCCCATTCCTGACCAACCCGACCCCGAGAATGTTGAGGCCTATAACGATTGGCTTCAGTACACTGAGGATTCCATGCAGGTTTCTTGCCTCATGTTGGGAACTATGATTCCCGAACTACAAAAGGACTTGGAGCATCATGGCGCATATGACATGATTACCCAGTTGAAGGAAATGTTCCTTCAACAAGCTAGGGTAGACCGCCTCGAAACGGTTCGAGCGCTTCACGCGTGTCATATTGAAGAAAACCAAACCGGTATCATATTATGTACTCAAGATGAAAAGCCACATTGATCGCCTCAAGAGACTTAACTGTCCCGTCTCTAAGGAGTTGGCCACGGATTTGATCCTTAATGGCTAACTAAAAAGTTTGAGACGTTCATAATGAATTACAATATGACATGGTGGTACAAGAGCATTGGTGAGCTTCACGCAATGCTCAAGACGGCTGCAGGCAGGGAGGGAGGATGGTAGAAAGGTTCTACTGTTCTCTCGATTAATGTGGGAGGCTATAAGAAAAGGCCATTCCACGATCCGAAGGCAAATGTTGCCAAAGGAATGGGATACATCAAAGGGAAGGGGAAAGGGAAGGCTAAAGCGGAACCTCAAAGCCTAAGCTTAAGAAGCCTAAGGTAATGGAGAACGATCCATGCTTTGAGTGTGGTGAGATAGGACATTGGAAAAGAAATTGTCCAACCTATCTCAAATAGTTAAGGAACAAGAGGGATGCGGACAAACCTCAGGTAAACTTTCATGATTCATATTGGTTTAAATGTTATTTCTTCAAACACATGGGTATTGAATACCGGATGTGGAACTCACATTTGCAATTTGTTGCAAGGGTTCAAAAGAAATAAGCACTTCAGGAAGGGAGACACGAGTCTCTAAATGGGCAACGGAGCAAAAGTTGATGTCGAAGCCCAAGGAGACTATATTTTGAAACTTTCAAATGGTTTGGAAGTTGTTCTTAAAATATTTGTATGCTCCTAGTTTGACTAGGAACATAATTTATGTTTCCCTTTTAAAACAATATGGTTATGATTAAAGTTTGTAACAATGGTATTTATGTTTCTATGGATGATGTATTTTATTATAAGGCTATGCCTTTTAATGGTATCTATGAATTGGTTCATGATGATTCATCCTTTAATAACTATTATACCAAACAAACACCAAGAAACTTAAAATGGGTTTAAGTGATTCATATCTTTTGTACAAGATAGGATTCAATCACTTAAAACCAATTTCGTTCAATGAGGGAGGCTATAAGAAAAGGCCATTCCACGATCCGAAGGCAAATGTTGCCAAAGGAATGGGATACATCAAAGGGAAGGGGAAAGGGAAGGCTAAAGCGGAACCTCAAAGCCTAAGCTTAAGAAGCCTAAGGTAATGGAGAACGATCCATGCTTTGAGTGTGGTGAGATAGGACATTGGAAAAGAAATTGTCCAACCTATCTCAAACAGTTAAGGAACAAGAGGGAGCCGGGTAAACCTCAGGTACAAACTTTCATGATCATATTGGTTTAAATGTTATTTCTTCAAACACATGGGTATTGGATACGGATGTGGAACTCACATTTGCAATTTGTTGCAAGGGTTTAAAAGAATAAGCACTTCAGGAAGGGAGACACGAGTCTCTACATGGGCAACGGAGCAAAAGTTGATGTCGAAGCCCAAGGAGACTATATTTTGAAACTTTCAAATGGTTTGGAGTTGTTCTTAAAAATATTTTGTATGTCCTAGTTTGACTAGGAAAATAATTTGTGTTCCCTTTTAAAACAATATGGTATGATTTAAAGTTTGCAAACAATGGTTATTTATTGTTCTATGGAAGATGTATTTTATTTTAAGGCTATGCCTTTTAATGGTATATATGAATTGGTTCATGATGATTCTTCTTTAGTAACTCATTATATCCAAACAAACGATAACACTAAACCTAAAATGGGTTGAAGGTGATCATACTCTTTGGTATATGTCGTCTGGTCACAAAACAGAATGCGGATTCAAAACATTGTCATGTAATTAATAGTAACACATACATCCGTGCTTATTTTTAGTTGTACTAGTTTGTAACTGGTTTTTTTCTGAATACCAGTATCGGAAGAAGGGACTGCTGTGCCATTGTTTCATTACTATCATCCGAGGAAATACTGTTCGTCGAAACGCAAAGAGTAAGGATTGGTGTTTTAGGATATTGTATTTGTTGTTTAATGTCATCTAATGTATGTATTTGATAAATGGTATGTAGTTGTTTGTTTAATGTCATCTAATGTTAAACATGACCTGTAGTGGGCTGTAAAAATAAATGGTATGTATTTGTTGTTTAATGTCATCTAATGTTAACATGACCTGTAGGGGGCTGTAAAAATATGTTAGATTTGGTTTATTTTATCTGATTATGTGATGTGTACTGGTGGAAAAATGTTAGTGGTAAGTAAAAACTTAAAACCTGTTTTTGATTATTAAATTTATTACACATGGTTATAAGCTTACACAGAATTCGTTTTTCATATTTTTCAACATGTAACCAGTGTAATTACATGTAACTTCATGTAACTACATGTAACTTCATGTAAGAACATGTAACTACGTGTAAAAAAATGAGAAACAATGAAATAAGCTTAACTGCTTGTAGAAAATTGTTTTACCGCATTCACATGTATGTTTGAGTAAGGTCATATAATTACAAGTAATAACATGTAACTGATAGCAACCTAACACACAGTAGAAGGGGTGGTAAAATCAATAATTTTACAATTAGTACTCATTTTTAACAATATATTTGGAAGTGACAAAAGTTTTATTTTGTGTTCGTTAAATTAACGGTTGACTAATAGAAAATTGTTATGTTGTATGCAAACATATCTTCATAGGCAACACAGGGACATATGGAGATGTTCATGGCAACACAGGGACGAAGTTGACTGCGGGTTCACGTGTAATGAAAGAGCATGAAGTCACAAATTAAATCCTGGTGATTGAAGCACAAATTTGTGCCTTACGTGATGTATTTGACGGCACTTCATACGCTGTACTGGGGATTGCAATTACATGTAATATAATGTAAATAACATGTAATTTTCATGTAATTTGATGTACAGTATAATATTAACAAATGTGGTGGATCATGTATACTGGAAACCAAAAATATAATGTAATAACATGTAAAAAG
This sequence comes from Flaveria linearis, assembly GCA_024085815.1. Lineage (NCBI taxonomy): Eukaryota > Viridiplantae > Streptophyta > Magnoliopsida > Asterales > Asteraceae > Flaveria > Flaveria linearis. Next base: position 28,835,848 of record CM044007.1, on the reverse strand, counting down.
ATGTACGAATAAATGTATACTATAATGTAAGACGTACTGCCATGCTGTAAAAGGACAGTATACGTATGGTAAGCTAAAAATTAAACAAGCTTTTAATTATTAGAGGTTATGACATGTTTAAACCATTTCATTGCACTTTATTAAACATCCTTATATAATAAATTAATATGCACTTTTGTTACCATGTAACTTCATGTAATTACCTGTAAAAAAATTTACCCAACATAAAAAAACGCTTCACTGTTTCTGAGAATTCATTTAGTGTTTTGATAAAATCAAATATAGAAAGAAAAAAAACTTTTCACATTCGTTGAGGAGATAAAAAATACATAAAAAAATTATTAGACATTGTTATATAGGCATACAAAGACTTATGTTGCAATTTTAAAAAAATGAACAGGCACTTGTAATACATGTAACTTCATGTAATTAAATGTAAAACAAAAACGAAAAAACAAAATAAAAACATGCTTACCTGTTTATTGAAAATTCTGTTTAATGGTTTCCAGAAATCACATATACAATGAAAAAACATTCAAATTCATTTGAGATAAAAAAAAACATAAACACAAACATCAATTTAACAGATGATTGTTACAAAGTCTTAATAATCAAATGATGTTTCATAAGACCATATGTATGCGTTGCCCCAAGACAAATCTATAAGGGAAACCAAAAAACCTATGGCAAAGAAACATAATGATCTAACATAACAACAACAGTACACAACAGATAAAAGTCATTGAAATAGGAGAACACCTTCCGTTACCCACAGTAAGATAGTGGTAACCAAAAAAATAAACCAGATGTTTCTACGAAAAACTAGAGGTTTTGGTCGGGACCTCCCGGCTTAACCTTCTTGTGGCAGTTCCTAGAATCATGGTGAGTATACTCATTACATATTTTGCACAACCTTGGCTTCTTCATACTCTTCTCGATAGCTTTCTCCCCCCGTCCAATTAATCGTCGATTGGTGCCACATCCCTTGTTTCTAATACCTTGAGGTGCTGTTAAATTAACTTCAGCTACATCTTCAACACCAACAATCATGTTGATAACTTCGGTCCTACTCTTACAACATTTTCTATAACATACATGAATATTAATACAGCCAGTTCCCCTACATATAATTACATGTAATTCATGAAATTACATGTATTACGCACAAAGTTTCAATGTGTGGCTGATAAAGTGGAAGTCCCAAAAACTTACAGGAGTTTTATTAACTGCTTATAATAAAACAATGAAACAGAAGTTAGTGTTTATAAAAAAATTATGTTATATGTATTTAGACCTTACATGTAAATATTTTACGTTACCAACCACCACACTTATCTTATACACATTTGTTTATTTAAAAAAAATATACACGTAAGTACATGCAAATGTTGTTATTAAAACACTGCTATTAATTTGTATTTACATGTACATACATGAAAATAACATATGCAAAGCTGTTTTTTTTAAGAAAAAACTTCGTTAAAGAACATGAAAATTAATACAGCAACTTTCCCTTCCATATAATTACCGGTAATTACTAGAAATTACATGTATTAGGCAGAAAATTTTGTATGTGTGCTGATAAAATGAAAGTCCAAAAAAAACTTACATGAAGTTTTAGTAACTGCTTGTAAATAAAAAATAAAACATTTAAGCCCATTACATGTTAAAGTCATCCCACCACACAAAAACAACTTCAACATCCATGGTACTGATAAACTCTTATGTTGGTAAAATAATCAACATTTATTTATTTTAAACAAATGTTACATGTTAAAGGTCATTACCCAACCAAAAAAACCACACCACATATAATATACAGTTCTTTTGTAAAATACAAATGTAAAATACAATCACAAAAAAAACTTTTTAGTGGGTATAGGTAAAAGAAAATTGTAATAACTAAATGATAAAACAAACTTTTATTTTGCTAGGGTGTTGAGTGTTGTTGAATAACAAGTCATAATGCCATAAACACAACCTAAAAAAATACAATGTTATAGAAAAAAAACTTACATTAATCATTATTATGTGGGTAACTAAAAACTGACAACTTTTGAAGACCAATTTTATGTTTTTGAATGAATATTATAAAATTTTAAAACATTTAATCAAATGATTAATGTCATCAACAACTTAATAACAAAAAGAATAAGAAAAATAAACTTTGACATGAATAAAATAAAAAAAAATTATGAAGAAGAAATACAAACACTGAAAAAAAAACCAACACAATGAAATCTAACCACGACGATCATAACCGACGTATCGCATAGGAGAAACTGAATAAACAGGGTCTCGTGAGGGTTTCATTAGCAGGAGATTCTTCATCATGAACACGATCCGAGTTATCCGAAATCTCGAGATGAGCATTTGTCATGTAGGAACGGGTTTCGATACAGGTGGTTGCACACTAATGTCGACACTTGCAATGTTTGTGAATTGGGGTTGTATGGAAACATCACCGCCACCCATGAAAAAAGGATTGAACTTGAATTTAGGACACAAAGGAAAATGATGAAAATTGAAGAAGATGGATGATATTGGTAAAGTGGTAGAATTTGATTGGGTTAGAAAGTCTCGAAAATATAAAAGTACATGGATTTGATTGGTTGGTGGGAATGGGTTTGACATAGTACAAAAGGTACTGCCAAAAAGCATGGTATGCAAATGGAGGTTGGGTGGAAATGACCATGATACCCCTCACGATTCCATGAAGGAGGGTGATGTGTCAACTACTGATTGTTTCTTTTGAGTTAAAGGGTCTCATATTAATTAAGGGTTTTTCCTAGAACCAATCCTATATTCTATATATATAATATATATATATATATATGTTGTATATATAAGGTTAGGATCTTTGCAGCCCATTTAAACAGAACTGAAAGAACCATTTATAACCATTGATTTTCAAAATCAAGGTGGATGTGATTAAGGGTGGTAATTGAAACTTTAGTACACCAAATAAATAAGAAAAGTAATAAAAAGGGCTTTTGGTCTTTTACCATATTATTAAAAACGGAAGTTGCCGGTATTAGGAAGAAAATCCCCAAATCATAGGGCTTGCAGTTACATAATCGGAAGGAACAAACATCGAGCCCTAATCCGATGCATCAAAAGAAAAATTGAAGAACACGTCGAACCCTATTCTCGTTTGCGGCATTTGCGTCGAACAACGGTAGTAAGTAAATATGATTATAGTTTTACGATTATGAATTTACATTTTGTAACCGTGATTAAAACTTTGTTGTGTTGGTCGATGGTATTGTGTAAATCAATCATATGGTATTCAAGTCGTTTATCTGTTTACAATGTGTGCGATTCCTGGTAGTTTTATCATATATGAAATGTTGTTTGGAATTTACGTACATGTAAACCTGTATTTGTTTTGGTGGTCGACGGTATTGTTGTGTAAAATCGTGGTTAATGATACAAGGTAACAAATAGTACACTACATATGGTTTGATTTAGAAAAATGTATTTTCTTGTTAAACACCTTGAAATCCTTATCTTGAAAACCTTATGTTTACTATGCATAATAGCCCCAAAAACAAGGAAAAACGTTTAAAATAAGGGGATCTAGAACTCACCTGAACTTAGCAAATACTTCAATCCTAAGTTACTTAAGCTATAGTCCAAACACTCTAGCTGCACGAAAGTTATACACAAAACGTCATTTTCTTCATAGTTTCGCCCAAGTTTCGCTGCAGCGAAACTGCAGTTTCGCCAGCAGTTTTGCGGGCAGCACCTCTGCTAGTTTCGCTAGACAGATTCGCTGCCTTGAGCGCCCAACTTTCGTTGGAATTTCCTACTTTCGCGAAGTCTATGGGTCAGTCTGGGTCTTAGCGAGATTCCCGGCGAAATTGTAGTTTCGCCCGAGCGAAACTGTATTTTCGCTGGAATTTCTCCTAGTCTCGCTGAATAGTGCACAGTTTCGCTGGATTAACTCACAGTTTCGCTGATCGGGGCCCAGTTTCACTGGATGAATAAAAACTAAGAACCGCCCGTTTTAACCCAAATCTTAACTTTTCGTCCAAATCCTTGGTTTAACTTCCATGAAACCAAATCTAAGCTTTTTACACGTTTTCATAAGTAAAAATATGACCTTTATGGATTCTTTGCAACTTTTCAAACCCAAACCCTAGAATCCGGGTTTGATCTACAGAAGGGTTTAGGGTTCGATTCTTACCTTGTTTGTTGCTCCTTTCCTTGATATTTGATTCCTAAACGCGCAGATCTCCAATTCCTTGACCTTAGAAGCCCCCAATCTTGAGTGTTTTTGCACTTTCTCTCTCTACTTTCTCTCTCTACAAAATTTTGTTGCTAGGGCACAAATGGAAAGATGGTGGTGTCCTTGGCAGGTTAGGGCTGGTTATGGGCTTAATCTTGCCCATGAACCCCACTTAGCCCATAACCCTTTTCCTTCCTTTATTAAATCTCCATTATTTAGGCCCCCTATCCTTAATGACTCTTTGACTTTTCGGGTGTTACAAGTCTCCCCCTGACAGGATCTCAGCCTCTCGTGTTGATCAATTAGATTATGTTTTGCAGCGGATTCAGCACATTAATTAGCAATTAAAGCAAGAACATAAAGATATTGCAATTAAAGCATAAACATAGAGAGAAGAGTTCTGCGAAGCAATAAATGTTCTATTGGTCGCACTTTCGGCATTTAAACTGTATGGTTACCCATCCTTTTATAGGCGGCAAAAGGATGGTTGATGTCCTTTTCTGACATCACTGAATATTCAATTACAACTGACAAAACATAAAACTACTGAAGATGTCAACAACTGACCTCTTCTTACAAAAGTTCCTAAGTGCTGACAAAAGTAAACTACTGAATCCTACAACGACTGAAGAACAAACTCTTCATCGTTTATAACTACTGATACTATAACAACTGAACATGCTCTTCAGTGTTGTACAACTACTGAAATGAAATAAACTACTGAAAAAGAAACCACCACAACAACTGAAGAAGACTTCTTCAGTTGTTGTGACAAACTCTGAGTCTTCAGTACTTGGTCTTCAGACTTGGCTTCAGATGATATAACAACGATGACTTCAGTAGATATCATCAGTTGTTGTCTTCAGTCTTTGTCTTCAGACTTTGTGCTTCAGTAGAAGGTCTTCAGTTCTTTAGTTCTTCAGCTTTTGATTCTTCAGTACTTGTCTTCAGTACTTGAAGTCTTCAGTACTTGTAAGATCAGTACTTCAGACTTCAGTACTTGGTCTTCAGTACTTTGGAGTCTTCAGCTGATATTCTTCAGTTCTTTGATCTTCATACTTTGTTCTTCAGACTTTGTCATAACAGCAGAAGGCTGGAGCTAAGATGCTCTCGAGTTTGACATTCAAGCAAGAGAACACAATAGCTGATGAGTCTTCAGATGTTCTCGAGTCTGACATTCAAGCAAGAGAACATTGTAACTGATGGGACTTCAGCAGTTGTAGCAGTGGCATGTGGGACTTAGAGGTTTTCCTGATCTTGGCTCATTGGTTCTTTTGGTCCAACAAACTCCCCCTGAACCAATGCAGCCAAAACCTCTAATTATTGGATGTCCCACTTATTGATGGCATAAAGATTGGTCTATTTCCTTCTAGATCAATTAGAAGTGACCCAGATAAGCACTGGCCAGAGAGGTACTCTCAAGTGTTTTTTTTGGCTATGTATGGATGGGAGCTCTGTCTTGGGGATTTGGACACAGAGCTGTTGCCCCATCCATGAGATCTACCTCCCACGTACAACCCGGTAGGATTCTCGACAGTAGGCCTGAAGAAAGATCATTTGTTCTTCTTTGGACAGGTCTTCAGGCTCACCTTCGAACAATCCCTCCCGACCGTACAACTCTGAGATGAACTTGACCTGTCCTTCCATTTTTGAGCTCAACTGTTGTGATTTGCCTATGCAAATTCATCAGGTGTTTACCCTCCAACAACAGTGAGCTCATTCCTATGGAAATTCTCAAGCTTCTTATAGACCAGACCCTTCCTAACCACCCTATTATCTAGCTTGAAAAGGGTGATTGGCCGGCTCTATAAGCTTTCTCGAATTCATCTACTATTTCCCAGGTGTTATTACAATAGCCACAGAGATCTCTTCATCTACGATTCTCTTTAGTTGGCTTTTGTATCTCTCACAGGCATGTCCTTCTTGACTATCCTGTGAGCCACCCTTGGGTCAGGCCAAGTTTCACCCTCTCCTTTTCATATTGAAGGTTTGTTTGAGGGTGAATAATCTCAGAGCTTCTCTCTCATGTTTATTATAGATGGTGGTAGCAGTGTAACATTTGTCAATGCTTTTCAGCATTTCCTCATCATGTCTTTTTCTGCTGCTCCTCCTCTTCTAACTTCCCCTCACCAGTGTGTCCTGCTGTGAGGTGGGAGTGATGGTTTTGGTTTAGCTTTGGGTAGAGGTATAACTGCTGAAAGTGGCAGGCTATCCTCCATCCTCCTCTTCTTCATCTTGCAGCCTCAGCACCCTCTCTTCTTCTTCAAGGGTGGATCATTGGCTGCGGGTTTGGTGGTAAAGGAGTTGGTTTTGTGGGTTGTGGTTGGGTTGTTGGTGTGGGAATGTTGGCAGGCACTGCTAGCAGCCTGGAGATAAGGGCTGGTTGGTTAGCTTTACTAGCAGTGTCCTGTTCCCAGCACCGGCTTCAGATAGGGCCTCAGCAACCAGTCCCTTGGTAAAATCACCAGCTGACAGATCTTGGTGGTTATTGCCAAGAGTCTGTCCCTGGTCCATGCCTTAACATCAAGGACTGGTCTGCCCAGGTACTTCGAAGTGAACTACTCATAGCCTCAAGTTTTGTCTTTCCTCTTGGCTATGAGTAGTCCATCGGTACTCAATCTCTCTCCTCTCCATATTCCTGATCTCTTGATCTAGCAAGGCAGTGTCCTTGTCAAAGCCTTGCCTGAACAGCTGTTCAATGACTTTGTTCATTGAACGGTTATGTTCAGCATCAGCCTCCTTGACAAGGGCTGCTAGATCAGGATCAGCCACCTTCTTTCCCTCTCCCTTATTCTTATCAGTGATACTGAAATCCTTTTGGATTTCAGCCACTTCTATATGCTCTACCTCCCTCACTTTCCTCTTCCCTTCTCCCTCACCCTACTACTCTCCTCAGCCAACTCCCTCCTACCACCACCTCTTTCTCTGCCTCTTTCTCCTCTCTCCCCTCTTCCTCTTGTCTTGCACTGATGTCTCCCCCTTTTTGGGTGCATTGGTTGGGGTTTGACTATCAGCAAGAGCCTTAGATATGGCAACCTCCACCATGGGTTGTATATATGTGGGAAGCCTCTCATCAGGGTCTGAATGACTATATCTTTAAGGATTGGTGTGATGAGAGGCAGGGATTTCTGGAGGATAGCATCCAGCTGCTCAGGGGGTTCTGACCCTGAGAGCTGGTGCCAGAAGCAGGGGCTGGTGGCTGAGTTTGTGGGAGTGGCTCAGTGTCTGTGAGACCTTCGGGTGAAGGTGCCATCTGGGGTAGTGGTGGCAGATGGACTTCTATCCTGAGTCATTTGAGCAAGCAGCTCTTTGAGTCTGCTTATCTCATCCTCAAGGATAGTGTTTTGAGCTACTACATCGTAGAAGAAGCTCAGGTCATCATCAGCATGAGCTGAATCACCTGACCTCCTGACATTGTCAGGATGAACATGTCCTGAGTGTGGCTCAGTAATGACATGTGCCCCTTGTTCATGGTACTGGGGACTTCTGGCCTCCGGATTGGATCCATCATCGGCCATTGCCTCTGGTGAGGTCTTAGTGATGTTACCAGCTTCACCCTGCTCAGATGTTGATGCAGGGGAAGTGGCAGCCTCACCAGATTGTTCTATCTCCCTAGCCACACTGGGAGATTGAACTGATTCTCTGTGCTGTGGGCTCTATCAGCACTTGTGCCCACCCCTCTTCGGTTGGAGTCTCCCCAGGTGTAATAGGTTTCTGGGGAGAGGGTGGAGTGCTCAGATCGGTCAGCACTTTGGCTATTACCAATGTTGGGCTTAGTGGAGCGGTCTCCTCAGTATGTGGGCTAGAAGCAGTATGCACATGGGGAGGACTGTGCTCTTCAATGGCAGTCTCCTCAAGTGAGAGAGACCCCAGTAATGTGGTTGCCCCAAAATTGGTTGCATCAGGCTCCTGTTGAGAGGAAGCCTGTGCGGTTGTGGTGGGTGGAGTCGTGGTACCTGCTGGGAGAATCGAACCAGCAGGCACATCCTGCCTTTGTGTGGCAGGGGCATCCTCAGGGGACTCATCTCCCTGAGTAGCCTTTTTAGGCTTCTTTTTGGCTTTTGGCTTGGTGGGGACTGTGGATTTGGAGGTGGAGGCTGTGGGTTCCAGCTGCGTGGGTTTTCGCAGCCGGCCAGCCTGTTTGAGTGTGGGTCAGTGTTGTGCCTGGAGTATACCTCAGCTTGAACAGCCATGGCAGGGACCCCAGTGCCAACTAGTCCCTCAGCCTGAAGCTGGTATTCGATCATGGCCATTATGAACCGTGGATACAAGTTCCAACGGTTAGAAAAAGGTTTTGTGGCCATGTCCTTGAGTTCCAAAAATAAAAGATCAGTAAAATTTAAAGGTTGTTTCTCAAGGATAGAATACAATACCTGCTGCCACCTTGTGGACATCTGGTCCCACGAAGAGGTCTTGGGAGCCAGACAGACATTCACCATATGGAAGATCAAGCGTTGAGGGTCAGGGAAATGTTTCTTCAACAAGGTGGAGGCGGAGAGGTTACCCTGATAGTCATGGGATGTGAATGAAAGATCCAGGGTACCTTTGGGGTAGGAAGTTGGGTGAGTGGCATCCTCCAGCTCTAGGGTTTGTCGTATGGTGGCTGGAGTGATAACCACGGGTTTTCCATTGACGGAGGACCGGAGGGAGACCTCGGCATTCTGCTCTCCGGTTTGGACGGTCACATTTGTCCAAAACTCCGTCAAGGAGTCGGTGTATAGAGTGGGGTTCAAGAGAAAAGCCGTTTTGTATGGTGAGTCGTTCATAAGATCGACGGCTTGGTGAAACTTGGGCCATAATGGCGATTTGTAAGGTGGGCGACACAGTTGTGTCGAGGTTTCAGTTGCATGTTCGCCATTAATGGTGTATGGGAATTTCAGAGGTTTGTAAGGATTAGGTCAAGTGAGGAGTAAATGCTCTGAAGGTGGGGTATTTATAGGGTAGGGCAAAGGTTGAAAGAAAACTACTGAAGGTTTTGGTGTTAGTTATCAGGTGTTGTAACAGCTGATGACGTGGTTTTAACCTTCAGTGGTTGTAACATCTGAGGACTTGGTGTTAGCCTTCAGTAGTTGAAACTACTGAGACCTTGGTTTTGTCCTTCAGATGTTGTGAACGTCTGAAGAGTTACTGTCAGTCTTCAGTAGTTATGAACTACTGATGACCTAGTATTCTTCTTCAGACGTTGTAACAACTGAAGACTTGGTGTTAGCCTTCAGTAGTTGTGAACTACTGAGATCAGTAGTTGTGAACTACTGAAGACATGGTATTGCTTCAGTTGTTGTAAACAACTGAGGACTTGGTGTTAGCCTTCAGTAGTTGTGAACTACTGATGTCAGTAGTTATAAACTACTGAAGACATAGTTTTGTCCTTCAGTTGTTTGTGTATGAAACAGCAGCTGTTGTTATCAGCTGATGTGAAATTACTCATCAGCTGTTTCCGTCAAATCAGTTGTTTCATACTAGCCTCGACATTTACTCATCAGCTCTTTGGCTGACTTTCAGATGTTTCATTGACCCTTCAGCTCTTGGGAATATGCCTTCAGCTCTTGTGATCAGATGTTCACAAGTGCTGATGAAATTCTTCAGAGCTGGTGAACAAATTTGTCTTCAGTATTTGTGTAAGATTACACATCAGTACTTGTGAGCAAAATTTGTTCTTCAGTACTTATTTATTGAAAATCATACATCAGTAGTTGTAATCCACTTCACTACATCAGTTGTTTTCAATAAATAATGTACATCAGTACTTTGAGTCATTATAGTCTTCAGTAGTTGTGAAAGAGCTGAAGACTAAATACTCATCAGTACTTGTATTTGACCTTTGCTTTTCAGTAGTTGTGAACTAAGAGTACCAGCATAGGTCAAATCATTCAAGCTGCAGCATACCAAGCCTTAGTACCAAATTTTGGAATGTGGCACTATCTAAAGGCTTAGTAAAAATGTCTGCAAGCTCATCAGCACTAGGCACAAACTTAGGATCAATCAGACCTTTCTCATAGCAATCCCTGATAAAATGATGTCTGATCTCAATATGCTTGGTCCTAGAGTGCTGGACTGGATTCTTAACAATACAAAGAGCTGAAGCACTATCCATTAATAATGGAGTCTTAGTCTCAGTAATGCCATAATCCAGAAGTTGGTTCTGAAGCCAGAGTATTTGAGAGGTACAGCTTGCAGCAGCAATATACTCAGCTTCAGCAGTGGATGTAGCAATTGATGTTTGTTTCTTACTCTGCCAAGAAACTAAACAATTGCCTAGGAATTGGCAACCACCAGAAGTGGATTTTCTGGTGACTTTGCATCCTGCATAGTCACTATCAGAGAAAGCAACTAATTTGCAAGAATGCCCAGCTGAATACCAAAGTCCTAGTGATTGGGTACCTTGCAGATATCTAAAGATCCTTTTGACTGCAATCAAATGGGATTCTTTATGTGCAGCCTGAAATCTAGCACAAGCACATGTTGAAAACATGATGTCTGGTCTAGAAGCTGTAAGGTACATCAAGGACCCAATCATACATCTGTAAAGGGTTTCATCAACCGCTTTACCTTTCTGATCAACATCTAGTTGTGTGATGCTGCTCATGGGAGTAGAACAGGGCTTACAGGTTTGTAAATCAAACTTATTCAACAAGTCTTTGGAATACTTGGACTGATGGATGAAGATTCCATCATCCAGTTGTTTGATTTGCAAACCAGAAAATACTGTAATTCTCCCATAGCACTCATTTCAAATCTCAGCTTCATAAGCTTTGTAAATTCATCACACAACTTTGGATCAGAGGATGCAAAGATGATATCATCAACATAAATCTGAACAAGGAGCTTATGTTGTCCCACAGTCTTGATGAATAAGGTTTTATCAATGGTGCCTCTAGTGAACTTATTCTCTAGAAGAAAGGTTGAGAGTGTCTCATACCAGGCTCTAGGTGCTTGCTTCAGCCCATAGAGAGCCTTATCAAGCTTGTACACCCAATCAGGATGTTATTGTCCTCAAATCCTGGTGGTTGACACACATAAACCTCTTCTTTTATTTTTCCATATAGGAAGGCACTTTTGACATCCATTTGATAAACCTTGAGACTGTGAAAGGCAGCATAAGCTAAGAACAGTCTGATTGCTTCAGTCTTGCCACAGGTGCAAAGGTCTCATCATAATCGATGCCTTCCTCCTGTGCAAACCCTTGAACAACCAGTCTGGCCTTGTTCTTGACAATTTGGCCCTTCTCATCTGTTTTGTTCCTGAATACCCACTTGGTGCCTATAGCACACTTACCTTTGGGTAATGGAACAAGCTCCCACACTTGCTGTTTCTTGAATTGAAGTAGCTCAAGCTGCATAGCTTCCACCCATCCATTGTCTCTTAAAGCAATATGATAGTTCTTTGGTTCTTGCTGACTGATGAAGAGAGCATAGAAGCAGAAGTTGGACAATTGATTCCTGGTTGAAACTCCAGCATGAATATCACCAATGATTTGTGAAGTGGGGTGATTCTTGAGCTCTTGATAACTATGATATCTGTGCAAGTGTTTGTAGACCCATCAGCAGCAACAGATGGTGATGGAGATTCCTGAAACCATGTAGAGGATGGCAGCTCAAACGAAGTAGAGCAAGCAGAAATCTCATCAGCATTTGTAGTGGATGGAGCTGCTGAGGCTACAGGAGCATCAGGTTCAGTGGAATTAGGCAGGTTGTCACTAAACCTGAAGAGGTGAGTACTGACTTCATCATCTTCAGTACCACCAGGTGGAGATCTGTTGACAGGCTCAACAGATGGAGGTTGATAAGGAACATATTGCAGTATGTCCAGATCAAACAGCTCCACAGGGTTTTGTGGAATCTTGTCCTTTGGAGATTCATTGAACTTAACATGCAAAGTTTCTTCAACCCCTTGGTTCTACAGTTGAAGACTCTGTATGCTTTGCAAGTTGATGAATAACCAACAAAGTACCCTGCATCCACCTTACTAGCAAACTTATGGAGTGGGTTGCTAGTGTTGAGAATGAAACAAGGACACCCAAAGGCTCTAAAGAATGAAATAAGAGGGGCCAAATGATGAAGAACTTCATAGGGAGTCTTCATCAACCTCTTATTTATAAGGCTCTATTCTGTACATAGCAAGCTGTATTGACAGCTTCAGCCCAAAAGGTCAGTGGCAGCCCTGAGTCAGCCAACATTGACCTTGCTGCTTCAATGAGGGTCCTGTTCTTTCTCTCCACCACTCCATTCTGCTCAGGAGTTCTTGGAATGCTAAACTGCCTTCTAATTCCCTTGGACAGGTAGAAGTCATCAAGTGTGTGGTTTCTAAATTCTGTTCCATTGTCACTCCTCACACACTTGACCTGTAGGGAATACTGCTTTTCTACTTGTAACACAAAGTTCATTATTGTCTTTGCTGCTTCATCCTTGGAGTGCAAGAAGAAAGTCCATACAAACCTGGAGTAATCATCCACAATTACCAGGCAGTATTTCTTCTTTGCCATGCTCATTACTCTGACAGGACCAAAGAGATCCATGTGCAGAAGTTGTAAGCAGGCAGTGGACTTTGGTTCTTCTATTGAAGGGAATGAAACTTTGTGTTGTTTCCTTTCAAGCAAGCAGTGCAGTCATCTTCACACTTGAACTCCTTCAGAGGCAATCCTCTTACTAAACCATGGCTTATAAGCTGATTCATGTTCTTGAAATTTACATGACCCAGCCTTCTATGCCACAGTGTAGACTCTTGAGGAGATGCCTTGGAGAATAGGCAAGGATGGCCTTTTAGATCCATCTTTTTGGAAAGATCTAAGGCATACACTCTTCCTGTCCTGTTGGCCTTCAGGAGAGTGTGTTCATCCAATGCCTTGTCAATCAAACTCAGAACTTTGGATGACAGAATCCTACAGTTCTGGCTTGTGAAAAGGGCAACATGGCCTTTGTCACACATTTGACTGACACTCAAGAGGTTGTACTTGAGATTCTCCACATGGTTAACATCATCAAACCTTATTTCCCCGTTGGAAACAAAGCCTTTTCCGATGATGTAACCCTTTGCATCATTGCCAAAAGAAACAAATCCCTTCTTTCCTTGAGAGTAGTCATTAAGAAGGGAGCTGCTTCCAGTCATATGCATGGATCCTCCACTGTCTACATACCAGATGCTTCTATGGCATGTTGAAGAACCCTGCAAACACAACCATGTGTTAGTTAGTCTTGGAGACCCAAACCTGCTTGGCTTTGGGTCTGTTCTCAGCTACAGGTGTAGCACTAACAGGTGTGTTGTGAGTGACAGCTTGAGGTGAAGAAGATGGTACAGAAGAGGAACCCTTTGGCTTGGACTTCCTTTTCTGTGGTTTCAACACAGGAGCATCTAAGTGGTTGACTCTTCCCACTAGCTGCTGAACCATCATCACCAATTGTGTCTGATTCTGTGATAGGGCTTTCAGCTCTTCAGACATATTGGAGTTTGCTGATGATGAGTTCCTATGTTGTACCATCTTTTTCTGAGCAACCTCAGTTGTTGCCTGAGTAATCCCTACCTTCTTGGATTTAACTTGGGCCTAGGGATTTCAGGCTTGGATGTTGCCAGTACAAACTTGGTTTCAAACTCATTCTTCATTTTATTGATGCTCTTAGTAATTTGCTCCTTCTGTTTGAGTTTGGAACCCCTTTTGTACCAGCAATCATCAGTAAGATGATTGAACAAGCCACATATCTCACATGGCTTTTTCTTCATCTTATGCTGATCATCAGCTGAAGAGGATTTAACTGCTGAAGACTTGTTCTTCAGCTGTTTGTCATCAGTACTAGCAGTTTTCTTTCTAGTGACTGCTTTCCTGGTATCCTCTCTAGCTGTCTTCAAACCTTTCCTACTGTTAGTTTTCTTCTCTTTAGTGCTAACAGTATTTGAGGTTGGAACTTCAGATGTTGTCACTTGCTCTCAGTACCTTCAGTACTACTAGTGACAACACCTGAGTTGATCAGCCTTTTGGTCATGTGACAATCTATCTCTGATGATGCTGATTTAGAGGATAGTAAGTCACATGATGAGAAGGATTGGTTATTGCTCTCCCCATCAGATTCAACTTCTGCTCTTGAAATGAAGTCTGTGGGAGGAGCAGTGTGATTATAACCAATGCCAAACTTCACATTGGAAGCTGTTTGCTTGCTAAGAAGCATTTCAAAACCCTTGCAAGATTGCACCCATCGATCACACTCAACTTGGGTGGTTGCAAGAGTTTCCTTGAGGTCCTTGTACTTCTCTAGAAGTACATCTTCCCTAGCTTTACTATCTTTGATTTGGCAGTTGAGCTTGTAAATCTCATCATTTTTATCTTTTAGAACAACCTCAAAATCAGCTTTTCTTTTGGAAATAGTGTGCTCAAGCTCAAGATTTTATCTATTAAAGCTACATTTGCTTCTCTAATAGAAGCAAATGTTGCTATGTATGACTCTGAACAAAGCTTGGCTTTTGCCTCAGTGGATACCTGAGATGAGGCATTGGATGATGACCCTTCAGCAGAGTCAAGGGCCATCAGAGCAAGATTTCCAAAAGGTTGATCACCACCATGTTGACCAGCATCTTGGAGTAGTGGTTCCTGACCAGATAGCTCTTCTGGTAGACTACTCCAGTCAACAGCAGTTGGGGTGAAAAAGCTTTGTTGTTGAGGTTGTGTGTGGTGATGAGATTGGGAAGAATGAGGCTCTGGAAGAGCATGAGGTGGTTGAGCCGGGGGTGCTTGAGTCTGACCAGGCTGAGGCATGTAGTAACAGGGGTAAGGATAAGGCATATGACCCTGTGGCACAAAATAAGCAGGTGGTGCTTGTGCTTGAGATGGATGGGGAGAACTGTAGGAAGGTTGCCCTTTGTGCTGTGAGCTATTGCTGGGAAAAGTCACAAAGGGTGCAGATGAGTTAGATCCAGATGATCTACACTCTCTTGCAAAGTGTCCAAGCCTTTGGCACTTGTGACACCTCAACTTGCTCTTGTCAAAACCAACTTTGGTTTTGCCAGAGAGTCCTGGGAATTTCCTACCAGTTCTTTTGTAGAACTTCTGAGAGCGGATATTTATCATTGCCATTTGGTTCAAAATATCCATCTCTTCCAGATCATCATCTGGAATGCCCTTCAAATCCTCCATCAGAAAACACAAATTGTCACCACCACCTCCTGAACTACTAACACCAACGAAAGCTTGTTCTGAGTTGGTAGAGAAATCGATATGCTCATCATAAGAACTTTCTGATGAAGCATATTCTGACTCATGACTTATCAAGGCAGCATTACCTTGGACAAAGTCATCAGCGAGCTTGCCAGAAGAGGACAGCTTCCTCTTTTGCTCTACCTCTCTCTCAAAAGTGAGTAGCTTCCCATGAAGTTGGGTGAGAGATAGAGTGTCCAGGTCAGCACTGGAGCGTAGGACAATGGTATATGTGTCCCATCTCTCAGGAAGTGACCTGAGGAACCTGTTGTTCATCTGGCTGTTGGTGTACTCTTGTTTGACCATCTTCAGCTCAGAGATCAAACAAGAGAACCGCTCAAACTGCTGGGTCAGAGTCTCACCCTTTCTATATGAGAAAGTCTCATATTGTTGGGCGAGGATTTCCCTATTGTTTGCTAAGACCGAATCAGTTCTTCCAAATTGTTCCTTTAGAGCAACCCATAGGTCATGAGCAGACTCATGATGCAAGAGCCCTGAATATATCTCGTTTGGAATGGCCATGGCTAAAATTCCATGGGCTCTAGCATCAATTTCAAACAGCTTTAGATCTTCGTCCGAATACTGTTCAGGTTTCTTCGCAACCTGTTCATTAGATTCCGGGACGCTCACCATAGGCTTGTATGGCCCATGCACCACTGACTTCCAACAACCAACACTGTTGACAGCCAAGTGGTGTAGCATACGTCTTTGCCATATGTTATACTCGTTCCTAACCAGCATCGGAGGCTTGGTTGCGGAACCAGTATTGTGAGGATCATTGGTTGGTGTTGTCATCTCAGGGTTTGGTCAAAAACAAGTTTAAACACGACAATCGTAACTCAAAACCACCAAAAGACCTCAAGATTTTGGCCGGAAACAGCAGAAACTCACTCTCTATGGCTAACTTCTTGCAAATTGCTAATTCGATCAAACTGAGAGATCAAAAGAGCAGTTTCAAATGATCAATGGTAAGATCGATCAATGATTAACCTGCTCTGATACCATTTGACAGGATCTCAGCCTCTCGTGTTGATCAATTAGATTATGTTTGCAGCGGATTCAGCACATTAATTAGCAATTAAAGCAAGAACATAAAAGATATTGCAATTAAAGAATAAACATAGAGAGAGAAGAGCTCTACGAAGCAATAAATGTTCTATTGGTCGCACGTTTCGGCATTTAAAACTGTATGGTTACCCATCCTTTATAGGCGGCAAAAGGATGGGTTGATGTCCTTTTTCTGACATCACTGAATATTCAAATTACAACTGACAAAAACATAAAACTACTGAAGATGTCAACAACTGACTCTTCTTACAAAGTTCCTAAGGGCTGACAAAAGTAAACTACTGAAATCCTACAACGACTGAAGAACAAACTCTTTAGTCGTTTATAACTACTGATACTATAACAACTAAACATGCTCTTCAGTTGTTGTACAACTACTGAAATGAAATAAACTACTGAAAAAGAAAAACCACCACAACAACTGAAGAAGACTTCTTCAGTTGTTGTGACAAACTCTGAGTCTTCAGTACTTGGTCTTCAGACTTGGCTTCAGATGATATAACAACTGATGACTTCAGTAGATATCATCAGTTGTTGTCTTCAGTCTTTGTCTTCAGACTTTGTGCTTCAGTAGAAGGTCTTCAGTTCTTTAGTTCTTCAGCTTTTGATTCTTCAGTACTTGTCTTCAGTACTTGAAGTCTTCAGTACTTGTAAGATCAGTACTTCAGACTTCAGTACTTGGTCTTCAGTACTTTGGAGTCTTCAGCTGATATTCTTCAGTTCTTTGATCTTCATACTTTGTTCTTCAGACTTTGTCATAACAGCAGAAGGCTGGAGCTAAGATGCTCTCGAGTTTGACATTCAAGCAAGAGAACACAATAGCTGATGAGAGTCTTCAGATGTTCTCGAGTCTGACATTCAAGCAAGAGAACATTGTAACAGATGGGAGTCTTCAGCAGTTGTAGCAGTGGCATGTGGGACTTAGAGGTTTTCCTGATCTTGGCTCATTGGTTCTTTTGGTCCAACAACCCCTCTTATTTAGGTTTCGTCCTCGAAACCTGTCAGTCGTCAAACAATTGAGGATAAAATTTCCTCATCTCCTCTCAGCTCCCACGTAGATTCTGGTCCCTTTCTGTGCCTCCACTGTACTCGTACAAGCGGAACCACTTTATTCCGCAAGTGTTTCTCCTTCCAATCAAGGATGGCCACCGGCTGCTCTACGTAGTTCAGTCGTTCGTCGACTTCAATGCCTTCTAATGGTACAAATGCCTCATCGTCTGCTAGACATTTCCTAAGATGAGATACATGGAATGTGGGACGAATCCACTCAACTCATCAGGTAATTCTAGTCTGTCGGCCACTTCCCCTACCCTTGCGATGATACGGAAAGGCCCTATGAGTCTTGGGCTTAACTTTCCCTTTTTCGAAACCTAATGATCCTTTCCAAGGCGATACCTTGAGCATAACCTTGTCACTAACCTCAAACTCTATCGGTCTACGCCTCTTATCAGCATAAGACTTCTGGCGATCTTTTGCAGCTTTCATGAATGCCTTAATCTTATCTAACTTCTCAGTTGTGACCTTAATCACTTCAAGGCTCCCCAGTTCCTTTTGCCCGATGTCACGCCAACACAGGGCGTTCTGTACTTCCTACCATACAACATTTCGTAAGGGGGCATACCAATGCTGGCATGGTAACTATTATTATATGAGAATTCCGCCAACGGCAAGTGCTCATCCCAACTTCCTCCAAAGTCGATTACACATGCTTGTAGCATGTCTTCTAACGTTGAATCGTTCTTTCTGACTGACCATCCGTTGGGGGTGGTAAGTCGTACTAATATGCAGTCTAGTCCCCATTGAGTCGTGAAACCTCTTCCAGAACTTGGACGTAAATCGCGTGTCCCTATCCGAAACGATAGACACTGGCACGCCGTGACGAGCCACGATCTCCTTGATGAATAGATCTGCCAACTTCTCAGAGGTAAACGTCTCACGAATTGGTAGGAAATGGGCGCTCTTTGTTAAACGGTCAACAATCACCCAGATCGCGTCGCTTCCTCTCGCCGTGCGAGGTAGCTTCGTGATGAAGTCCATTATGATGTGTTCACATTTCCATTCGAAGATGTCCAAAGGCTGGATCTTTCCATATGGCTTTTGGTGCTCTGCCTTCACTTGCAGACAAGTCAAGCACTTGCTCACATACTTAGCCACATCTCGCTTCATTCCCGGCCACCAGTAATCTTTCTTCAAATCCTGATACATTTTGGTGGCGCCAGGGTGAATGGAATATCGTGTTTATGAGCCTCGTCCATGATCTTCTCCCTCAGATCCCCGTAGAGAGGGATCCACATCCTCCCAGATCGAGTTCTAACACCCAGGGTGTTTTCCCCTAAATCTGAAACTTGTCCTTTCATCCTTTCAGAGTTGACTCTGTCCTCTCTTAATGCCTCATCCTGGAATGCCCTCACTTGTTTCATAACATCAGGCGTCATGATTATCTGGCAAGCCCTCACCCGAATTGGTTCGGGTCGTCCTTTCGGCTAAGGGCGTCAGCAACCACATTAGCCTTGCCTGGATGATAATGAATTTCGCAGTCATAGTCCTTGATCAGTTCCAACCACCTCCTCTGCCTCATATTGAGTTATTTCTGTTCAAAGAAATACTTCAGACTCTTATGATCAGTGAAGATGGTGCATTTCACCCCATACAGGTAGTGCCTCCAAATCTTCAATGCAAACACCACCGCTGCCAACTCCAAATCATGTGTAGGATAATTGGCCTCGTGGGCTTTTAGTTGTCTAGAAGCATAGGCTATCACCTTCCCTCGTTGCATCAACACGCAACCCAATCCTGCATATGAGGCATCCGAGTAGACTACCAGGTCCTCGTTCCCCTCAGGTAGCATCAAGACAGGGGCTTGCGTTAACCTCATTTTTAGTTCTAGGAAGGCGTTCTCCTGATCAGGACCCTATTCATACTTCACTTTCTTCCGGGTCAGCTTAGTCAAAGGAGAAGCTATCTTAGAGAAATCCTGGATAAACCTCCTATAGTAACCTGCCAGACCTAAGAAACTGCGAATCTCGGTTGGCGTCTTTGGAGATTCCATTGCATTACCGCTTCAACCTTCGCAGGATCCACCTGATCCCCCGGGATTAACCACATGACCCAGAAACTGTACTTCTCGAAGCCAAAATGCACATTTGGAGAACTTAGCATATAACTTCTCGCTTCTGAGTGCCTCCAATACTTCTCGAATATGATCAGCATGTTCTTCTTCACTCTTTGAGTAGATCAAAATGTCATCGATGAACACTATTACTGATCTATCCAACACAGGCCGACATACCCGGTTCATAAGGTCCATAAAAGCAGCTGGCGCGTTAGTTAAACCAAAGGACATGACGAGAAATTCGTAATGTCCATAACGCGTCCGGAACGCCATTTTAGGAATATCTTGTTCTTTCACCTTCAGTTGATGGTAACCAGACCGCAGGTCTATCCTTGAAAACCAGCTGGCACCCTGAAGTTGATCGAACAAGTCGACGATCCTTGGTAGCGGGTATCGATTCTTTACGGTCAGCTTATTGAGCTCGCGATAGTCAATGCACATCCGCATGCTACCATCTTTCTTCTTGACGAATAAAACTGGAGCACCCCATGGAGAGATACTCGGTCGGATGAAGCCCTTATCCAATAAATCTTGCAACTGCTCCTTCAATTCTACCATCTCCGAAGGATCCAATCGATATGTTGTTTTAGCGACGGGCTGTGCTCCCGGTAACAAATCAATCTGGAATTCGATTTCGCGGTCCGGCGGCACACCAGTCAGGTCTTCAGGAAAGACGTCCGAAAACTCACGCACTACCGGCACGTCTGATAATTGTGGCTCTAGCGCGTCCACATCTTTTACGTAGGCCAAGTAAGCGCTACGCCCACGTCTCATGTACTTTTCAGCTGTGATCATCGACACGACCTTCGGCACACAACATACCTTATCCCCACGAACCGTAATGGAACTACCATCGGGCGCTGTTAGACGAACTATTTTCTTGCTACATACTATATTGGCTTCATATCTAGCTAACTAATCCATGCCTAACACCACATCGAAACCTCCTAAGGCCATAACATGCAACCTAGCAGGGGACATACAACTTTCTAACTCAATCAGGAAATCCTCAATCACTTCAGTTATCTTAGTGGATTTACCAATGGCTGTTTCTACATAGAAAGGCTCGTCTAACTTTCTACTCTTATCATGCAACGAACAACAAAAGGCAGTAGACACAAAACTCCTACTGGGCAACTTAACATAGAAAACAACAGAACAAAACTCTTTCTAGCCCTGGAATTAAACAACACGGAAGACAGAATTTTTATTTATTATATACATGCCTGTCACAATATCGGGACCCGTCCTAACCTGATCCGGCCTTATTGCGAAGGCCCTGCGCCCTCTGCCCTTGGCTTCTTGCAATCCCTGCTTTTGTGACCCCTTCCATTGCAGTTGTAGCACCGTATCACTCCACACTCTCTGGCTATGTGACCTTGCTCCCCGCATCAGTAACAGACATTGGTTCCCAATCTACATTCCCCGAGGTGTCCTCTGGCACACTTACCATATTTCTTAGTCCTCGCACAGGCGAAGCTGCACGCCGGCCCTCCGTCCTTGCAACCTTTGTGTTGAGGGTGACACTGTCGCGTCCAACCCGCTTTCCATGCCAGTTCTTGTTATCGCTATTCTTCGTGTTTTCTTCAATAGCAGTCATCTCCTTCGCCGCCTTAATTACCTCAGTTATAATGGACGGTAGAATCTCCTGTAGGGCCTGTTGGACTCCCTCAACAACAGCTTCTTTCATGGTGATCCTCAAACTAGTGCCATCATCGCTGCCTTCCACATGAGGGGCTTCGGGCACTTCGAGTGCCATTTCAGCTGCCCTAGCCATGCTTCTCGTGATACGTGGTTCGGCACCACATTCACCTCAACTCACAACTCTACCCAAACCTACCACATCACCTCAACCACCCAAACTACCCATCCTAAAACCAAAGACTCAACCCAAAACCACTAAACCTAAGCCTACCCAACAACAACCAAGACCATCCCCTCAGCCTCCTCAACATCTCTCCTTTGAGGAAATAAAGGAGTTCAAGACGAGGCTCATCAACTGCACTACCTTGAGCAGCATCTCCTGTGAGGGAGAGGTTATCAACATCACCTATGTTGATAACTCTTCAAGCTCTATCACCCTAGGCCAATTTCTTGAATTGCCTAGAGACACCTTGGGCCAGGCTGCAAGACTTCTTGGTCTCAACTCCGATATCCTCAATGCTAAGGAGAAGAGACTAAGAAGAAGACTGGTGACTCTGCTGGATACCAGGAAAGAGGACAGGATTTCTGGTCAATCTCCTGGACCTAGAAATGCAATAATCCAGTGGAGGTTCGATTGAACCTTCTCACAAATTTGTTGTGGAAAGGGAGAATGGTGAAACCAACAGGCTTAATGCCACTTCTCTACTGCATCTCAGTAGATTTGATCTTGCTGAGCTTGCAGAGAAGCCATTCTCCAATCCCTCCAACTCTGAGACTACTGCACACATCAGAAACCATATCAGTGGTCTCCACTTGGCTGAACGAAGTAGAAGAGCCAAGATTGAAGAAGAGTTGAAGCTGAAGAGAGTGGAAGACAAGGAAAGATCAACCACCAAAGGCACAGCCTTTCTACAGATGGTGGAAGGTCCTGAATTGGAACCAATAGTTCGATGGGAATATGACTATACTTCCCATCAACTAACTCTTTTCAGAGGGCCACAACAGAGGGTACATATAATCCAAGGTGACAGAGTAGAGGTTCTGTCCACTAAGGATCTGTACAAGATTCTCAGCACCACAGCAGGAAAGAATGAAGACACCGATAAACACCTGCTTTCCTTGGTGCTGAGAGCTTTGAGAAGAAGAGAGAAGTGAAGTTTTGGTAGCATCAGCCTAGGGGGAGTTTGTTGGATCATGATAAGGCTGGTGCAACCAAAATCACTTCATAGTCAATTTTTGGTACTACATTCAAAGGCTTCCGAAGCTGAGAAGAGATCTTCGAAGACAAAGTCTGATGAAAGAGCTGAAGACAAAGTCTGCTTCCGAAGACAAAGTCTGATGAAAGAGCTGAAGACAAAGTCTGAGCTTCCGAAGACAAAGTCTGATGAAAAAGCTGAAGACAAAGTCTGCTTCCGAAGACAAAGTCTGATGAAAGAGCTGAAGACAAAGTCTGAGCTTCCAAAGACAAAGTCTGCTTCCGAAGACAAAGAAGACTCCAAGCCTCGAAAGAAGCAGTCTTCCGAAGTATAAGTGCCTTCGGAAGAAGTCATTCTTCCGAAGTACTTTATCCTTCAGAAGACATTGCTATGACCAGCAGATAAAAGTATGGTCCCTGACAGTCCGCTGCAGACCTCTGATACAGCATGGCATCTTCCTAAAGAGTCATGTTGTTGACCATACTTTATTCTACTATTCACCTTTTTATGATAGTACATGTTACAACTTTAGTTGGTGACAAAGGTAAGTCAGGGACATGTCCTGACTACAACTCTCAGGCAAAATGTCTGAAAGACCTCACCTAGAGTCTTGTAGTATAGATGTAAGGTTAGAGGTGTCCAGCTGGAATCAAAGTATTCCCGGCTGTAGGTAGTATTATATATATCTTCTCCCTGTAACTCTTTAGATAAGCGATTTGAGTCCAAGTGTCTTGTAATCCTTTGAGTCGAGAAGCAATATATAAAAGTACCTTGAAAATTTACTTGTTGTGTTAAATTTTCTTACTTCTTGTTACTTGTTATATTGTGATCAACTCTTCATAGACTGCTTGCTGAGTGTTGATTCACAGTGAGTTGAGAGAAAAACCATCCACATATCCGATCCTGCAGTCACATCAGTCAATCTTCACAACCACCATCCCCTTTTCAATATTTTCAAACCCCAAATAGATTGAAATCAGTACACCCCACCCCCGTAAATTTCTCTTGCTCGCTTTTTCTTCCTTATTCGCCGGGTTCACAGCACCTTTGTGAAAATTTGATTTCGGTTTGCATCAAATCGACGGGGACAGATCATCGGAATAGTAGTTTCATCTTCATTTGGGAAGAAAATGAAGGAGACGTCAGTGGGGTAAGTCTTTTAATTATTTAAATATATATATATATCAAGCAATTCGTGAATGTCGCATCGAGACGCCATATTTCGCCTTCGTTTTGAAGTTTTTGATCCTATCGTTGATACTGTTTTGTTTCGTCGTTTTTTTCGGATTATTCTCTCAATTTAGTCTTCAATCCGCGTCTAGTTCTGCTGATTTTGGTTTTGATGGATTCCGCATCGATAATTTTAGTATGAAGATTGCTTTCCTTTTCCTTGTTCGTGATAATCTCCCTCTTGATTTCCTCTGGCATAACTTCTTTAAGGTTCGTTTGTTTATGGTTTTGTTGTGCTAATTTTTGTAGTTGATGTTTCAATTGGAGTTAGGTTACAGAATGCTAGTTACAATGTACTGCCTACGATCCTATATATGTACTATTAAGCTGTAGTTGGTTCTGGTTTATGCTGTATGCATTCCGTATTGATTATAATGCTTATGATTTTTGCCCCAATTGGGAGTTAGAGCTCACAGAGTCACAAAATTGCAGATGATATGAACTCATAAGTTATATTTTTGTTATGGTTTTGTTGTGTTAATTTGTATAGTTATGTTTAATTGAAATTAGGTTACGAAATGCTAGTAGTAGTTACAATGTACTACCTATGATCCTGTATATGTACTATTAAGCTATAGTTAGTTCTGGTTTATGCTGTAGGCATTCCATATTGATTATAAGTGCTTATGAATTTTTCCCCAATTTGGGACTTTGGGAGTTAGAGCTCACTGGGTCACAAAAATGCAGATGATATGAACTCATAAATTATATTATTGTCTTTGTTATGGCTTTGTTATGTTAATTTTTATAGTGATGTTAGATTTGGTTATTTTATCTGATTATGTGATGTGTACTGGTGGAAAAATGTTAGTGGTAAGTAAAAACTTAAAACCTGTTTTGATTATTACATATTATTACACATGGTTATATAAGCTTACACAGAGTTCGTTTTTCATATTTTTCAACATGTAACCAGGTGTAATTATGTAAGGCCCCATTCCGGGAAACCTCACAGTTGGCAATTCATAACATAAAATCAGTTTAATAACAAAACATTGCAGCGGAAGATAATTAAACATTCATTTAAAACTTAAAACCCCATCGTACTCATACATTTGTCTTTTAAAGGTAAACAAAACTATTCCTTGTTCATTAATTACAATAAAGACTTCATTAATAGGAATGCCATCCATATTTCCCCCAAGTAGCTCCGTGGTGCCATCCTCAGCATCAGCGCCTACCTGCCCACTATTATGCATAAAAGTCAGCCACGCTGAGTGAGTTCTAGTTTTATATAAGTAAGAAAGTATAATCTTTTATCCTTTCGTATAATGAACACGCATACATCATACTATAAACATTACTTGCATCACATTAGGCAAGTTCATTATCTTTTATTCTTTCATTTCGTTTACTTCATCATCGGCGAGGTTTGCACAAAGCAAGCTCTCCATGTTGATTGACAACGAATGTCAATCCCAGCGGTACACGTTATCCATGGTCGCTACCCCCGACGGTCGATCGATCCCCGTCGGTACACATCTTCATGGTAGTTTCCCCGACAGTTGATCCACACTAGCAGGCACATAGCCCGCTCATGAATACGGATCCATCATCATACATCAGACTCACACATAAGTGAAGTCTATCATAGTGCTTGCAAGACTTTTCATCATCAAACGGGCCCGGGGGTAACATTCGTTAGTTCCACTTCTCATTAGTATTATTTTCACTTAATATATATAATACTTAGCTTATTAAGTACACAACATACCAAGTAGTAGTCATCATAACATGTAACCGACCCTCCGCGGGACAGCGGGGGTTCGGGGGCGGCAGCCCTGACAGCGGGGTCCTAGGGGCAGCAGCCCCTAGTGGGGTCCAAGGGGCAACGCCCTGGCTGGGGCCGGGCTGCCAGGTCAGCGCGCCCGAAAATTATTTTGAGCTATTTAAGTGTCACATTTGCTTTAGAAAAATGTATTTTCTTGTTAAACACCTTGAAATCCTTATCTTGAAAACCTTATGTTTACTATGCATAATAGCCCCAAAAACAAGGAAAAACGTTTAAATAAGGGGATCTAGAACTCACCTGAACTTAGCAAATAACTTCAATCCTAAGTTACTTAAGCTATAGTCCAAACACTCTAGCTGCACGAAAGTTAATACACAAAAACGTCATTTTCTTCATAGTTTCGCCACAGTTTCGCTGCAGCGAAACTGCAGTTTCGCCAGCAGTTTTGCTGGGCAGCACCTCTGCTAGTTTCGCTAGACAGATTCGCTGCCTTGAGCGCCCAACTTTCGTTGGAATTTCCTACTTTCGCGAAGTCTATGGGTCAGTCTGGGTCTTAGCGAGATTCCCGGCGAAATTGTAGTTTCGCCCGAGCGAAACTGTAGTTTCGCTGGAATTTCTCCTAGTCTCGCTGAATGAGTGCACAGTTTCGCTGGATTAACTCACAGTTTCGCTGGATCGGGGCCCAGTTTCGCTGGATGAATAAAAACTAAGAACCAGCCCGTTTTTAACCCAAAATCTTAACTTTTTACGTCCAAATCCTTGGTTTAACTTCCATGAAACCAAATCTAAGCTTTTTACACGTTTTCATAAGTAAAAATATGACCTTTATGCGATTCTTTGCAACTTTTCAAAACCCAAAACCTAGAATCGGGTTTGATCTACAGAAGGGTTTAGGGGTCGATTCTTACCTTGTTTGTTGATCCTTTCCTTGAGATTTGATTCCTAAACGCGCAGATCTCCAATTCCTTGACCTTAGAAGCCCCAAATCTTGTGGTTTTGCACTTTCTCTCTCTACTTTCTCTCTCTACAAAATTTTTGTTGCTAGGGCACAAATGGAGAAGATGGTGGTGTCTTGGGCAGGTTAAGGGCTGGTTATGGGCCTTAATCTTGCCCATGAACCCCACTTAGCCCATAACCCTTTTTCCTTCCTTTATTAAATCTCCATTAGTTAGGCCCACCTATCCTTAATGACTCGTTTTGACTTTTCGGGGTGTTACAAATTACATGTAACTTCATGTAACTACATGTAACTTCATGTAAGAACATGTAACTACGTGTAAAAAAATGAGAAATAAAATAAATAAAGCTTAACTGCTTCCAGAAAATTGTTTTACTGCAGTCACATGTATGTTTGAGTAAGGTCATATAATTACAAGTGCCGGGAGCCCTATAGAGATAGACAGTGGTGGAAAAAGTAACCAAGGTTTGTTTGTAATTACCTAATAATATTTTGTTAATATA
This sequence comes from Flaveria linearis, assembly GCA_024085815.1. Lineage (NCBI taxonomy): Eukaryota > Viridiplantae > Streptophyta > Magnoliopsida > Asterales > Asteraceae > Flaveria > Flaveria linearis. The sequence continues at coordinate 28,808,995 of CM044007.1, read as the reverse complement.
GTACAAACGTTTATGAACTTACTAATTTTAACAAACAAATTTTCTCCAAACTTATAAACTGAAAGGTTCTGCCGATGATTCAAACATGCAAATAATTTCATTATTGTCTTTGGAAGGCCCAAGTGTGCGTGCTAAAGGAAGAAGTAAGAGAAAAATAGGTAAGGTGTTGTTTATTATTGTCTTGAGTTGTAAACTATGAAATTGAAATGTTTGTCATGTAATTAATAGTAACACATACATCCGTGCTTATTTTTAGTTGTACTAGTTTGTAACTGGTTTTTCTGAATAACAGTATCGGAAGAAGGGACTGCTGTGCCAGTTGTTTCATTACTATCATCCGGAGGAAATACTGTTCGTCGAAACGCAAAGAGTAAGGATTGGTGTTTTTAGGATATTGTATTTGTTGTTTAATGTCATCTAATGTTATGTATTTGATAAATGGTATGTAGTTGTTGTTTAATGTCATCTAATGTTAAACATGACCTGTAGTGGGCTGTAAAAATAAATGGTATGTATTTGTTGTTTAATGTCATCTAATGTTAAACATGACCTGTAGTGGGCTGTAAAAATATGTTAGATTTGGTTTATTTTATCTGATTATGTGATGTGTACTGGTGGAAAAATGTTAGTGGTAAGTAAAAACTTAAAACCTGTTTTGATTATTACATATTATTACACATGGTTATATAAGCTTACACAGAATTCGTTTTTCATATTTTTCAACATGTAACCAGGTGTAATTACATGTAACTTCATGTAACTACATGTAACTTCATGTAAGAACATGTAACTACGTGTAAAAAAATGAGAAACAAAATAAATAAAGCTTAACTGCTTGTAGAAAATTGTTTTACCGCAGTCACATGTATGTTTGAGTAAGGTCATATAATTACAAGTAATAACATGTAACTGATAGCAACCTAGTACATGTAAGAAGGGGTGGTAAAATCAATAATTTTACAAATTAGTACTCATTTTTAACAATATATTGGAAGTGACAAAAGTTTTATTTTGTGTTCGTTAAATTAACGGTTGACTAATAGAAAATTGTTATGTTGTATGCAGAAACATATCTTCATAGGCAACACAGGGACATATGGAGATGTTCATGGGCAACACAGGGACGAAGTTTGACTGCGGGTTCACGTGTAATGAAAGAGCATTGAAGTCACAAATTAAAATCCTGGTGATTGAAGCACAAATTATGTGCCTTACGTGATGTATTTGACGGCACTTCATACGCTGTACTGGTGATTGCAATTACATGTAATATAATGTAAATAACATGTAATTTTCATGTAATTTGATGTACAGTATAATATTAAACAAATGTGGTGGATCATGTATACTGGAAACCAAAAATATAATGTAATAACATGTAAAAAGATGTACGAATAAATGTATTACTATAAATGTAAGACGTACTGCCATGCATGTAAAAGGACAGTATACGTATGGTAAGCTAAAAAATTAAACAAGCTTTTAATTATTAGAGGTTATGACATGTTTAAACCATTTCATTGCACTTTATTAAACATCCTTATATAATAAATTAATATGCACTTTTGTTACCATGTAACTTCATGTAATTACCTGTAAAAAAATTTTACCCAACATAAAAAAACGCTTCACTGTTTCCTGAGAATTCATTTAGTGTTTTGATAAAATCAAATATAGAAAGAAAAAAAAAACTTTCACATTCGTTGAGGAGATAAAAAATACATAAAAAAATTATTAGACATTGTTATATAGGCATACAAAGACTTATGTTGCAATTTTAAAAAAAATGAACAGGCACTTGTAATAACATGTAACTTCATGTAATTAAATGTAAAACAAAAACGAAAAAACAAAATAAAAACATGCTTACCTGTTTATTGAAAATTCTTTTTAATGGTTTCCAGAAATCACATATACAATGAAAAAAACATTCAAATTCATTTGAGGATAAAAAAAAACATAAACACATAACATCAAATTTTAACAGATGATTGTTACAAAGTCTTAATAATCAAATGATGTTTCATAAGACCATATGTATGCGTTGCCCCAAGACAAATCTATAAGGGAAACCAAAAAACATATGGCAAAGAAACATAATGATCTAACATAACAAACAACCGTACACAAAAGATAAAAAGTCATTGAAATAGGAGAACACCTTCCGTTACCCACAGTAAGATAGTGGTAACCAAAAAATAAACCAGATGTTTCTACGAAAAACTAGAGGGTTTGGTCGGGACCTCCCGGCTTAACCTTCTTGTGGCAGTTCCTAGAATCATGGTGAGTATACTCATTACATATTTTGCACAACCTTGGCTTCTTCATACTCTTCTCGATAGCTTTCTCCCCCGGTCCAATTAATCGTCGATTGGTGCCACATCCCTTGTTTCTAATACCTTGAGGTGCTGTTAAATTAACTTCAGCTACATCTTCAACACCAACAATCATGTTGATAACTTCGGTCCTACTCTTACAACTATTTTCTATTAACATACATGAAATATTAATACAGCCAGTTCCCCTACATATAATTACATGTAATTACATGAAATTACATGTATTACGCACAAAGTTTTCAATGTGTGCTGATAAAGTGGAAGTCCCAAAAAACTTACAGGAAGTTTTATTTACTGCTTATAAATAAAACAATGAAACATGAAGTTAGTGTTTATAAAAAAAATTATGTTATATGTATTTAGACCCATTACATGTTAAAATACGTTACCACCACACTACTTATTACAACATTTGTTTATTTAAAAAAATATTACACGTAAGTACATGCAAATGTTGTTATTAAAAACAACTGCTATTAATTTGTATTTACATGTACATACATGAAAATAACATATGCAAAGCTGTTTTTTTAAGAAAAAACTTCGTTAAAGAACATGAAAATTTAATACAGCAACTTTCCCTTCCATATAATTACCGGTAATTACTAGAAATTACATGTATTAGGGCAGAAAATTTTGTATGTGTGCTGATAAAATGAAAGTCCAAAAAAAACTTACATGAAGTTTTAGTAACTGCTTGTAAATAAAAAAATAAAACATTTAAGCCCATTACATGTTAAAAGTCATCCCACCACACAAAAACAACTTCAACATACATGGTACTGATAAACTCTTATGTTGGTAAAATAATCAACATTTATTTATTTTAAACAAATGTTACATGTTAAAGGTCATTACCCAACAAAAAAACCACACCACATATAAATATTACAGTTCTTTTGTAAAAATACAAATGTTAAAATACAATCACAAAAAAAACATTTTTAGTGGGTATAGGTAAAAGAAAATTGTAATAACTAAAGGATAAAACAAACTTTTATTTTGCTAGGGTGTTGAGTGTTGTTGAAATAACAAGTCATAATGCCATAAACAACAACCTAAAAAAATACAATGTTATAGAAAAAACTTACATTAATCATTATTATGTGGGTAACTAAAAACTGACAAGCTTTTGAAGACCAATTTTTATGTTTTGAATGAATATTATAAAAATTTTAAAAACATTTAATACAAATGATTAATGTCAATCAACAAACTTTAATAACAAAAAGAATAAGAAAAATAAACTTTGACATGAATAAAAAAAAAAAAATTATGAAGAAGAAATACAAACACTGAAAAAAAAAGAACCAACAAAATGAAATCTAACCACGACGATCATAACCGACGTATCGCATAGGAGAAACTGAATAAACAGGGTCTCGTGGAGGGGTTTCATTAGCAGGAGATTCTTCATCATGAACACGATCCGAGTTATCCGAAATCTCGAGATGAGCATTTGTTCATGTAGGAACGGGGTTCGATACAGGTGGTTGCACACTAATGTCGACAACTTGCAATGTTTGTGAATTGGGTGTATGAGAAACATCACCGCCACCCATGAAAAAAGGATTGAACTTGGAAATTTAGGACACAAAGGAAAATGATGGAAAATTGAAGAAGATGGATGATATTGGTAAAGTGGTAGAATTTGATTTGGGTTAGAAAGTCTCGAAAATATAAAAAGTACATGGATTTGATTGGTTGGTGGGAATGGGTTTGACATAGTACAAAAGGTACTGCCAAAAAGCATGGTATGCAAATGGAGGTTGGGTGGAAATGACCATGATACCCCTCACGAATTCCATGAAGGAGGGTGATGTGTCAACTACTGATTGGTTCTTTTGAGTTAAAGGGTTCTCATATTAATTAAGGGTTTTTCCTAGAACCAATCCTATATATATATATATATATATATATATATATATATATATATATATATATATATGTATGTATATATATAGGGTTAGGATCTTTGCAGTACCACATTTAAAAACAGAACTGAAAGAACCATTTATAACCATTGATTTTCAAAATCAAGGGTGGATGTGATTAAGGGTGGTAATTGAAACTTTAGTACACCAAATAAATAAGAAAAGTAATAAAAAAGGGCTTTTTGGTCTTTTACAATATTATTAAAAACGGAAGTTGCCGGGTATTAGGAAGAAAATCCCAAATCATAGGGCTTGCAGTTACATAATCGGAAGGAACAAACATCGAGCCCTAATCCGATTGCATCAAAAGGAAAAATTGAAGAACACGTCGAACCCTATTCTCTGTTTGCGGCATTTGGCGTCGAACAACGGTAGTAAGTAAATATGATTATAGTTTTACGATTATGAATTACATATTTGTAACCGTGATTAAAACTTTGTTGTGTTGGTCGATGGTATTGTGTAAATCAATCATATGGTATTCAATGTCGTTTATCTGTTTACAATGTGTGCGATTCCTGGTAGTTTATCAAGTATATGAAACATTGTTGTTTGGAATTTACGTACATGTAAACCTGTAATTTGTTTTGGTGGTCGACGGTATTGTGTGTAAAATCGTGGTTAATGATACAAGGTAACAAATAGTACACTACATATGGTTTGATTAATAGTAATGGAGGTAATCTGTTCGTTAGGAATGTTAGTGTTTATGTTATGTGCTGAGTAATAGTTTAAGTTATGTGCTGAGTAATACATTTGTGTAAATCAATCAAATGGTATTCAATGTCGTTTAGCTGTTTACAAAGTGTACGATTCCTGGAAGTTTATTCAGTATCTGATAGGGTTTGAACATGAAATTGATATTTTAATAGTTTAAGTTATGTGCTGAGTAATACATTTGTGTAAATCAATCAAATGGTATTCAATGTCGTTTAGCTGTTTACAAAGTGTACGATTCCTGGAAGTTTATTCAGTATATGAAACATTGTTGTATGGAATTTACGTAAATGTAAACCTGTATAAGTTTTTATATTTGATTTTAAATACAGTTGTGTAAAACAAATGGTATTGATGAAATAAGGAGAAACCTTAGAAAATATATTTTAACTGTATATAATGATTGTAGTTCATTCAAATCAATATACTTGTTATATGAATATAACATACATGTAAATTTGTAATATGTTTGTATGAATGTATGTAAATACACTTGTGTAAATTAATATGTAAATATGTGCATTATCCTTGTTTGTAACAAAGTGTACAGTTTTTATTTAAAACATATACATTACATTATAATTGTTGGTGTGCATACATTTTACTAATGGTAAACATTTTATGCAGTTAACAAAAATGAGGTTTCATTCTTTGTCAAGTAAGTTTATACATTTTGTAAATAACTTTGTAAATGTAAAAGTTAGTGATATATGAAATGAGCATATACTTGTATGCAGGACGTAAAAGCGGTAGAATTGCAAGGAAAACTTCTTTTTCAAAGTTTAAAAATAAGGCTGATAGCCCTGTTATAGTTGGAGAGTCAGATGTTGACAATAGCGAGTCTTCAGAAGGAAATTACGGTGAAGAGCCATGTGAAGACAATGAAGAAATTTTGATGGATGAAGAAATTTCGCCTGAAAATACAGATGATGAGTCAAATGAAGCAGCAGGTATGATATTATGATTTAAGAAATATAACTTGGTATTTTAATATTTTGTGGAAACAATGAATGTTGGTGTATATTTTTTTGACAGATGACGGTGCGGATGTGGATGATAGTTTTGTAAATAAAAGAACAGGTAAAAGATCACAAAAGAAGCGAACAGATGTAAAGACAAAAAAGAGTAAGTAAAGAAAAGCATACATTTAATTTATACAAAACAAGATTAACATTGATGTAAATTACTTAGCAAGTATAATATGTGTACCTTAGTAGTTGTGTTCAATATATATCTGTTTAATATGAATACGAAGTATTGTAAATAAATTCCTATGGAAAAATAATATTATTTCTGAAAAATGTATATATTACAGAGGGTAATAGGAGTAGTTCCAGATTGGGTAAATGCTCATCATTGAAAGAATCTGAAGTTGGGAAAAAAAGACAAAAGAATGTGTAAGAGGAAAAAAGGAAAAAGTTGCAAATCAAGGGAAAAAAATGAAAGGTGGTGATGATAAATTAAAGTTGGTGATGAAAAGTGGTGTAAGGCAAGAAACTATTTGTAAAGGTATAAGTATTTGTAAACTGATTTACATACGTGTTTAAACATGATTTGTTATATGTATAAATTACTGAAATGAAATATTTATTTGCAGGTAAGAAGAGGTTGGCATTGAGAATGGATGAAGAGGGTTCTTCGAAGAAAAAAAAATCAAGCAATGATGATGATTATTTCAGTATAAGAGCTCGATGTATACCAATGAAGTTATGTTCGGTTTTAGGTTCGTTGGGTAGGAAGCAAAGGCAAGCAGTTATAGACATAGGATTTGGTAGAGTACTAGAACTCAAAGCACATCAGATTCCTACGAAATTAGGGTATTTTGTGGTAGAAAATCTGAACACAGAAACAATGGAGATAACATGCAAGAGAGGATCATTGAAGGTAGATAGCGATGCAATTCACACGTTGTTAGGGTTGCCAAATTCAGGAATTGATTTGGTTTCAGTGGAAAAAATAACAGTGTGGACAGAATTAGGAAAGAAGTGGAGGAATAGATATAAATCTAAGGTGATTAGTTTAAGGGATATTGTTAGGAACATAACATTTTCAAATGATGACGACGGTATAATGTTCAAATTGGATTTCATAGTGTTGTTCTTGAACACAATGGTAGAGTGTCATAAAAATAGTAAATATAAAGTTGGTGTTTTAGATCTTATAAGTGAGGATATGGAATTGTCAGATATAGACTGGTGCGGTTATATCGTGTCTAGGATGAGAAAATCGAAAAATAAATGGAGGAGAAGAGACTTGAACTCTCATTTCCAAGGCGCCTTAACAATACTTACGGTATTGATCTACATTTGTGTGAAACAAAAATATAAATTGTATTGTTTGTATGTAACTGTTTTACTCTTAATGCAGCTTTATATGTTGATGGGACTACTTGCAAGGAATAAACGATCAGCGTTCAATGAGTCCTATTAGTTTCTGGACATTTGAGAACCTAGTGATGAGAGAAGATTTGGAAATAATGAACGGAGGATTTGGCAACGGGTACATGCGGGTGTTGTATGTCGAAAGTGATGAAGAAGAGAATGAAGAAGAAAGTACGAATGATGAGGGGACTAACGTTGATGATGAAGGAAGTGATTACTCAGCAGATGTCTGTGAAGTTCCTGGGTTGGAGGTAATGTGGTTATATATTATGTAATATATAAACATAATGAAAATGACATTTAATATGTATTTTTACACATATGTAAAATTGTTATATTTCATAAACATTTAAGTTACACATTTTATAACCTTTTATTCTTACATATGTGCTGCATGAACTTATATGTTGGTTTACATATATGTAAAGTAGGCTGCTGGGATCCTGAGCAGTATACATTGATATATTGGTTTACACAGCTGTAAATGAATCTAAACATAAGCATTGAACTTATATGTTGGTTTACATATGTGTAAACTAGGCTGCTGGGATCCTGAGCAGTATACATTGATATATTGGTTTACACAGCTGTAAAAATGTACATTATAACTGATTTAATAAAAGTGCTGCATGAACTTGTATGTTGGTTTACATATGTGTAAACTAGGCGGCTGGAATCTTGAGCTGTAAAAATGTACACATTTTATAACATTTTATTCTTACATATAATCTACTTCATTAGAAAACAGTAATTAAACCTACATACACATTTACATGTGTGTAAACCAATATATAAATGTATACTGCTAAGTATACCAGCAGCCCAGTTTACACATATGTAAAAGTGATATAGTTATTTATTGATAATTTATCACGCTAATTGTGATCATGATCATACAGAGTACGGTGTCAAAATTAAAGACCCATCTGAACTGGTTGCTAACAGAGAGGAAAAGGTTCGAGAAGCTAGTAATTGATGCGTATGGAGAATATCCTGGTAGTAGCGAAGTTAAGGATTGTATACAGAGATATAATGATGGATTCAGCATGGTATATATATATATATATATATATATATATATATATATATATATATATATATATAATATATATATATATATATATATATATATATTATATATATATATATATATATATATACTCTTAATAAGCAAATTAGAAGATCAAAATTGTCTTTTGCACTCAAATTTAAGAGATGTTACATTGTATAGTTTACAACTCATCTTCGTCTCCATCATCTTCGTCTCCATCATCTTCATCTCACATCCCAATCTAAAGAAAAGAACAACTTGCAGAAAAGAAACATCCGGAGAACCGCCAAGACGAAAGAAGAAGGTCGCAGACCTTCTTTCTTCTGCAGATCTGAAGATGGCATCGAATAAGCTTCTTCTTGGGCATTGGTGCTACTCAAAGTGGCGGGCATTTTCAAATGGGCGGACATTTTCAAAGGCACACATCTTTTCCTTATCTTTTATGTTTTGTGTTTCGAAACTTGTTTCAGACGAGAACAGTGCAGGTGCGACATCTTTCAGATCTAGCCACCGAGAGAGAAATTCACGAGTTTTTCTCATTTTCCGGTGACATCGAGCAAGTTGAGATCTGCCGGTTCGTAAATTTTATATCAAAATTCAAATTGATTCATGTTTTTATCGTTATTGTACATGTTGTTTTGATTTTGGTTGTTTTTGATGGCTGCAGTGATTCAGAACAAAAGAAGACTGCATTTGTCACGTTTAAAGATCCGAAGGCCCTTGAAATTGCATTATTGCTATCGGTAATTCTTTAATTTAGTTATTCCCCTTGCTCCTGTTGATGTATATATTCTTTCTACTGTCGATGTAAGATGCCATCTGGTGGAATGATTGTGTAAGATTTATGCACTAATAGTTCATCCTTTGTTAATTATGTTAGTTAACTCTCTGAATATCAAATTTGTGTTCACTAAAATTATAGTTATTATTCACTTTTAGGGTTTTGTCACTATAATATTTGTTATATTCAGAATATTTATTAGAACCTTGAATGTAGTTATTGGGGATTTTGAGTCCTGGAATATATGTTATTACTTATTACCAATTACCCATATCAGAATTATACACCTTGTTTGATCCAGCAGATGAGTGTTCTCTTTTTAATAATAATTTCACTTTTCTGTTCCTCTAAGTTTCTCAATAAAAAGAGCCAATCTAAGTTTTTTGCACTTTAAATATTTTAACGTGAAGAAATTACTCTTTGGATTATAAGAGTGCATGGAGAGTCATTATATTATTTTGTAATTGGTTTAGGTTAAAATTCTTCAAAAACGTTAGATTGCCTGGAGTCTTTGGATTATAAGAGTGCATGGAGAGTCCCTTAGTGCCCTGTTCTTTAACTCGCAAATGATAATGAAATCCTGATCAAATATATTATACATTTAAAAGTTATATCATACTTTAAAAAAAAATCTAATTCTATCAAGTCCATATGCAAAATGCTTAGACTGACTGCAAACAAAACTAATCAGCTACAACAAAAACCTACTTTATCATAATGATGCTAAGATCAAGAACACAAGTTCCTTTGAGATCACCTCTAAATCTTCAGACTTTGTTGCTTTTTATCCTCGGCTACCAAATTTTAACAAAAGGGGATGTACAAGGGCACATTGGTAAACGACGGCGTGTGGAACTTACAATTGTACAACGAATTACTTGGCTATAATGAAACCTGAAAATTGTCCAATGTTAAGAACAGGATGTACAACATCCAAAGCAATTTGTCCAGGATGCAGCTGGTGGATCTGCCTTGGGCTCAGATGGTTCGGTCTGTTTGACTGTGGCTGGTTCAGGTTGTGGTTCTGACTGTGGCTGCGTATCTAACCGTGGTTCTGTGTCTGCGGTTAAGCTTCATATTTGAAAAGAAAATAGAAAAAAAAATCAGTTTTTCATATGTGGTAACATAAGTTGTAAAAACATATAAGCAATCACTAAGAAAAAATGCATAAACATATCACGTTGTGACAGATGGTAAGACGACACATCTTAGAACTCATCACTTCCGTAAGCATGTACATGGAAAGTTCATGGAGACCTTGTTACTGTATATGTTTGTGTGTGTATACAGTAAGAGTTAAGGTGCATATTTTTACCTTTTACTTAAGTCGGGTTGTTTTGCATGTCTGAAAGGTTGAATCGTTGAATAAACTAGTGTAAAAGGAAAGGGTTGAAAGTCGGTCAAATTGTATTTTTAATGCGTAAGAACTCAATAATCATTTTAGCAAAAAATGTAGATTATTACTATAATAATATAACTTTTGTAATCCAGCACACTGTATTTATTAAAACCATTAAAAAAATTGTGTTAGGGGACAACCAAACCCAACCCACAACATAAGTTACCTGCTACAACTTTTAACCCGCTACCAATCCACATATCTTGTCACCCTCTAATACATACCTTCAAATATATGTATGCATTATTTTGTTCATACAAAATGTACATGTTTTAGCGATATACTATATTACTTACAGAAACAACTTACATTGGAAATGCAAAAGAACTTCTACTTCCAACATTTTCTGCAGAAAAATGAGAATTAAGCTCTTCGATAGCAAATTTACTTCCTTGATCGTCTTGATCACCTTCTGAATTCGAATTCATGGGTTCACTTGCAACCTGTGATCCATGAGTATTACTTATCTCACTCAAACTCTGAATCTTATCCTCCTCACCCAACTTGTGATGTCTACCTTCTTCAACAAACTCATGATCTTTATGAGCTTTATCCAGCTCAAGATTCTCTTCTGATGTATCTGACTCGCAGGTTTCATCCAACTCTGGAATCATTCCCGCATTACCGGATGGAGACGGTTCCATACCAAAACCTAAATCTAGCTCATCAGATCTCCAATTTATGCTATCTTGGTTCCGAAAACTCATACCTCCCATGTGAATGCTGAATAAAGATTCATTTGAAGGCATTCCCCAGCCATTACTATAAGATTCCTTTCTAGCAAAAACAGAAGATGGTATTCTATAGTTTTGGGTAGTTGGACTTATATGCTCCATCATTTGGATTGCAGGGCTTTTGATGGCATAATCAATGCCCTTATTTGTTTTTTCACCATGTGAATAACCCGAGTCTTGAAACGGTTCTTCTAACATAAATTCACTTGACGATGTAGAGGAAGAACATGAGGCTTTTTCCTCGTTGAAAGTAGGAGAGTGTAGTAATAATTCATTAGCATTACGGTCACTTGCACTTGTACTCTCTGATATCAGTTCTAATAGATCATTTTCATCAAAAGTGGATGAAGAATCCACCATTGATTCACTCTCGTTGTTTGCGACTTCAGGCTCTTGTTCTGAGACTTTTTGGTCCGATTTGATATCTAAAGATCCCATATCAAATTACTGAAATATCTGGATTACCAATTGACAATGTTAATCAAAGACTTTAGGGACGGTAATAAGTATTAACAATGTAAAGGATATGATATAACGTATAAATGAAGTTCAAACGTATATTGGCACCACATAGAAAGTTAATGAGACACAAAATTAAGAGAAAATCAGATACATAACCATTTGTGTGAGTGTGTTATGCATCTATGGTCATATCTGAACAATCACATCTATATCTATGAGATACACCATTTTACAGTCACATGTCTACTTTTAGTCGTAAATCATTTTTTCAGTTTGATAATAGTACGAAAATCATGAGTTAAGCAAGTAAAAAAAACAGATACTCAAATCTGACTCACGTACCATTTACAATGGGCATATGAAAAGGTAGTTTTTTTGGAATACGCTAATACATAAGGCAGATATTCGAATCTGTTATATGGGAGACAAAAATGTGGATAATCATATATGATACATGCATTCTTTATTTTTTGGCACGTAGCATTATCATATGTAATTACATTAGTAAAACCCTATATGCGATAAAACCTCTCGACTCTTGTTTATGTGTAATTTTCCCAAAAACAAATCAATATTTTAGTACTTTTAACTTCTCGTATTGCATTAACACAAGAAAGAGAGAAACTATGAACCACTAGTCAAAGTTTCTACAAGAAAACATAGATGTTTCCTGTTAACAACACAAAGTCATCGGCTATTATTAGTGATATTACCCAAGAATCTAAGACTCAAATACAAATTATCACACAAGGCCAAGCAAACTAAACAAAACTCCACATGAAGACATAGAACACACATCCAAGGTACCAAAGACAGAACTTGATGCCCTGGTCAAGGCACATTTTGAAACCCTCAATTGTTCACAAAAGATGAAATCTTACGCCACAAAAACCAAAAAAAAACGTGTTCCCAGTCCTCCTATTGTTACAAAGCCCATTCAGATTATCAACAGATAACAATATCACAATGAAGAAAAACTCAAAATAACATCAAATCAAACACGAAGAAATCAACAACATAAACCCAGGGCTACAACAATTGAATCAAAAACGGAATTACAATAGCAGAAAAGGATTGAGATAATCACCGTGAAACGGAGACTGTTGATTTCCGGGCAGGGGGACCTGGAACCAGCAGCCTCTTTGGTTTAAGGGGTTCAAATGTGTGAATTTCGAAGGGAAATCTTGTCTTGATTGGAGTTTCTGCATCGGCCCCAAATGAATGAAGGAAGGTTAGAGAGAAGGAAGATTTCACCTGAGAGAATGAGAATCAAAATGTACGATCGGCGAGGTTTCCGGCGTCTCCTCTTCCCTCCAACTCTCTTTGAAACCGATTTCCTTCTCTTTTGATTTTTGAAACCATTGGATTGCAAAAATAGCCCTTCAACTTTCATTTAACTTTCATATTTTTAGTTTTGTGCTTGTCGTTTTGATAGCACTCGAAATTCAAAACTCGCTTTTTCTAGGGTTTGCGTGAATCTTGATCTTTTTTTATTTTCTTTTAAGTTGTTCTCAATTCAACAATGTTTTGAAGATAAGGCGAGTGTGTTATAAGGTGTGGCTGAAAGGACATGAGCTGCCACCTTAGCTAGTCAACTCAGCTCGCCCTCATGGGCAACATTTCTAGGCACGGCGATAAGCTGTGGTGCTGCCTAAGCTATTTCGAACTAAACCTAGAACACTTAGACAAGGTTCTTCTTTATTAAAAGGTGAATACGTTTGTCTTTTGAAACGAAACCCATGAATCCACAAGGTTCACATTTATTTTCGAAAACCATCATGAGCAAAAGTTAGTTCATAAATGCATGCTAGTTAAATACATGACAAGAATCAGACTAAGATTCTACGTGTATTAGAAATGATACGCATGTGGAGGATAGGACCGTCAAAGAGGTACTAGAAATGATACACATGTGGATAACGGACCGGTTCCAGGTCAACGTGAATGAGGCCGGTTTTTTACCAAGAACCGGTTTGAGTTGGAACCGGTTTTGAGAGGGGAAAAATCAACCCGATTGGACCCGGTCCGGGTCCGAACCAAACCGGGTCGGGTCCTAGAACCGGTTTGGAAAAACCGTTCTTTTTATTTTTTAATTTTAATACTATTTAAATTATACAATATAATTAAAAATTAGTAAAGTAGATTAATTAAAACAATAGTAAAGTAGATTAATTAAAACAACTACAAATATTTTTATTGAGTGGTGTTTTTTTAAAATTGCATTGAATATAAACTTAAAAGTAAACACTTAAATCGTTTCGAAAAATAAACATTAAAAATTACATTAAAATTAAACTAAACTAAACAAAAGATACATGTTGCGAATACACGTTTTTTTAATTTAATCGTGTTTGTCGGTTTGTGTGCCAATACGTTGAGACAAATCATAAGCGATTTCTTCGTCGGAGAGCGGTGACGATCGTCCGGTTTATACTTCTTATTCGTGTATTTCTTCTTCAATTGGTATTTCTTTTTCAATGTTTGATTTATCTTGTCTTTGTTCGACCGCATCTAAGTGGTCTTTTAAACAAATACACATCTCTGCCGCCGTTGGAGTTAGCCTTGTTCTTCTTATCGATAAAACTCTGCCACTAACAGAAAATGCAGACTCCGAAGCTATCGTGAAAGCTTGGACGGTTAGTAAATCACGGGCCATAGCGGCTAGGACTGGAAATTGTGATTTATTTCCTTTTCACCATATCAGAATATCAAACGATAGAAATTCCCCGGGAGTCATAGTAGATAAAAAATCGGTTCCAGCATACCTCCCGAGTTCACTACTTGGGGTGTTACCCCTTTACCGTTTACTGTTTTCATTTCTCAAAGTATTATATAAATTAAACATCGGGTCTCTACTTGAGCTCGACGAACTCGATTCCACGGTTGATGACCGGTGGATGTTTGATGTTATACCATATTTTCAAGATAAACAATTCCACGGTAGAAAGTGAGGAGCGTTTTTGCGTTTTTAAGCACGTTTTTGAGCTTTTGAGTGTTGTGACTAAACCATTACACCACTACATATTTATACTATCATATAAGGGCAAAATAGTCAAAAAAAATTGAAAAAAAGGGTCAAAAACACCCTCCAACAGCTATATGACCGTTTGAAAAAAAAAATTCTCTGACGATTAAAACCGGTTCCAACCCGGTTTTTAGGACCGGTTCTTGAACCGGATTGGATCAAAACTGGTTCCAAACCGGTTTCAATCAAAAATATCCAAACCGGTCCCAAACCGGCGGGTTTTTCCGGGTTTGAACCGGTTTAGGCTAATACTGGTTCCAAACCGGTTCGGTTTCGGGTCGGTTCCTTGGGTCGGGTCGGGGACCCGGTTTTTTAGTGCACTCTATGTGGAAGCATGGTTGGTTATGGTTTGGTGACCAAAAGATTATGACTCCTTAGGCATTGATGGTCCAACGTGTAACCCGATAACAAACTATTAACAAAAAATCTAGATTTGTGTTTCATACTATGTACATATTCTAAATTATTATTCTCATGCTTTCTTTCAAAAATGCTTTGAGTCTGCTGAACGCGATTTCCCAACTTTTCGTTGATATTGTATTTTCAAACCTTTTACATGTAAATAATGATTGTATAAATATGAAATTCAGTACATGCTACAGTGTAGACTTGTAGTGTACCTAAATGTTGGAGATACAAGATGGAAGCTGAGATGGACGCATCTCTAGATTCTGAAACTCGTGGCTTGTAAATACAAACATAATCATTTGTATAATGATAATATGAATCAATGAATGATTTAGTTTTTAAATATGACTTGATTTCTAAAAAAAATATTACGATATCGTTTATGAATGAACTTCCATGCAATGATATCTGAAAATGATTTCGAATGAAATAAGCGAACAATCATGATCAATTCGCACGACCGGGGTGTGACAATTTCAGTCAAGGCATAAGTTTTTTGAAACATATCGAAGCGCTCCCTTTTATTTTTTCAAAAATAAACCCATGTTTTTCATGTTTAATCATTGATAAAAACGAGTATATAAATTCTTTCACATTGAGACATGGGTGAGATCGGTCCACAAAAATCCATGTGTATTAATCATAGCCTTTCTGTTAATCTCTATTGTGCTTTATTTGGAATTGGTTTCTACGTTGCTTCCTTATGTTGCATGTTTCACACATTTTTGTCTTCCCACATATTTGAGGTATCCCTTTTATCACATCCCCGCTTATAGCGGAAACACGAGGATGTAACGGACGGGATCGTCATAACACCTGGTTAGTTTACAGAGACAAAATAAATGCAAAGATCCACGTGTCATGACGTTACCCGACACAATGGTGACTTGTGTCGTGGTTAGTCAGTTCCACAACTATCATAGTCTATTAATTCAATGATACCCAAATCCAACATACACAGTGTTCATAAACAAAAACAAATGATAGACAACACTAATGCAAGTCTATTGAAATCCTGAGGGTCTCTGCTAAGGCATCGGCTCTAGCTATCCTCTTTGATTATGATCACCTGAAAAGACATGCTCAAAAATGTCAACAATAATGTTGGTGAGCTTCGCAGGTTTGAATTATAAACATGTAATTGATGTTGTATAGAGTTTGTTGTGGAATACCGTGCATACAGTTATAAGCAAGCAAGATCACATAACATGAGTTTCATACAACCAAACCTAATGACGTACACAAAGAAACTTGTCGGAATATATTCACCCCAGGCCCGTTCCTGGCAGTAGTGATGGTAGTCATAAGTAACCATTCGTCAAGGGTGGGGATGTCAACCCAGTAGCACTACTAATACCTATCCGTTGGTTCCAAACCCGGAATTAATGGTTGTAAGAGATCCACAAAGTAACACCATGTATGTATCAGAAATGTACTCACCAAACAGTATCACGTTGATTCCAAGTATGAAAATTGTATGAAAGTTGTACAGCATTGAAAACGGGTGAGCATACTTTTCCCCCAATGATTGAAAACATTGAAAACTTGTATAAACATAAAAAGGGGTCACGAAACTCACCTGGTATCCTTAAATAATTCTGAGCTTGATAAAGAAAAAGGATGATCACCAACAAAGCGATCCTAATTAGAACATATAAGATTCACGTTTAGAATTGGCATGATGTTATTACATTCGTGCGGTTGAGCTCTTTAGTTAACTTAAAGTTAACGATTAGTATGATTATTGTATCTTGGCTTTTTGTACAAGTATTAGTTGTCATGTGCTAATTTGTGCATATTAGATTAATCAATGTTCTTATCTGAGTAATGATTCTTAGTACAATAATTGTAACAATAATTTGTTGATTTGGAGAATTAAATCTTTATAGATGATTATCATTGATGACATTATCCATACAAGAGAGAGTTATACCACAATGTGTGTGTGTGTGTGTGTGTATATATATATATATATATATATATATTAGAGTTTTCAAGTATTAATAATCATACCTTCTTAAATATAAGTTGTTTAATTGTTAGCATGTTATAACCATTTCTTATAAACAGATGTACATCTTTACCTAGGTTATACATGGAGTCTTATTTTCATCAACTTCAGTAGTAATATTATCTTCCCAAGGATGATATTTATTTTGATGACAAATCTATAATTATTGTTAGGAATTATATCCTGGTATCATTAAATATGCTAATAACAATTTAAGAAAAATAATGTTTTTCCATTATATGTACATATTTGTGGTTTTGAAAACGCTAAGAAGTCACACGCATTTGTTTGAATACTTTGTATTAATAAACTATACACCAGCTATAGTAACATCTTGATCGGTTTTAATAACTATGATTTTATACTTATGTCTCGTGTATGAACTAATCATTTTAAAGCAAACAATTATATCCATTGACGTTCATTTTCATCTTTATAATTTATGTATTTTTATAATTAGAGCTCAAATAACACGCATGTAACTTATAATTAAATTTCAAACGCGTTGAGCGTGCGATTTTACCTTCCACTCGGTTATATTTTCTAACCCACTCGTATTGCTCTTAATCTCATCATGTTCTTGTTATTGACTATCCGTTGACCATATTGACCCAAGTCTTACTTTGTCATCCTAACACTTCCGTCACCATAGTCGGCTACACTTCCTCATTCAATATCATCATTCAACATCACCATGCCATCGCTCAAATGCCATCACAACCAAACTTGAAAAATCACAACCAACAATTCAGAATCGCAACCATCTTCGCCCTTATCATTATTCACCATCATAACTAACACATGCACAGCTATTAACCACCTTCAACAGCCCCAAACACAATCCTAATCACAACCAAAATCACAACCGTCAACACCACAACAATTATTGACATTTACAGCCCTAACCGACACCAAATCGATTATTTTGACAGCTTTCAACCAACACAACAGCTTATTACCTCGCCACCGCCACCTTGGGCAGCCTTCGGGTGCCCTAAATCGACCACTACCGACACTCGACAACCACCAAAACCAACACAATCACAACCAATCACCATAACCGAAAACCACAGCCACAACCGACACAACCGACACCCTTAACCACGGCCAGCACACTGCCATCACCAACTTCGACTTGCACCGACCGACACCAACCACCGCCAGTCGTCCCAGACGCGATTTCAGCCACCACCATCCCCATAACCGCAGCTAACAACCTCTACCATCGCGACCACAGCCACAATCATCACCGTCGCGACCACCGTCGACCACCAGTAGCTATATTGAAACCCCTGTCGACCAACAACACCACGGTAGCAGCCACATCCATCATCACAGCCGCAAACCACAGCCAAACACACCACAATCGCGACCAACACAGCCCTCGAACCAACCTAGCTGCCGCCACCTTCAACCGGCCATATCATTCAAACCGCTACGAGTTAGAGGACAAGGCTACCACCATTAGAAAGATCTCGTCAAGACGAAGAAGAGCATGGGTGGCACTCGCCGCCACTCACCGCCAGCCGTCGGCTGCGGCGGCCGGAATCTCGCCGGAAGCCTAGCCGCCACGCCACCTTCTCTCTTCCATAACTTTCTCTTTGTTGCGAATCAGATGGAGCTACCACCGCCATCATGTTCGTCTTTCCGAGAGATTCGATTTGATATATGGTACTCACGGGGGCGTCGCCGGAATCGCCGTCGGTGGCCGGAACTTCACCGGAGATGAGAGGGAGAGAGGTGGCCGCGAATTCCACCCTCTCTTTCTGCCCAAATGTTTGTCTAAAACCCTAAAATGGTGAAAAATGATCTTATATACTAGGGTTAAGGAAACAGGTTCGAATACGGGTCGGTTCGTACACGTTCGATTAAATTTTCACGCAACGTTAAACTTTTCTTTTCCCGTTAGATTCGGTTATACAAAACGTTATAAATATGCCAAGATTAAGAATTTTGTTGTATTAAAAACATACCGAATAATTAAACGAGGTTGTAATTTGACGCGTATTTAACACGTTTAACGGTTTTACGCGTTTTTATCGAATGAGCGTTATCATAAACAGTTTGGTATTAAAATATATGCAATTAAGTATAAAAATGATATTTTGTTCGTTAACTTCCCAGGTTGGTCACGTTAAAACCTTATCTGACGAATTCTCGGGTTTGACCTGATCGTAACCCGGTTCGCGTCACGGTCGCGTTTCGGAACGCATTTATTCCGGACAACGTATCACTCACCAAATTTAATATGTTATGACAATAAACAATGATTTGATGAATATTTACGGAGTTACGAGACTCGGTTGTCATAACAGACGTCAGTTAAATGCCGGTGAAAACCGGTATTCGCGTTTCACTTACGAAATTCTGTTGTTTATGCATGATTGATGAAAAATCTTTTAGCAAGCATATTTATGATATTGTTAGCATTAACAAGGATTTAGATTGGATGACAAGCCATTATAAGAAATTCTGATGGAATTCTGACGTTAGTACGCGTTAAATTACCGGATTTTACCTGGTATGGGTTCTGAATCTGTTTTCAGTTTGGATCTTTTCCATAGTTGTTTCAAATCATATAAGAATTCATTGTTTCATGGTTTCTCATTCAGTTAGTTCGTAAACATGCATTTGGGCCGTAAATGGGCCTTGTTTGTATGTTCAGGCCCTTATTGGGCTTATTGGGCCCAAAAGGCTAGTTTCGTTTTGCAAGATTTCTTTGGTAAGCCCAAATCAATCCGGACCTTTATTGGGTCCTATAATACCTTAAGCTTTCTAATTGCGTTAGATTTCAGAGGTGTTACATTCTTCCCTCCTTTAAGAAATTTCGTCCTCGAAATTTTAGTATCTCTAACATTGTTTTTGAGTGTGATACACTCATAGTATGAGTCTCGAGGATTCGAAACTACTAAGTTGAGCGTTCCAGGATGAAAGTTGTCGATTATGTATCAAATAACCGGGTTTGTTTAGATTCAAGTAGGTATCCTGAGATTTGAACATGCTTGACAAAATTAGTGATTCGTTTCATGTATAGATTTTTTTTTGGATTCAGTACTCGATTAATTGATATTTGTACAGATTTTGACAAGAAAAGGTGTTCCATTGTGGTTCACTATATCGTCATGCTAGATAAATCTAGCAAGGAGGAGAGCACCAAACTCTCGGTGGTATTACCGTCCTCACGGAGAATCTCATGAAAGTTTGTGAAGAATCAGATGTTTGTGTGAATGACTTCAATTAGACGTAATAATCGAGTCGGCTATACGTCACTATCAGTCTCATTAGAATACTAAGGTAATCGGTCATAAGATGTCATAGATTAAAGACTTCAGTTCAAGGAGGATTTGGGTTCCCCAAGAGTACAGATTAATATCTAGAACTAGCGCACTTATTCTGGCCAAGTTAAAACTAGAAAGTTTTAATGACTGATTGGAATGAAGAAGATAGGTCACACACAATAGTCACTTCCTTTCTAACCTTCCTACTCCAGGAACAATACTGTATATAATAATCTCAGTTTTCGAGTAGTTCCATACATCTTAACTTACGCATGTCGAGAGTTTTCTGACGTGAGGTCGAAGTCTCAATCAAATTTAAAACCAAATACTACTAATTAGCTAGCGGTAAGTGGGTATCGAACACAGGGAGCTTGTGGAATATGTGTTAACTCAATCAAATTGCAATTACCTAAATTTAACTAAAATGATAAATAAGTAAAGTTCAATAATCTGTTGATTTGTTGATTTGGCTTAAAGCAAGAAATGAAAGTAAATTGGTTTGTAACAATCAATAATGAGCGATATGTTTCCCTTTGGTATCCGGATTTTAACAAATGAAGATATTGGTGTTAATTGGGAAGAACCACATAGACATGATCCATGAGTGTATGCTTATGTGTGATCAAAGAGGACTAAGTACTTGGATTAGCAAGGTTATCTCTCGATAATCAGTATCACTATTGAATTACCCAACCCTTCCACTAAATCAAGATTTGCCTATGGCATCAAGAACGTATGGTTAAAGTTAAGCAATCCATGAATGACCCATTACACATAGTACACAATCATCATGACAAAACAATCACAAGATCAATTTCATCATCCCATAAATAGGAAACACCAACATGATCAAAGTTACAAATCCTTCAAACCAAAAGGAAACACACTAGAAGATTAGCCACTCATAGTTTTATGCATGACAACAAGATTCAAAATACAATTCATAACAATCAAAATAAAGTAGCAAGGATTAAAATACCACAAGATCTTGTTCTTCAACACATCTAAGAAGTTCAACAGAAGCTTGACCAAAACAACACTTGAATCTCACCACCCGAATAAATCTTGTTCAAAAGAGATTAGCCCCATTCCCTTGTCTTTCAATCCTTTTAAACAAAGAATTGCCAGCCAAAAGTTCCCAACATTCTCCCAAAAACTCGTCACCTTTCCATATTTTGAGCAAAAGGCATCCACTTGTGATTTTAATAAGTGAATCCACTTGCCAGGAAGTTACCTCTACCGTAACGGTAGCCACCGTAAGTTACGGTAGCCACAGGACTAGTACGGTGGAAACCTTCTGTGATACGGTGGAAATTTTAGAGGTTTGGGGTCTACCGTACCTTACGGTGGCTACCGTAAGGTACGGTGGAGCCTGAACACTTGTTTCTTCTTTTCTTCTTTCCACACACGCCACTCCGTTCCACGCTCGTAACGTTTTCTCCATTTTCAGCTCTTAACATGCCTGAAACATAAGCAACTGTAGTTATCTAATTCAAGATAATTACACGATTAAATGAGAGAATGTTACGCGTTTTAACATCATAAAAGGTTGTTCCTTGAACCACCCGTCACATCCCAACACTTAACCGTTGCTTGTCCCAAGCAACATATCAAATCAATTTCAAACAAGCGATCAATGTAACCCAAGCATAAACATGTAATACTTTTACTAACCCTTTTTAACATCCAGAATGACACACCCCTCGCTATGTCCCTCCTCTCGGCGACAAGTAAGCACTAGCATCAGTGAGCTAGACACACAAAAGGCAAACGGCGGTTGCACAACTATAAACTTGTACCTAAATCGACCCTTCTCTTAACAATTACCAAATATGAATGCATATCAAAAGGACTTCAAGGTTGTAACGTGGCTAGGAGTATGGGTAGGAAATGGAATATATATGAAGAAGCGAAAACTTAACCTGGTCTTTTATTACACAATAACATAACCACTAACTACCAAACCTAATACTATGAACAAGGTACTCAACTTTAATTCCCTTTTTTTTTCTTTTCTTAATTTTTTCTTCTTTTTTTTCTTCGTTTATTTGTCTTTTTTTTCAAATTTTTTTTATATATATATTTTTTCTTTAATAACAATAAAACAAACACGAAATCTTCACGCAAACATTCAACATAGCATTGAAGATGATTACAACTACTAAACAACTACTAACACTATAAGACCAGGTCAAGTAAGGTAAATTTTAAAGTAACTAGCTAAGGAGTAACAAACGATAGGCTTTTAGGCACAACATTGGGCAACTAAATGTCCAAACCCCCGCCCTTCTCGCAACCAAGCTCATATATATAATTTATGAGGTCCAACCTCCCAAATCCCACACTCGCACACATCAAAGACGAGGCTACCTAAATGCCCTTATTCTTTTCACATTCACATTCAACTAAGGTCTCGAATCGTATTCAAGCACAAGTTCTAATGCACCCCCACCTGTTGCCACTCTCACAAAGAAATGTGTTATTTATTTACAAGTGTGGCTTCAACTCTCACCAAGAATAAGAATGATTAAAGGTTGCCGATGCATCATTCGGAGTTAATCCAAGGTGTTCAAATTCTCATAATGTTTTGCTTAAATTTTTTTAAAAAAACTTCAAAAATTCCCCTCATCCCCACACTTGGGATACATTGTCCCCAATGTATGGTTTTGAAAGGAACAAAATAAACAAAACAAAAGACTCAAAAAGTTGAAAATATTTTTTTTATGACACTAACACCTCTTTAATTCAACCCCGACACATAAACATTAACATATCATAAGCTCCACCCTACCACCCAACCGAACTACTCAAAAGAAAACAAGAAACAAACTATACAAGAGAAGATGCAACCTGAATAGCTTGACTTATGGTGGCCTTGTGGGATGTTTCAACTCTTGTCGGGAAACTTGACACACCTTCCCGCATCCCCACACTTGTGCAACAAGTGTGCTGCATCCAGTCTTCTTACCTTCACTATCCATCTCAGTTTGTTCAACCGTCTTCTCCACTTTCTTTTTCTTCGCTCTTCTCTTTCTCTTTCTCTTCTTTTCTTTGGTTGCAACCTCTTTCACTTCCTTTAACATGTCAACAGCAAAACATGCTTCCTTGATGGAAGGGTTAGTAACAATAGAAAACATATTTAAGTTCAAAACCTTCTCACCAAACTTCATGTTCACCATTCCTAGCTCACAATCTAGGACTGCCTGTGCAGTAGCTAGAAACGGCCTACCCAAGATGACTGAATGTAGTGCATTCTTAATAGAAGAAGTGTAATCCAGTACCAGAAAATCCACTGGGTAGTAGCAATCTCTCACCTTTACAATGACATCTGTTAGCATACCCCTGGGCCTAATGGGTGTTTGGTTAGCCAACATTATTAGGGTATCAATATATTTCAATGGACCAAAATCAAATTTGTCATATAAATACCCGGGGAGGATGCTAACACATGCTCCTAGATCTAAAAGTGCCCGGTCAATTTTAAGGTCTCCTATATGAATTGGAATCAAGGGCACTCCTGGATCTAGGAGTTTTAGGGGTAATTTATCTAACAAAGGAACACTTACCTGAGATGTGAATTCCAAAGCATTAATGTGTACTTGTTGTGAGCTCTTGGAACTAGATTGATGATTAGGATTCACCACAGTATCACTTGGCAGCTCTCCTTTGTTCTTCTTCAAGTTTGCTACTTCTGTTGCGAGTTGGCCCATTTGGATGCTCAAAGATTGAATGGCCTTCTCACGAATTTCATCTTTTTGGGCCCGAGCATCATCCAACTGATTTCTCTTTTGCATCTCCTGTTGCATCATCATAAGAATATCCATAACTTCATTCCCGCTTGAGGTAACATGACCCGCTGAACCACCTTGCTCATTACCCGATTGTTGGGGTTGCCTTTGGAAACCTTGATTGTTCCCACCCCAGTAATTTCCTTGACTATTGAATTATTGGCGAGGCACATAGTTACCTTGGGTGTTTCCTTGAAAATTCGGGTTGGATTGATTGGCCGGATTCCCATAACTGAAGTTGGGATGATTTCTCAAACCGGGATGGTAGGTATTGGAATTCATGTTGTAATTTCTTCCACCAAACCCTTGACCTTGAATAGCATTCACTTCCTCCACTTGTTCAAAAGTTACCGTGCAAGAATCCACAGTATGCCCCAACTCATTGCAATTTGTACAAACATTATAAACTTGATTTGTAGCTTGTACATTACCATCATCCACCGCATGAACTGGATCTCATGTAATGACCGGTCGTTCTCGTCTTGATGATTGAGCCTTCCTCTTTGATGTAACCGCCATTTGTTCCAGAAATGCCCAATCGTCTTGCTCATAATTTGTACCAAATGTACCATTTGTGATAGACATTAAATCCCGAGCATCTTCAGAATGAAGCCCCTCATGAAAAGCATTCAACAACTCCCATAACTCAATTCCATGATGAGGACAATTCTTGATCATCATGTTAAACCGCTCAAACGCCTTATGGAACATTTCACCTTGTTGCTGTTGGAAACTTCTCAAGCTTCTCCTAGCATCATTTGTCTTTTGAGTTGTGAAAAACTCTTCCAAAAACCTTTGTTGCATTTCAGCCCATGTATAAATTGAAGCGGATGACAAAGTGTAGAACCACCTCTTTGCCTTATCCTCCAACGAAAACTGAAACAATACCAACTTGACATCATCCGCAGAAAATCCTTGACCACCAATTGTGTTACAAATTGAATCATAAGCTTCCAAATGAAAATAAGGTTCTTCCGTTGCTAACCCTTTGTACTTTGGCAAACTTTGAAGTGAATTTGTTCGGACTTCAAACGTTCTCCCTTGATTGTTTTGAGGAATGACCACTGGTGATGGATTATTTGTAATGATTGGACGAAAGTGTACCTCAATACCCCTAGCAGCATCCCAATTATGCCTTCGTGGAACACCCAACCTAACTCTTGGTCGCTGAGGACCCATTGGCCTTTGAACTTGTGGTCCTGGAGGCATGAATTGCTGAAATGGTGGTTGAAAGTTTGCTCCCCCATGTTGTGGAAGAATCTGCTCTTGAAACTGTGGCCCTTGTGGCCTCACTTGGGGTTGCATTTGTTGTGGTATAACTTGTTGCTGCACAACTTGTGGTTGTAGTCTCCCATATCCTTGCATAGCTTGTCCTTGCCTATAAACATAATTTCCTTGATCAGCATCTCCTTCGTACGCGTACCCTTCTTCATCATGTCTCCTAAATTCATCACCATAACCACCATCAACACCAGCTCGTCCTGCTCCCGATGTTTGTACAACTTGAGGTTGTTGGTCTTGTGTATCCGGTTGCATTTGAGAGGTAGAGGGAGTATGAAATATGGATGGGTTGGATTGATATGGTTGTGATTGTGGTACTGGTCTAGACGATGATGATTGACCGGTTGTTGGGAAGAAATATGAAAAGGGTGGAATAGGTGCTGATGGGTCAAAGCTCAAGGAATGTTCGGTTTGGGTACTTGTAGGTAATGGGGTATGGGTTGGTTTAGTCTCCGGTGGTAATGTAGGGTTTGGTAAAGGCTCGGATGGTGTCGTTTGACCCGTAGTAGGAGGTGGTGAAAGCGGATCCATTGTGTTTCGTGGTGTAACGGGTGATGTAGGTGCTATTGGTGAACCACTGATTCTGTTTTGTCGATGTAAAACTCTGTTTCTACGAGCAGCTCGTTCAATTTCTGGATCAAATACTAATGGTGATGATGAGCTCGAGTTTCTGGTATGCATACACCTGAAACAAAACCTGCACACTACACACAACCAACGTAACACCGAAATAACAAGACAAAACTAATAAGCAAACACACGTTGCGCACAACTCCCCGGCAACGGCGCCAAAATTTGACGTGAGGTCGAAGTCTCAATCAAATTTAAAACCAAATACTACTAATTAGCTAGCGGTAAGTGGGTATCGAACACAAGGAGCTTGTGGAATATGTGTTAACTCAATCAAATTGCAATTACCTAAATTTAACTAAAATGATAAATAAGTAAAGTTCAATAATCTGTTGATTTGTTGATTTGGCTTAAAGCAAGAAATGAAAGTAAATGGGTTTGTAACAATCAATAATGAGCGATATGTTTCCCTTTGGTATCCGGATTTTAACAAATGAAGATATTGGTGTTAACTGGGAAGAACCACATAGACATGATTCATGAGTGTATGCTTATGTGTGATCAAAGAGGACTAAGTACTTGGATTAGCAAGGTTATCTCTCGATAATCAGTATCACTATTGAATTACCCAACCCTTCCACTAAATCAAGATTTGCCTATGGCATCAAGAACGTATGGTTAAAGTTAAGCAATCCATGAATGACCCATTACACATAGTACATAATCATCATGACAAAACAATCACAAGATCAATTTCATCATCCCATAAATAGGAAACACCAACATGATCAAAGTTACAAATCCTTCAAACCAAAAGGAAACACACTAGAAGATTAGCCACTCATAGTTTTATGCATGACAACAAGATTCAAAATACAATTCATAACAATCAAAATAAAGTAGCAAGGATTAAAATACCACAAGATCTTGTTCTTCAACACATCTAAGAAGTTCAACAGAAGCTTGACCAAAACAACACTTGAATCTCACCACCCGAATGAATCTTGTTCAAAAGAGATTAGCCCCATTCCCTTGTCTTTCAATCCTTTTAAACAAAGAATTGCCAGCCAAAAGTTCCCAACATTCTCCCAAAAACTCGTCACCTTTCCATATTTTGAGCAAAAAGGCATCCACTTGTGATTTTAATAAGTGAATCCACTTGCCAGGAAGTTACCTCTACCGTAACTTACGGTAGCCACCGTAAGTTACGGTAGCCACAGGACTAGTATGGTGGAAACCTTCTGTGATACGGTGGAAATTTTAGAGGTTTGGGGTCTACCGTACCTTACGGTGGCTACCGTAAGGTACGGTGGAGCCTGAACACTTGTTTCTTCTTTTCTTCTTTCCACACACGCCACTCCGTTCCACGCTCGTAACGTTTTCTCCATTTTCAGCTCTTAACATGCCTGAAACATAAGCAACTGTAGTTATCTAATTCAAGATAATTACACGATTAAATGAGAGAATGTTACGCGTTTTAACATCATAAAAGGTTGTTCCTTGAACCACCCGTCATTTTCCCATCTCCACCGACTAACTAATTTCTAAGCAACTGGGGTTCATGACAAATGAAGGAGTGAATTTGAAAGAATTGAGGTTGTCTTCTACCAGTATCCAACAGATGTGTATTGATTGATGATAAGATATGTGCCTATAATAACATTTGAGTCTTCTTGTCTACTTCACCACTAGTTTGCTTGCTCTAATCTCCAACTTCGTCCTACTACTAACCAGATCTTCCCAATGTCCTACTTAATTCTATTTGATCTAGATGTCACAAGGTATGACATTAGCTTTGTCAACTCATGGAATTTATCATTATAAAGAGCACGATTCCAGAATTACAATTCTAACTTTTGCAGTTCATTCCTCGGTGGTAGTACTCACTCACCAAAGATTTAAACTCATCTCAAGTCATGGCTATTGCAGCCTCACTACCTTAGACTTGAGCTTAGGCATTCTACCATTTTAGTGTTGTACCCATTAGTGAACAAGCAACATTCTTCATCTTCTAGTTTTCAGCATTGTTGTTAATGCCATTATAGTTTCCATTTCTCCATATCCAACGGGTCAGATCTACTTTTTCCTTTTCCTTGTCATACTTTTTTTACTACTATATCAAGAATCCCCTGTATGTACAACCAACCATGATACCTTAACATTTCTACCATGCCTTACTTCAATTAATCAGATTATCACATAGCCCAGCTCAGGCACATTCTGAGTATACCAGTGATGCTTATATATAGGGTTCCCCGCAGCGTTCCCACCACATCCTTGTATACCGAGAACAATGCTTAAACTGGTCACATGACATTCGATTACTCCATCAAGACATAATGCTATAGCGTTCAAACTACTAATGCTCTAAGTTCTGAGGTCAATCCGTTGAAGAAAATAATACATGTGAAGGGAGTATCGTTACTCTACTGCAACTCTTCAAAGGCCATGTATATTCTAAGCAACCATTCAATTTGCATAATTTCTGAAATGTAAAAGGAGTAACGTCTTACTAGGGATAAGACTAGTGTCACAATGTGATTCCCATATAGACTCTAGGTAGATTAGAAATTATATAAGGGTAAAGGTTATAAATTTTTCATTTTCTATATATTCTGGCGCTCAGAACTTTATCTACAGCACGGTCAGTTAAAAGCAGGGTCAAAATAATTTAACCTAAGTTTCGTGTGAAGATTGTCATTAGGTGACTAACAGTTGAAGATGTTGAAAGATTTCACGAGCGTAGTTTTAAGAAAGGTGGTTATCAATCACAATCGGAGTTGATATTAAGAATATTCCTTTGAGTTAGGTGTTTCCATTACAATGAATAGGTAGAGAGAAGTCATATTCCTCAAAGGCTTTGAGGTAATGATCAGAGGAATTCAAGAATCCGGAAGATCCTATGAGGTGTGAACTACTAAGAAAGAAATAAGTGACAAGTCTTCTATGTCATGGATCACCAGAGGTACTTCTCGACAATCCATTACTCCAATCTATTCTCGGTTGTAGAGTTTATGTTAGGGAGTCTTTTACGATACCGACAAAGTTGAAATGAATTCTGTAATAGGTAGGAAGGAATCCTTGGGCATCACAAAAAGAATGAACAATTTTGCTAAAGTACCCACCTAACTTAGGTGAAGTACCGTACTCTCAGCGCAAGGCTGGTTGAGCTTGAGAAGGAACATTTGATGATCTTTTGAGTCAGATAATTGCATCATTATAACCCAATAGGGTAGCAGAACAAAAGAAAAGGGAAGAAGAAGAAAAAGAATAGTTACTACAATGTCATCCTTGGTAGCTCTTCAAGTGTCAAGTGTCGTTGCCATGCATGAAAGTTTTGGGAATATATATTCATTTAGTATATGTTGGATATTCGTGTTTAAATCTTGTATTTATTTGTTTCTTGAGTGTTATACTTTGATATTGGTTTACATGACCTTTATTTCTATAATTTAATTGTTCTTACTTTCTAGCTATAGTCATTTCCTAATTCTGATTGTTTCTAACTTGTCCTGGGGTCCTAATCGACCTAGGGCACACTTTCTGGTAATGGTCGGAACTCCAATCTTCTTAGTGTCCCCGTTTAACGCATGTTAGCTTAATCGTATCAACCACATAGCTAGGTTCACAACATTCTTGTCTAATCATAGAAAGGTGTAATCATGTAAACTTTAGTCACTTTAAGATACACGCATGATTTCCACTTATCAAGTTCCAATAACCCATGCTTCGGTCCATCAAGATCATCACGTAGCCCAGTTTAAGCACATTCTTAGTATACCGGTGATGCTTATATATAGGGTTCCCCGCAGCGTTCCCACCACATCCACGATATACCTTGAATGACGCTTAAACTGGTTACATAACATCCCAATTTTCCTTAGCATCATCCCAAAGAATAACGTAATGTATGTGTAGAGTGTATCATCAATCCTCTACATTTCCTGTAATCCACTTTCATTCTAAGCATTCAATCAGCTCATTAGTTACTGAAATGCTAAGTGGAGGAATGTCTCGTAAAGGATAAGGTCAATGTCATGATTGGAAATACCATGAAGGCTCTAAGTAGGATAGGACTTAAGTAATAGCAAGTGTTAGTAATGTTTTGTTACCCTTAACAAGGTCTTACTAGAATTATGATCCTAGCACCCTAGGGTATAGAATAGAAACTTGTAATACTCATGATCGTTACCTCATGGTAAGATTAGCCAGACTTCTCATGCACGGTGAATTGCAATTACGTGTGCACTCGTAATGGTAATTTGCCTTGCATGATCACCCTTAGCTTCACCTACCCCAAGTTAACATCATAGTATTATTCAGATTCATCAAGCACAAATCATGTAATGTCCTCATGTCCATGAGCCAATAGTATTCCAATAGTAGTATGTAATAGCAAGTAAACTACAAGCACATAAGCACAATATGTCTAATGATAACTGCCTATCCTTCATACTTTCAGGATTTCTGGCATAACCATGTTAGGGTCGGATTTAGTATCTGAGATCGACGCTATGCGTGATCACCGAAGTTCCCTTCTGTTTAGGTATCTCGACCTAATGATATGATGATGTGCGCACACAAACGTAAAGTTCTAGTATAAAGGTATCCTATGGAGAAAGACAAAGAGTAATAGTGTCTTCCTCAGGATGATCAGATAGCAAGCACATATGTATAGAATCAGGTATAGAGACAAGAAACAAGCATAGAGAATGTTGGATCATGATAAGGCTGGTGCAACCAAAACCACTTCATAGTCACTTTTGGTGCTACATTGAAGGGCTTCCGAAGCCAAGCAAGAGATCTTCCGAAAGTCTGAAAGAGCTTCCGAAGACAAAGTCTGAAAGAGCTTCCGAAGACAAAGTCTGAAAGAGCTTCCGAAGAGAAAGTCTGAAAGAGCTTCCGAAGACAAAGTCTGAAAGAGCTTCCGAAGACAAAGTCTGATGAAAGAGCTTCCGAAGACAAATTCTGAAAGAGCTTCCGAAGACAAAGTCTGATGAAAGAGCTGAAGACAAAGTCTGCTTCCGAAGACAAAGAAGACTCCAAGCCTCGGAAGAAGTAGTCTTCCGAAGTATAAGTGGCTTCGGAAGAAGTTATTCTTCCGAAGTACTTTATCCTTCGGAAGACATTGCTATGTCCAGCAGATAAAAGTATGGTCCCTGACAGTCCGCTGCAGACCTCTGATACAGCATGGCATCTTCCTAAAGAGCCATGTTGTTGACCATGCTTTATTCTACTGTTCACCTTTTTATGATAGTACATGTTACCAACTTTAGTTGGTGACAAAAGGTAAGTCAGGGACATGTCCTGACTACCAACTCTCAGGCAAAATGTCTGAAAGACCTCACCTAGAGTCTTGTAGTATAGATGTAAGGTTAGAGGTATCCAGCTAGTATCAAAGTGTATCCGGCTGTAGGTAGTATTATATATATCTTCTCCCTGTAACTCTTTAGATAAGCGATTTGAGTCCAAGTGTCTTGTAATCCTTTGAGTTGAGAAGCAATATATAAAAGTACCTTGAAAATTTACTTGCTGTGTTAAATTTTCTTACTGCTTGTTACTTGTTATATTGTGATCAACTCTTCGTAAGACTGCTTGCTGAGTGTTGATTCACAGTGAGTTGAGAGAAAAACCACCCGTAATCGATCCTGCAGAGAAACATACGTGTAATATTAAATGCAAGCCAGTCCTAGCATGCATCCTACATGAAGGTTCCTAGGTTATAGTCTAGGTCAAATCATGAAGAACATTTATGTAATATCAAATGCACACAAACCCTAGCATGCATCCTATGTTAGGAATCAAGCGGCGCAGCGGAACCAACACACGAACACGCACAAACGATTATCGCGCAGAAAACAGAACAATAAACAACACAAGGATTTAACGTGGTTCGGTCGGTGTGACCTACGTCCACGGGCTGCAACTAGGGTTTTCTTTATTTACTCAGTACGAAAGATTACAATACATGACATGGATATATATAGAGACTAATTAGGGTTAACTATTTAATTAACAAGAAAACTAAACATGGGCCCAAGCCCAAAGCCTTCACAAACCCAACAATCTCCCACTTGAAGGCTTTGCGATAAATTCTAGCCCGCCATTCAAGTACAAAGCAACCCAGTCGTCCAGTAACTTCAGTAATCTTTAAACAAGTCTTCCAAGCCTCCAGTTCCCTGAGAACAAGCTAAGACTTTATCACATCTCCTAGTTGCAGCGACCCCTCATCATCAAGTACCAGAAGGGTCAGTTGAAGCTCCCCCGAGCTCCAACTCAGTCTTGGCTAGTGCTGCCAACGAGTCATCCTCCATCTTAACCAGTTTGGACATTCCACCGGATTCAAAGATAAACCGAGGATCACCATCACTCTCCAAATTCAGCAAACAATAACCAGGAGAGTATTTTTCAGTCGTAGTCTTTAAAACCCAACGGTTCTTTGTAACTGTACCCGGAACACGTCCCGTGCTCCCACCGTCACCGAATCCCTGAATGGTTTAGACTTCTGAACTCGTTCACCTAACATCCCTGCTCCAGACTTCATGTTTGCAAAATGAACTCTCTTAGCACCAGATTTAGCGAACCGGATTTTGTCATGCTTAACCGGGATGGTCATACATCCCTCAGCAGGTACCTCAACCATATATAATGACCCACGCTTCATACCACGAGCAATAACCAGATTACCATTGATCACCCTCCATTTACCACTACCAAACCTCACTTCCAGTCCTTGTTCATCCAGCTGACCAACTGAAATCAGTTTCTTCTTCAGCCCCGGAATCACCCTGACATTCTTTAAGTTCCATGTAGTACCCAATGAAGTAACCAGATCAATATCACCCATTCCCGTTACCTCAAGTATCTCGCCATTGGCTAATCGTACCTTTCCAAAATCACCATATTTTAGATTCACCATTGTTTCCCCGTTGTCCATGGCGTGAAACGAAGCCCCTGAATCCATGACCCAAGAGTCCACACTGTTTTCCACACTGAGTATCAATGCATCATCATCAGAAACATCCCCAGCAGCAGTGTTCAATTCTTTCTTATTCGGACATTGACTCTTAACATGTCCCACCTCATTGCAGCTCCAACACTTCACATTCTTCCTAGGTTTAGATGAACTTCTTCCCCGACTCCCACTGTTCCTGTTATTACCCCGACCCCTGCCAACATTTAGTAGTTCACTATTAGATGACTCACCCGAGTTCCTTCGTCTGACTTCTTCACCCATAACTAGATCTCGAATACCATTAAGAGTGAAACCCTTAGTCCCCACAGAACTTGAAATTGCAGTCACAGTTCCAGACCAACTATCAGGCAGAGACGACAACAACAGTAGAGCCTGAACTTCATCATCAAACTTAATTCCAACAGATACAAGTCTTGTTAAGATTGAATTTAGATTGTTAATGTGAGCAATCACTGAGCTTCCTTCTTTCATCCTTGTGTTCACCAGCTCTAGAATCAAGAACACCTTATTCGCCGCAGACGGTTTCTCATACATATTTGATAAAGCAGTCATCATACCACGAGCCGTGGTTTCCTTAATGACATTAAAAGCAACGTTTTTCGTCAAAGCCAATGTAATAACCGCACGAGCCTTCTTGTCCTTTGATTCCCAATCAGCTTGTTCTATTTTCGCAGGTTTTTCTTTCAGTACCATATCCAAATCCTTTTGACACAGTAATGCCTCTATTTGCATTTTCCACCAACCAAAATCAGTGCCATTGAACTTTTCAATCACAGTCTTCCCGTCTTCAGCCATAGTAGCAAACCGGAGACAAAACAAACGAAACGGGCACGTTGAACAGTTGATAACCAGTCAACAAAGGATAGACACACCAGATCCGGTTCCGGTACTTCCAACCAAAACCCTAGAACCCGAAACACCCGACCCGGTGCTTTACCTGCAAAACCTGAGCGAAACCAGCAACTCCAAGAGATCCCAGCCGGAACTCTAATCACAAAAAATCACTCAAAAAACAACCCTCAAAACAACAGTAGCAAACAGAACCGAACAACAGCTGAAAGAACAGGAAAAAAAATTCTGCCCGTACTGTTCACGGCCGGAAAACACTGTTCACGCCGGAAACACTGTTCACGCCAGAGAAACACTGTTCACGCGGAAACACTGTTCACGCCGAAAACACTGTTCACACCAGAAAACACTGTTCACGCCGGAAAACACTGTTCACGCCGGAAAACATTGTTCACGCCGGAAAACACTGTTCACGCTCTGTATTGTGGCGGCGGCTGCGGAGGAACCCTAGGTGGTGGCGGCGGCAGAAACCCTAGATAGCTTAAAATAATATCTCCGAGATAATTAACCAACACTCTGCGATCGTTTCTTCAGCGCCTTCCGTGTGTACAACGAGCCAAAGCTCTGATACCACTTGTTAGGAATCAAGCGGCGCAGCGGAACCAACACACGAACACGCACAAACGATTATCACGCAGAAAACAGAACAATAAACAACACAAGGATTTAACGTGGTTCGATCGGTGTGACCTACGTCCACGGGCTGCACCTAGGGTTTTCTTTATTTGCTCAGTACGAAAGATTACAATACATGACATGGATATATATAGAGACTAGTTAGGGTTAAGTATTTAATTAACAAGAAAACTAAACATGGGCCCAAGCCCAAAGCCTTCACAAACCCAACATCCTACATGAAGGTTCTTAGGTTATAGTCTAGGTCGACTGCTCCACCTAATTCTCTATAACCAAGGCTCTGATACCAATCTATCACACCCCCGCTTATAGCGGAAACACGAGGATGTAACAGACTGGATCGTCATAACACCTGGTTAGTTTACAGAGACAAAAAAATGCAAAGATCCACGTGTCATGACGTTACCCGACACAATGGTGACTTGTGTCGTGGTTAGTCAGTTCCACAACTATCATAGTCTATTAATTCAATGATACCCAAATCTAACATACACGGTGTTCATAAACAAAAACAAATGATAGACAACACTAATGCAAGTCTATTGAAATCCTGAGGGTCTCTGCTAAGGCATCGGCTCTAGCTATCCTCTTTGATTATGATCACCTGAAAAGACATGCTCAAAAATGTCAACAATAATGTTGGTGAGCTTCGCAGGTTTGAATTATAAACATGTAATTGATGCTGTATAGAGTTTGTTGTGGAATACCGTGCATACAGTTATAAGCAAGCAAGATCACATAACATGAGTTTCATACAACCAAACCTAATGACGTACACAAAGAAACTTATCAGAATATATTCACCCCAGGCCCGTTCCTGGCAGTAGTGATGGTACTCACAAGTAACCATTCGTCAAGGGTGGGGGTGTCAACCCAGTAGCACTACTAATACCTATCCGTTGGTTCCAAACCCGGAATTAATGGTTGTAAGAGATCCACAAAGTAACACCATGTATGTATCAGAAATGTACTCACCAAACAGTATCACGTTGATTCCAAGTATAAAAATTGTATGAAAGTTGTACAACATTGAAAACGGGTGAGCATACTTTCCCCCCCATGATTGAAAACATTGAAAACTTGTATAAACATAAAAAGGGGCCACGAAACTCACCTGGTATCCTTAAATAATTCTGAGCTTGATAAAGAAAAGGGATGATCACCAACAAAGCGATCCTAATTAGAACATATAAGATTCACGTTTAGAATTGACAAGATGTTATTACATTCGTGCGGTTGAGCTCTTTAGTTAACTTAAAGTTAACGATTAGTATGATTATTGTATCTTGGCTTTTTGTACAAGTATTAGTTGTCATGTGCTAATTTGTGCATATTAGATTAATCAATATTCTTATCTGAGTAATGATTCTTAGTACAATAATTGTAACAATAATTTGTTGATTTGGAGATTTAAATCTTTATAGATGATTATCATTGATGACATTATCCATACAAGAGAGAGTTATACCACAATGTGTGTGTGTGTATATATATATATATATATTAGAGTTTTCAAGTATTAATAATCATACCTTTTTAAATATAAGTTGTTTAATTGTTAGCATGTTATAACCATTTCTCATAAACAGATGTATATCTTTACCTAGGTTATACATGGAGTCTTATTTTCATCAACTTCAGTAGTAATATTATCTTCCCAAGGATGATATTTATTTTGATGACAAATCTATAATTATTATTAGGAATTATATCCTGGTATCATTAAATATGCTAATAACAATTTAAGAAAAATAATGTTTTTCCATTATATGTACATATTTGTGGTTTTGAAAACGCTAACAAGTCACACGCATTTGTTTGAATACTTTGTATTAATAAACTATACACCAGCTATAGTAACATCTTGATCGGTTTTAATAACTATGATTTTATACTTATGTCTCGTGTATGAACTAACCATTTTAAAGCAAACAATTATATCCATTGGCGTTCATTTTCATCTTTATAATTTATGTATTTTTATAATTAGAGCTCAAATAACACGCATGTAACTTATACTTAAATTTCAAATGCGTTGAGCGTGTGATTTTACCTTCCACTCGGTTATATTTTCTAACCCACTCGTATTGCTCTTGATCTCATCATGTTCTTGTTATTGACTATCCGTTGACCATATTGACCCAAGTCTTACTTTGTCATCCTAACACTTCCGTCACCATAGTCGGCTACACTTCCTCATTCAACATCATCATTCAACATCACCATGCCATCGCTCAAATGCCATCACAACCAAACTTGAAAAATCACAACCAACAATTCACAATCGCAACCATCTTCACCCTTATCATTATTCACCATCATAACTAACACATGCACAGCTATTAACCACCTTCAACAACCCCAAACACAATCCTAATCACAACCAAAATCACAGCCGTTAACACCACCACAATTATTGACATTTACAGCCCTAACTGACACCAAATCGACTATTTTGACAGCTTTCAACCAACACAACAGCTTATTACCTCGCCACCGCCACCTTGGGCAGCCTTCGGGTGCCCTAAATCGACCACTACCGACACTCGACAACCACCAAAACCAACACAATCACAACCAATCACCATAACCGACAACCATAGCCACAACCGACACAACCGACACCCTTAACCACGACCTACACACTTCCATCACCAACTTCGACTTGCACCGGCCGACACCAACCACCGCCAGCCATCCTAGACGCGATTTCAGCCACCACCATCACCATAACCGCAGCTAACAACCACCACCATCCGACCACAGCCACAATCATCACCGTCGCGACCACCGTCGACCACCAGCAGCTATATTGAAACCCCTATCGACCAACACCACCACCGTAGCAGCCACATCCATCATCACAGCCGCAAACCACAGTGAAACACACCATAATCGCGACCAACACAGCCCTCGAACCAACCCAGCTGCCGCCACCTTCAACCGGCCATATCTTTCAAACCGCTGCGAGTTAGAGGACGAGGCTACCACCATTGTAAAGATCTCGTCGAGGCAAAGAAGGGTATGGGTGGCACTCGCCGCCACTCGCCGCCAGCCGCCGGCTGCGGCGGCCGGAATCTCGCCGGAAGCCTAGCCGCCACGCCACCTTCTATCTTCCATAACTTTCTCTTTGTTGCGAATCAGAAGGATCTACCACCGCCGTCATGTTCGTCTCTCCAAGAGCTTCGATTTGATATATGGTACTCACCGGGGCGTCGCCGGAATCGCCGCCGGTGGCCGGAACTTCGCCGGAGATGAAAGGGAGAGAGGTGGCCGCGAATTCCACCCTCTCTTTCTGTCCAAATGTTTGTCTAAAACCCTAAAATGGTGAAAAGTGAGCTCATATACTAGGGTTAAGGAAACGGGTTCGAATACGGGTCGGTTCGTACACGTTCGATTAAATTTTCACGCAACGTTAAACTTTTCTTTTCCCGTTAGATTCGGTTATACAAAACATTATAAATATGTCAAGATTAATAATTTTGTTGTATTAAAAACATACCGAATAATTAAACGAGGTTGTAATTTGACGCGTATTTAACACGTTTAACGGTTTTACGCGTTTTTATCGAATGAGCGTTATCATTAACAGTTTGGTATTAAAATATATGCAATTAAGTATAAAAATGATATTTTATTCGTTAACTTCCCAGGTCGGTCATGTTAAAACCTTATCTGACGAATTCTCGGGTTTGACCTGATCGTAACCCGGTTCGCGTCACGGTCACGTTTCGGAACGCATTTATTCCGGACAACGTATCACTCACCAAATTTAATATGTTATGACAATAAACAATGATTTGATGAATATTTACGGAGTTACGAGACTCGATTGTCATAACAGACGTCAGTTAAATGCAGGTGAAAACCGGTATTCGCGTTTCACTTACGAAATTCTGTTGTTTATGCATGATTGATGAAAAAATCTTTTAGCAAGCATTATTTATGATATTGTTAGCATTAACAAGGATTTAGATTGGATGACAAGCCATTATAAGAAATTCTGATGGAATTCTGACGTTAGTACGTGTTAAATTGCCGGATTTTACCCGGTATGTGTTCTGAATCTGTTTTCAGTTTGGATCTTTTCCATAGTTGTTTCAAATCACATAAGAATTCATTGTTTCATGGTTTCTCATTCAATTAGTTCGTAAACATGCATCTGGGCCTTAAATGGGCCTTGTTTGTATGTTCGGGCCCTTATTGGGCTTATTGGGCCCAAAAGGCTAGTTTCGTTTTGCAAGATTTCTTTGGTAAGCCCAAATCAATCCGGACCTTTATTGGGTCCTATAATACCTTAAGCTTTCTAATTGGGCTAGATTTCAGAGGTGTTACACCCTTCCACCATTTATATTTTGCATGGTGCTGGGAAATTTGTTGTGATAGAAACTTGGATGATAGATTTTAGTCATTTTGATATGTATTTTAATGTATTAGAATTTATAGCTTTCGTTCGGTCAAAGTCTGTAACATTTTGCTAAAAAGTTGTGTTAAGCGTAATTACATAAGTGTAATATCACTTAACTTTGGGAAAAATTAGCATGTGATTCTCCCTATAAATATCATGTTGTGTGCTTATTTATAGGTGATGAACAAGTGGGAGAGGTTGTGGATTAAGGTGTTTGTATGTAACCTTTGTATAACCTCGTGTATGATTGAATGAAGATCAACGTTTAAATTGTGTCGGCTTGTTGATGATATTGATTGCATGTTCATTGTTGTCACGAAAATGAGATACTGAGCACGGATTCCGCACGTTGTCCGATTTATTTGAGTCAAACATAAAGATCCAATACCGTCATCGGGACCTACAAATTGTTCTTATTGCTTTATGATTTACATGTGCAAATCTCATGTGCCAAACATGCGTGTCGTTGTCTTTAGTTACTTGTAAACACTAAGTGTGAGATTTCTTATGTTTGCATAAACAATGGACATTTGATTCTTAGTTATCTTGTATCTGATAATCATTCCTCTTCCTGGATTGATCAAGTTTAAGGTTAATCGAGGCACTAAGTAGATATTAGTAATCACTTGAACCATTCTATCTATTTCAAGACGGGCATCACCTGTTCCTTTCACAATTAGCATTAATCTATTACCAAATTTCAATATATGTTTCATGTCTCATTTAGACAGATAAACCAGCTCCATATACATGTCTTGTGGTTGGAGAAAGCAAAATCAAAAAACTAAAAACCTATACGTTCACCGGCCTCTCCTTTCATATGATCCATGAGAACCAATTCTTGATTCTACTAAAACACCTTATGGGCATTCATATTAGAAATGGCCCATTTGTAGACACTTGTAACACACTAACACTCCACATATGACTTATCAAAACTCCCATGTACGCGACCTCAACCACGCCCTCTTCCTCTTCTGATCGTCCCTCTTCCTCATCCCTTACCTTATCCGTGACTAATTTCACCTACCGTCAATGCATGCTCGTCATAACCTTACATTGCAGTTTTTGTTCGTGCACGAGCAACGAACTTTGCAACTCATCAACTTAGAGAGTGTATAGCTCTTTAGATTCCTCGATGGAGCAAACCATAAAATTAAAATCCACTATCTTCACATTTGGCATATCTTCGCCGCTGATTCGCATCTCATTTGTCGTAGTCATCACCTATCCAAATGCTCCACTATCGTTTCTCCATTCTTCATCTCTAGGGTCTTGAACTTCGAAGCCTCTGCCGTAGGCTTTCTTCACTTATATCACATCCCACAACTGCTTTGTTATCTTCTTTTGAGTAATGGTTTTAATGATATTCTTATCGATTGAATATAACTAATAGTTCTGGGTTTCCAGATCGATAAGCTTCATTTCATCCGGTTACTTCCTCCTGGTTGTCGACACCTACCCTTGAGCACGTGGTTCTGTATAACCAACTTCTATGGTAGACCAATACTCCTTTTTCATCAACGCAAATTCATAACGACTAAGCTCCATTGGTCATAGTCCCCATCAAACTTAAGGATGACGACACTTTGCGACGAATTCCTTTCCACTAATTTTCTCTCTTTCGTATGGATCACTCAACTTGACTCTAGTACCACTTGTAGAAAAGCAGTGATATAAATGTAGTAAGCGTCACAAATCTCAAACAAAATCTTATTCCCAAACCAATGTATCAACCAAACTTAAAATCTGGATAATACAACAAAGAACAGAAGACAAACGATATCAAACCTAAATAAAGACAGGCTAAACATTACAACGATGAACAAAACAATATACAGAAGTAAACAAATTGAAGAAATCATCATAACGACATAAACGTAGGAATGATTCCCACAAGTATAATGAAGATCAATAAACATAACTTCGATCGGGCCCGGTCCCCAGAATTCACAAAGGATTTGGGCCCAGGGCGAGAACAAAAATTGGGCCTCTATAATACAACATATAAAAAAATATAAACCGAATAACTTATATATAAAAGTTTATAATATGATGATAATTTTTATGACAATAAGCAAAACAAAGTATTGTAACAAAATGATTTATTTTTTAAAAAAACTTATGTATATCCTCTTCTTGAGACTTTCTTTTTTCTTTCTTTCTTTTATGTTTTTTACTACCGGATAGGTAATTTGTATTTAGGAGGCATAATCTTTACAAACATTCATTTACAAACATATTACGTATAACCACATAAAAATAATCTAATCAAAACTCAAAGAATTAAATTAAATAAAAGAATTAAGAATTCAATACACAATATCATACCTTATTAGATTTCCAAAACAAAGAATTGCTTTTGAATTGCTTATGATCAAATGTTCAATGATTGATTGGGTTTCTGCCGTTTTCGATTAAAGTGCAAAGTGAGTTATGGATGTCTATTATCTAAGTTTTGATCGAGGGTTCTAGTGTTTCACCGTTTGATCGAATAGTTTTTTTCTTTTAATTTAGGTATTATTAAATTAAATAAGGTTTAAATTGGATAAATGTTATTGGGATAAATTATTTAAATATTAATGGACTCTTAAATAAAGTTTAATGGACTAAATAATCATAATAAGATTGTGTTTGGAAATGGATTTTAACAGTTTATATTTTTTATTAAAAATACACACACATATAATATAATTTTTAAAAAAATCCGGGCCCCTGAGGACATCGGGCCCTGGGCGGTCGCCTACCCGGCCCCCAGGGCCGCCCCTGACTTCGATCTTGAATAGAAGAAAAACAAGACCAAATAAGAAGCATGTATTGTGTGTTGTTGATGATGATTAGAAGTGTAACAACTTCTATCATGATGATAATAAGGTGAAAATGTAATGTGTTCTAAAACTTGATGTGTATTATGATAATCCCATATCACAATACGCTATTTCTCTTTTTATTTTATATTAACAAACTAGAGCAGCAGCCCACTTGACTCAAGCCTACTAAAAACCAATCCATCGATCTTGATTTCTACTATCATAATCCCGATCCACACAACTGGATGCTTGTAGCTTAGCATCTTAGTCTTGCAACACTCCAAGGTCATCACCACATATATGCAATCTAAAATATATGAAAAGATGAAATAAAAATACAACTAGTTAGATGTAATTTTGACATTGAATTGGATGAATCAAAGATAGACACATATTTTAACAGCAAGTAGTTAACATATGTATAATTTTTTTGTTAATCACTGATAATCTAAACAAACAGAAAGTTTTTATGAAAAATGAATCCAATAAAAATATAACACAATAGTTCTCAAAGTTTAAAGTATATTTTAGGGGCTGTTTGTTTGGGTCTGACCGAGCCTGGTCAGACGCGAGCATCTGACTCGGTCAGACCTGTGATGTTTGGATGCTTGCCTCTTACCGGAGATCACGTCTGACCGGAGCTCCTACCCGGTCAGACCTCAACCATAGTCTGACCACGGGTCAGACGTGAAGGTGGTGCTTGCGGTGGTGGTCGGCCTACCAAGAGTCTCCATCTCGGCCCGAAACTCTCGATACCCTTGAAAGGCATCGGAGCTGAGCTTCTTCACGGCGACGGTGACGCCGGCAGCGAGGATCGGGGGTGGGTGTGGTGCGACGGCGGGGTGGTGGGTGGCAGATGAGGATGATGAAGGTGAAGATGAGGATGATGAAGGTGAAGATGAGTGAAGATGAGGGATTTGGGGGTGGGATCTATGGTGGATTTGGGGGTTTAAGAGAGAGAGAGACGAAAGAGAGAGGGAGACGATGTTTGTGGATGATGATGATGATTGTGGTTGTGGTTGTGTTGAGGTTGTTTTTATTTTAAAAATTTTTCCTTTTTACAACCAAACACAATTATTCGTTCAGATCTCTTACTGATTCAGACCTCTTACTGGTTCAGTCCCTCTTATTCATTCAGCACTTATTCAATCAGATGTTGCCAAACACCCCTTAGTCGAATGCTTGCATATTGCTAGTTCAAGGCAATTATAACTGTGAAGCAGGTTACCTCTTTACTATTACAATAAGAGGTTATATACTAAGTACCATAGCCAGCTGCTTGTAGGCAGCTAGCTAAACTAAACTCTAGAAGAATAATCTACATCGTCTATTCTAAGGTTTAAGATCAATGGCTAACTACAACCATTGATCTTATACAATGTGACTTACTATAATTGTGTGCTCCAATCGAATAACAAAAAGTTAAGAATAAATATTAAAAGACAATAGATTGATACAAAGAAGCAAGGATCTTCATCAGAGTTACAGGTTAAGGTTGTTCCACTACTTCTTGAAGCTATCATCATTATAGTACATCATAAAGTGTTGTCATTCAAAAGATAGATTGTTAGTTTTAAGATATTGTCTATCAGAAGATT
This sequence comes from Flaveria linearis, assembly GCA_024085815.1. Classification (NCBI taxonomy): domain Eukaryota; kingdom Viridiplantae; phylum Streptophyta; class Magnoliopsida; order Asterales; family Asteraceae; genus Flaveria; species Flaveria linearis. The sequence continues at coordinate 28,765,559 of CM044007.1, read as the reverse complement.
CAGCATATCAGCAGTAGTAGTCTCTTGCAATATACATTTTCTCGAAAGTTTTAGCATTTATTCAGAAGCTTCAATGGCCTAAAAACATAAGTTTGAACAGATGTCTAAACCAATATATGAACTTTGCTTTATGTAGCTTCGTTTTTTATATATCCCAACAAATCGTTTTACAACTTTACCATGTAGAGGATTGAAAATAATCTTTTTTCTATTACGCTTTTCAAGCGATGCTTTGTTGATGTGCTAAGTAGGTTGTTTGTGAGTAAATATAGTATTTATCATTTACTCTAATCCTTTATTACCTTGTATTTTAAGTCCATCTTAATCATTTAATTTTTTCTATCTATTGCTATCCCTATGTAGTAACATTGTAATTAATTTTTCTATCTATTCCTATCCCTATGTAGTAAAATTATATGAGAATCTTGAAGTGACTAAAAATATAAGGGTCTGAAGATATGATATTGGTGATGAAAATTGGAATAGACTTAAGGTCAATGAAGAAATACTGATACATTTACAGGAGCATCTCTACAGTAAACAACTAAAGTAACCGTTTTAACATTAAATTTGAAAGGCCTCTAAATTTGAAAAGAAAACACTACGTTTATCTATTAAGCTGGAAATATATGTGATAATCCAATCAATATTTATGTTCTTACGAAACTTGATTCATCAAAAGTTCATCGATTGTTCACGGTTCTAGGTTAATCAATTATGAATTCTTTTTATTTATTTTGCAAATAATCACCTAATCTACGGATTATTATGCATAACCTTAATTCATGCTCAGTTGCTTTAATCTAAAACTGTTTTTTTGCTAATTTAATTTATTGTTATCTCTTTTGATTTTAATCTACAATTGCAATTGATTTTCTTTTTACTTTAATATGTTGTTGTTTATTTATCATTTAATCTGCCTAACATTGTTTTGTAAAACTAAAAATAAACTTATTTATATCACCGATCAAAGGCAAATGTTTTTAAGAATAACTAGAATTGACACCGTGCGTTGTCGCATGTCTCTTTTGAGTTTGGTTTTAACAAAATTATGATCTGCACTCTGTTAAACATCATCCTTCGATTATACGATTAATGTGTCGGGCTGAACAATGAGTTAAACGTCATCCTTGGATTACACAATTTCAGCCCGCAACTCACAACCCAACAGGCTAACATATTTGATAGAAAACAAATAAAAAAAATCTTCAACTGCCAAGTTTTGTACATGCAACACAAAATTAATTTTACGAGTTATTTAAATGGCAATTTCAAAAACATATTACCTTACTTTTAATAAACTACGTATTGGAAAAATTATTTTGTTATTAGGCGACAAAATATAAAAACCGATTTTATAAACTAGAATACAACACTTACAATCTAAACATAAATAAAATACAATTTCACACAAATAATAATTTTGAAAAGTTAACCGAATAAAGTATAGGGATCGTTTATATGAAATAGGCAAATAGCCAAAAAATTTCAAACCCATAGCGTCATTAACCCTCACAAATTAGGCGCCAAAATTTTCTTCAGTAAGAGCAGCAAAACCCCGGGAAAACACCCAAATCAGTATCGAGGTTTACTCAAAATTTCAATTTATTGGCGCTAAAATCGCTTATACAAAAGGACCCTTTTCCCTCCCCTCTCAATTTACCATTTCTCTCGATTTACAACAGATCTACAGCGAGAAAACCAAAGGGGGAATTAGGGTTCTTAGAGATTTGGTGATTTGATTTCCATCAGTAAGCAAGAGGAGATGACGAAATCAGTGAGCCCAGATGCGATTTCCTTCATCATGTCGAATCCTAACCCGGATTCATCTGCTCATCTTCCAGAAATTGTTGTTCAAGTGCTCGATATCAAGTCTGCTGGCAACAGATACACGTATGTTTTTGAGCTTTTGTGTCATTTGCTCATGTTATTTTGTTTGGGTTTTTGATTGATTGTTGATGGGAAAAAGAATCACGGAAAGCTGAATTAAGGTTTTATTCTCTCTAAATCTATACTAATAGAGTTTTATAATCTTTGATTTTCAAATATATTAATTGATTTCACTGTTGAAAGTTTTTTTTTTTGAGGTCTAACCTATTTAAAACATGTTCTGGTTAACAGGTTTACTGTGAATGATGGCAAGAAGAAGTTGAAGGCGATTTTGCAGTCTAGTTTGTCATCTGAAGTTGTCAATGGAAACATTCAAAACTTGGGTCTTATTCGTGTTCTTGATTACACTCTCAACGACATCCCAAACAAGAATGAAAAGTAAGAAATTAGTTGTTTTTTTTTTGCTTTTGCAATAGAGTTTGAATTGTTTATTTGTTTTAGGTGATTTATGTAGTTTTAATCAATCCAATTTAATGTTGGTTCATTAGGTACTTGATTGTGACAAAATGTGAATCGGTTTCTCCACCATTGGAGGCAGAGTTTAAGGTAGAAGTGAAGACTGAAGTATCAGACATTATATTGAAGCCAAAGCAAGAAGTCTTCACCAAATCAGCTGCTCAAATTATCCATGAACAGAATGGAAAGTAAGTGTTACCGTCTGTTAAGGGTGTCTGGATGTTTGATTTCAAAGTTAATATTGTAATCTCAATTATTAGAGTCATAATCAGAGGTTCAGATAGTTAGAATCGTTTATCTCCAAGGCAGTTTGTTGGGTTTTCAAGAATCACTTGAAAAACTCATCCTAATACCTCTTCATGTTATGTTTGCTTGCATTTGATAAAAATGAACATGAAGGTTTAAATTTGGTTTTGATGTTCTTTTTAACTGTAGCATGGCACCCTCTGCAAGAATGTCGATGACCAGACGGGTCCACCCATTGGCTTCCTTAAATCCTTATCAAGGAAACTGGACGATTAAAGTTAGGCTCACGTCGAAAGGAAACATGCGTAATTACAAGAATGCAAGAGGGGAAGGATGTGTCTTCAATGTGGAATTAACCGATGAAGATGTAAGCCCATATTCTTTGAATATTATTTAATCCATTTGTGTTTAAATTGAAACTAACACATCTTTCTTATGAACTTTTTTTCTCAGGGTACTCAAATTCAAGCAACAATGTTTAATGAGGCTGCAAGGAAGTTCTTTGATGTGTTTGAAATGGGAAAAGTTTATTACATATCCAAAGGGACATTAAAAGTGGCTAACAAGCAATTCAAGACCGTACAAAACGATTATGAAATGACTTTGAATGAAAACTCTCAAGTGGAAGAAGCAGTCAATGAAGCAGCCTTCATCCCTGAAACCAAGTTTAACTTTGTCCCTATCGATCAATTGGGACCATATGTCCACCAGAGAGAGCTCATTGGTATAAAACCTTTCACATGGTTCCCCTTTTACTATATTGAACATTCTTTGACTTTGGCATTGACTTGACTATGAATCACAGATGTTATTGGTGTGGTTCAAAGTGTATCGCCGACCATGAGCATTAGAAGGAAAATTGATAACGAAACTATCCCCAAACGTGACATAACTATTGCAGATGACACGTAAATTTACCTCTTTCTTGTGTATTTTTGATATTTATGCTCCTTTCTGTACATGAATTTAACTGGAAACACATATTTTTCAGGAAGAAAACAGTAGTAGTATCTTTGTGGAATGGCCTTGCCACTGATCTTGGCCAAAAACTTTTGGACATGGCTGATGAGTCACCGGTAGTTGCTATCAAATCTTTGCGTGTATCTGATTTTCAAGGTAACAATATCAAATTTTAAATCTGTCACCAACAATTCATATCCATTATAAAGATATTTACTTATAATTGGTTCTTTTGTTTTATGTTCATTGCTTTCAGGTGTATCTTTGTCAACAGTGAGCAAAAGCATCATAGAAATAAATCCCAATTCCCCTGATTCCCAAAAACTGAAATCATGGTTTCAATCAGAAGGTAAAGAAACCAACATGGAGTCTGTTGGTTCAAATTTGAGCCCATCAATGAAAAATGGTGGTAGATCAATGTACACTGATCGTGTGACACTTAACCAAATAACTGGCAACTCATCTTTGGGTGAAGAAAAGGTACAATAACTTATAAACAAACAATAAATGTTGGTAATTTAGTATATTATCATAAAAAATTATAGAAATTTTCTATCTGTTTAAATATTGATTTTTTTTCTTGCGGTGCAGCCCGTGTATTACAGTGTACGAGCTTGTATGAGTATGATTAGATCTGATCAGACAATGTATTATCAAGCATGCAAAACATGTAACAAAAAGTTACTGAAGAAATTGGTTCTGGTTACTGGTGTCAAGCATGCCAAAAGAATGACTCTGACTGCAATTTAAGGTTTGTGAAATTGTGATTATCTTGCAAGATTCTTAATTATGACATCATTATAATATACATAAATTGGTATAATTTCAGGTATATAATGTCTGCGAAGTTTTCTGATGCAAGCGGTGGAGCTTGGTTTTCTGTTTTCAGTGATGATGCTGAGAGATTAATTGGTTGTTCTGCTAGTGAGCTGCATGAAATGAAGTCACAGGTAAACAATAAATTGCATACATAAAGTTGAACCTTTTTTATACAATTTTTATGTTTCTCTTTTTTTTTATATATGCAGGATGATGCAAGTGATTTTCAAACTCAACTTAAAAAGGCGACATGGGTCCCATATCTTTTCCGAGTGATGGTTGCACAAAATGAGTACAATAACGAGAAAAGACAAAGGATTACTGTTAAGTCGGTAGCTCCAGTTGACTTTGCAGCTGAGTCTAAGTTGTTGCTGGAAGAGATATCTTCAATGAAAGCATGAGAAATCATCATGGTTGGATTTTATGGTCTCTGTTAATTGATGTTGATCAGAATTATTATAGATAGGTTAGTTTGTGTAGTTTGATCTACGTGCATTGCACATTTGAATGTTAAATCTGGTTTATTGCTTCTAGTAATCTAGTACATGAATGGGTAAACTCAAATCAGAATTACTTTTTTTTGGGTATTTTTACCTGTTTAAAGCTATGAATTAGTATTTCTGGTTATGTCTGATTTCTAATTAAAGAAATGTGTTAAAAAGCATTTTCTTATTCATTAAAAATGCTATAACATTTAACTTTTTATATAATATCAATTTTTTAGTTTCAAATATGAACAGGAAGTCATTTTAAACCAAAATTGTTTAGAATCTGAATCATAATACTGGACACATTGGTACTCTTGTTCTCATAGTTCTTATATTTGATTGTAATATTATGTTTCATACCGATCAGTTACTCATCCACTAGTTTTGCAGTTAATCCATGGATGCCAATTATTGGAAATCTTGAACTCGACCAAACAATCAACTTATCAAATGTTCATTTACAAATATAAATTTCAATGATCATCATATAATAGAGCCTTAGGGGAAAGGAGTGCCTTTGTGACCAGCATGGTAGAGCCTAGATGGATGATCAGTCATAAGTTGGAGATCACATGGTAGAGCCTAGGTGGATGATCAGTCATAAGTTGGAGTGCGGGACACATCGCCCCACCCTTGTGTGTGATGATAAGACCATCATCAATAGGAAGACCTTAAAAACATCAAAAAAATATTTCTTTTTTCCTTCACATCACCTTCCCATCTCTCTCTTCTCTCTCCTTCCTTCCCCTCACATATTTAAAAGTCAATGTTCTTGGGGATGAACTTCTTCATCTTCTTTTTCCTCCACATCACATTCTCTTTCCTCCACATCACCTTCTCTCTCCTCAAAAACACCAAAAACATCTCTATTGGAGATGCTCTAACGATATAGATGAATGTTTGGTGTGCTCACATGTGAATGACCACAAACTAGTTGGTAAGTGGTGTGCTCACATCTCTATTGGAACGGATATGTAGAAATGGTGTTCGAGGTAGAGGCTTGGTAAGGACATCAACAAGTTATCAGCGGAATGGATGTGATCAACTTTAAGTAATCTTGCTGAAACTTTTTCCCGAACAAAGTGGTAGTCTAAGGCAACGTGCTTCATACGTGAATGATATACGAGATTAGCACATAAGTAGGTTGCACCAGTGTTGTCACAGAAGAGTCTCGGTAGTGTGGCCATGGGAATGGCAAGATCCTATAGTAAGTTTTGAACCCATGAAATTTCAGCAGCCGCATTTGCTAAAGCCTTATATTCTGCTTCAGTTGAAGACCGTGAGACCGACTTTGACGTGATGAACGCCAAGAAATTATATTGGAGCCCAAATATAAGATATATGCAGTAGTAGATCTCCCACCGTTTGACACTCCACCCCAATCAGAGTCGGAGAAAGCCGTAAGATCAAGCGAAGAGTGACGGTTTAAGAATAACCCATAGTCAACAGTACCTTTCAGATATCGTAGGACACGTTTTAACGCTTGCCAATGAATTTGGGATGGGGAATGCATAAACTGAGAGAGTTTATTTACGGCCAATGAGACATCAGGGCGGGTGAAAGCCAAGTATTGGAGCGAGCCGACTAATTTTCGATACTGAGTTGGATCAGCCGATGGAGAGCCATCGGATGCAGTAAGGGCGACAGAGGGGCTGAGTGGGGTGGTGACTTCTTTTGCACCATCCATATGAAATTGGGTGAAAAGATCTTGAATGTGACGATGTTGAGATAAAAATAGGCCAGTGGGAGTGGGGATGACTTCAATCCCAAGAAAGTGATGTAGATACCCAAGATCCTTGATAGAGAAGCGATGAGAAAGGGTATCAATGAAGTGGGTGAGGAAGGAGCTGTCATTTCCAGTAAGCACAATGTCATCAACATACACCATGAAATAAGATGTTATGTGTGCACGTTGATAGATAAATAGGGAAGGATCATCGAATGACTTTCAAAAACCGAAGTTAAGAAGGAAGGTGGCTAATTTTGTGTACCAAGCACGTGGTGCTTGTTTGAAGCCATAAAGAGATTTGCGTAATTTGAAAACATGGTTAGGATATTGAGGGTGAACATAGCCCGGTGGTTGAACCATAAAGACATCCTCATATAATGTACCGTGAAGAAAGGCATTATTTACATCAAGTTGACGTAAAGGCCAATTCTTTGACAATGCAATGGGGAGAATGGTGCGTATGGTGACCGGTTTAGTAACTGGACTAAAGGTGTCAAAGTAATCCTTCCCGTATTCTTGAAGAAAACCTTTGGCAATAAGACGAGCTTTGTATTTAGCAATGGAACCATCAGGGTGACGTTTCACGTGATAAACCCACTTACAACCAATAGGTTTTTGAGAGGGTGGAGGAACAAGGTCCCAAGTTTCATTATGAAGAAGAGCATTGAACTCATCTTCCATCGCCTTGTGCCATTTGGGATCCTTTAGAGCTTGGGTCAGGGTGGAAGGTTCAATGGTGGTCGGTATTAGATGAAGTGTGGTGGTGTTGACAAATTTATCATTGTAATACTTTGATTTGGTTTTCGAGGACGAGTGGGTTGTTGGGAGGGGAAAGGAGTGTCGTTAGTGGATGGCGTGGTTGTGATCGGTTGGGTGGGAGGATCTTGAGAGGTAGGTGTGTGCTTTGGCCTTCGTGAGTAAGTGAGGAGGGGAGGAGGGTTTTGATTTTGTGGAACCGGTAATTGAGGTGTATTAGATGAGGAGGTAGTGGGAGTGGAAGAGATAGAAGTAGATGGTAGGGAGGATGAAAGAGAGGGGCTTGATGGTGAGCTGGTCGAAGAAGCTAGTGGGGATGGTGGAGAGAAAGCAGCGGATGGCGGAATAGGTAAGGGAATGTGCATGGGCGGGGTTGATAATGTAGTTGGGTTGGGGGGTTGTGAAGGTGGGGAGGGGTGGGAAAGAAAGGCCTCAACAGAAGGTAAGGAGGTGGTGGTGGACATGGTGCAATTGTAGGGAAATTGATCCTCAACGAATTGAACATGACAGGAGTGGTAAATTTTGTGAGTGGAGAGATCATAACATTTGTAAGCAGATTTGGAGGGGGAGTAACCAAGGAAAATACAACGAGAGGAGCGGGGTTGGAGTTTGGAAGTGGTATAGGGGCGAAGCCACGGGTAACACAAGCATCCAAATGGCTTGAGCTTGTCATAAGAAGGGGAACGACCATACATGATGTGATAGGGACTTGAAGAACCGAGTATGGTGGTTGGAAGCCGGTTAATAAGATACCCGCGGTCTGAAAGACATGAGACCAAAAAGTGAGAGGAAGTTGTGCAAAATGAAGCAGCGACAAGCCGGTCTAAATGATGTGACGATGACGTCGCTCGACGACACCATTTTGTTCCGGGGTGTGTGGGGGTGTGGTAAAATGAGAGATACCCAAAGAGTTAAGTAAAGAGATGAGCCCTTGGTACTCCCCTCCATTGTCGGTGAATAGAGAGATGAGAGGAGTTTGGAAATACTTTTCAACTAAAGATTTGAATTGTGGAAATATGTCGGAAACATTAGATTTCTTTTTAATTGGGTAAAGCCACATGTATTTTGAATAATAATCAGCAAAGAGCACATAATAAGAAAAACCATCAACCGATTGTTGAACCGGCCCCCATACATCAGGATACACAAGTTGTAATGGTTTAGAGGCAATAAATGAATTTGGCCCAAACGGTTGCTTGTGACTTTTATTAATAGAACATGATTCATAATGAAAGGAATGTTTAGACATATCATTAAATTTCAAACCAATAGTAGAAATTAAAGATTTAAAAACACGAATTGATGGATGCCCAAGTTTGTGATGCCAGTCGAGCAAGGAGACTTTGGTGGTATGATGAAGTTGAGGAAGGAAACGAATGGCAGTAGAATAAAGATCGCCCTCATTGTCAGTGCGAAGATCCTTAATAAGAAAATGAAAAGGAAAAAATTCAACAAAAACTTGGTTAGTACGACATAGTTTAGCAACTGAAATTAAATTTCTGCGAAGGTTTAGAACATATAAAACATCGGGAAGGGATAAAGAACGTTGTGGAGTGTGGATGTTTGTGTGTCCTATGTGAGTAATGGGTAGATTTTTACTGTCACCTAAGATGATCTCATCTGGTCCTCCATACTCCGAAACAGTGTGAAGAGTTGTACGGTCAGAAGTGATGTGGTTAGACGCACCACTATCAAGGAGCCATGTGGGGGTGTCTTGAACCGGCCAAGAGGTGGTAACATTTACAACCGGGGTTGAAGTAGCTTGTGTTGATGCTGATGTTGTTCTCTTTCAAAAAGCGTGCAAGTTTTCTGCACTCTCGGGTTTCATGACCTGGAATATTGCAGTATTAACAAAATAGTTGATTACGGGATAAACGAGAGGTGTTACCACTATTTGATCCGGTGGACCGAAACTGACTGCTGCTTGCTTGTTTGTTTGAGAGCTGCTGGGACTCTTGACTATAGGTCTGATTCATGTTACGATTGGACTGCCTTTGGGCATAGTTGGCTGTTACTATGACAGGAGTTGGAGCCGGATGTTCAGACTCCTTAAGGGCTCTTTCGAAATCAACCAGTTTGTTAAATAAAGCATGGTAGGAGATTGGGGTATCACGAATCTTGAGGGCAGCAACAATGGTAGTGTATTCATCTCCTAGTTGATTAAGAATATGAACTAGGAGGTCCTCTTCATCAATAGGGCTTTATGCTAGGGCAAGTTCATCAGCAATGGCCCTCATATCATGTAAAAACTCAGAGATCGAACGAGTACCTTTCGGGTTTTTCTTGAGTTTTGATTTAAGAGAGATAATCCGAGACTGAGAGATGCTTGCATAGCTGGTAGTAAGCCGTTCCCTGGCCTCACGAGCGGTGTTAGCAGACGATAGGATTGGTTGAATCGAATCAGAGCAGCTTCCAAGAATAACCCCGATTAAGATCTGATCCTGGCGGTACCATTGGGAGAATTCAAGATTCGATTTCTTCTTCTCAGCATCAAGGAACTTTGCAGGTGGTGATAGAGACCCGTTAATGAACTTGTCTAGGTCAAGGATGATTAGAGTTGAGTAGACCTGTTTATGCCAAACAGGAAAATTCGATGCTGTTAGTTTGATAGGAAAGTGGGAGGCTGCTGTGACGTGAACGGTGGTGCTGGAACTGGAAGAGTTTGTGGCTGCCATGGATGAAGGCGAGACTGCTGCTGTTAGGGATGAAAAAGTGGGCAGTGAAGAAGAAGAGGGAGATTGAAGGAAGAAGAGAAGGATCGATTGTTTCTCGTGAGAGCTAATCAAAGCTCTGATACCATGTTAAGGTACAGAGAATTGATGATGAAAACTTGCTTCTATTGATTTGCAATACATCAATAAATATGTGAGTATAGGAGATAAAAGTAGGAGTCCTATTAGGAGTTGTTACAACTACTATTGACTAGGTAGATATACAAGTAATTTAAATACAATAATAGAATAATAAAAATATTATATTGATATCTCGTTAATATTGATTACGCATCACAATTTTTAAAATAAAAAAGAAATTACTTTATTTTTTATTAGTTCTAATTAAAACTTTTATCTAGTATAAATTATTTTTATTGTATTTGTTTCCTTTATTATTTATTAAAAATTTATTAAAAATTGAATGATTGAATATCATAAAAATGAGTGTATAGTGAAGTTGAATGAGTGTGATGTGAGGAGAGAAGTGAGTCAGAGGGTATGATTCTAAAATGACCGCTCTCTCCCACCTTATAAATTTATTAATAACATTTAGAATACTTAAAAGTATTTATAAACAATAAAACAACAACTATAACTAATAAATTCTTCTCATAATAAAGATATAGGTGACATCTAGGCTAACCCTTTTATCTCGAAGGATGGAGAAACTTCATCTAAAAAGATCTCTAACTCAAGAATAGATAGCCATAGTAGTACACGAATATATAATATAGAAAGCTAGCCATAACAAAAAGAAATAAAATGCAATGTCCATTAAATGATTAGAAAAATTCAAGCCCCTAAGACATATCGGAACACATATGCTCTCTTCCCTTAAAGTTTTTAAATTTATTCCTACGGCTTCATGAACTCCTATCTTGAATCATGTTCCAAAAATGATACAACTCTAGCATAACATTTCTAATCCGCACATCCCATGTTAGTTTGGACTTGCCTCTACACATCCTTTCTGTTGATTCTTATATGGATTGTGAAGTCAACTATAGCTAGTCAATGTGATGTTATCAATTAAGCTTCGGAAGTAATATACTAAAGCTTCGGAAGTCATGCAATAAGCTTCGGAAGGAGTACAATAAGCTTCGGAAGCAGCTTCATATTACTTTGATTAGTTTAAGGGTGCTTTATGTCAATAATCAAAGTATGAGGTGTTTAGTGATAGTGTAGAAGGTTGTTATAGTTTGTTAATTGTTGTTAACGGCTATATGGTGTTTAAAAAGGATCTTCTTCCTTTTTGTATTGTAATCTTTCAATCTTTCGATCATCAATTTCACTGAAGTTTCTGTCATTCGAATTTGTTCATTTTCAATTCTTTGTGTTCAATTTGTAACAAGTGGTATCAGAGCCTGGTTCGGCTCAAGTTTGAAGAATTGATTCGATTCGCGTTGGTTAATCGAGGAGACGATGGTATCCACCAAGTTCGAAATCGAGAAATTCGATGGCAAAAATGATTTCAGTTTGTGGAGAGTGAAGATGAAGGCCCTTCTTGTTCACCAAGGATTGGCGGAAGCACTCACCGGAGGTGAAGCCCCTGTTCCGGTCGGAGCGACTGATAAAGAAAGGAGGGAAATCACCGAGAAATGGAAAGAACAGGGCGTCAAGGCCCACAGCGCCATCATCCTCAGCCTGGGTGATCGGGTGCTTCGTGAAGTCACGAAGGAGACCACGGCAGCGGGGATCTGGACCAAACTCGAGTCATTGTATATGACAAAGAGTTTGGCGAATAGGTTGTATTTGAAGAAGAGGCTATACACCTTTCACATGAACTCAGGGAAATCAGTTGAAGACCATACTGATGACTTCAACAAGCTGATACTGGATCTTGAAAACATTGGAATCAAGTTGAGCGAAGAAGATCAAGCCCTCATATTCTTGACTTCTTTGCCCTCAAACTACGAACACTTTGTGGACACACTGCTGTATGGTAGGAATACCCTAACCATAGAAGAAGTACTAGCAGCATTAAACTCAAGAGAGTTGAAGAAAATGTCAGATTCACAAGATGAAGGTGGAGAGGGTCTCTTTGTAAGAGGCAGGCCTGAGATAAGAGACTCAAGGAATTCAAAAATCAAACATTCAACAAGGTCCAAATCAAGATCCAAGAGGAAGTGCTTTGTGTGTCAATTCGAGAAGCACTTAAAGAAAGATTGCCCTGAGTGGAAAGGAAAGAAAGCTGAGAAAGGGGGGTTTAAAGCTTCAAACAACTGCACACAGTCAGATGGGAATTCTGATGGGTATGAGAGTGCAGATGTACTGATGACTATTGGCGCTGATAGCAACAACAAAGGATGGGTGTTAGACTCTGGATGCTCATTCCACATGACCCCATTGAAAGAGGTATTTTCTAAATTGACACTAAAGAAGTCCGGGACAGTGAAGTTGGGGGATGATAGAGTCTGTGAAATCCATGGGATTGGATCAGTGTTGTTCAAGTTACACAATGGCACTGAGATGACCCTAACTGATGTTAGATATGTTCCGGAGTTAAAGAGAAGTTTGATGTCAATGGGCACTTTTGAAAGGGCTGGACATCAAGTGTGCCTCAAGAATGGGAAAGCTAAGGTGATCAATGGATCATTGGTTGTGCTATCAGGGACCAGGAGGGAGAACAACATATACACCCTTGATGGGGATGTATGTATAGAAGAGGTGTCTATGGTGACGACCACAGGAAGTGAAGCTGCTATCTTATGGCATGAAAGGCTTGGGCACATAAGTCAACAAGGATTGGTTGAACTAAAGAACCAAGGGGTGTTGCCAGGGTTATCTGATTGCACCATTGAGTTCTGCGAGTATTGCATTTTGGGTAAAGCTCACAGGGTCAAGTTCAATAAAGGGAATCATAGTACAAAAGGGGTGTTGGATTATGTGCACTCTGATCTTTGGGGGCCAGCAAAGCATGTGTCATTGGGTGGAGCGTATTACTTTCTGTCAATCATTGATGATTACTCCCGGAGGGTGTGGGTGTATCCATTAAAGAAGAAGTATGAAGCCTTTAACAGGTTTAAAGACTGGAAAGCCTTGGTTGAAAGACAAGTTGAGAGAAGGATAAAGAAATTGAGGACTGATAATGGGCTTGAGTTCTGTAGTGAAGAGTTCTCAAAGTTTTGTAGAGAACAAGGGATTGCAAGGCATCTGACAGTACCAGGTACACCACAGCAAAATGGGTTGGTGGAAAGGATGAATGGAACTTTGTTAGATAGGGTGAGATGTATGCTAACAAGTTCTGGATTGCCTAAGTCCTTCTGGGCTGAGGCTGTGTCAACAGTAGCTTATTTGATTAATAGGTCTCCAAGTGCTGCTATCCAGAAGAAGACTCCAATGGAGGTGTGGTCAGGTCAGAAGGTGAAGTATGACAACCTAAAGGTGTTTGGGTCTTTGGCATATGCACATATCAATCAGGGGAAGTTGGAGCCTAGAGCTCAAAAATGTGTGTTTCTGGGTTTCTCAGAAGGTGTAAAGGGCTACAGGCTATAGAGACTTGAGAATTCCAAAGTTTTGGTGAGTAGAGATGTAGTTTTCAATGAAAAGGTACTATACAAGGATATAGTAGGTGGATCTAGTCAAGTAGAGGTCCCTGAATCTCTAACCAAGGGTGTTCAGATAGAGGTGGAGCCTCCAACACCAGAACACACAAGTACTCAAAGTGACAGAGATGATGATAGTAATCATAATCATGAAGTTCCTTACAGTATAGGTAGGGGAAGACCAAGAAGAAATGTTCAACCACCTTTGAGGTTTAGGCAAGGGGATGACATATCTGCGGTGGCATACATGGCAGCTGAGTTTGAAGCTGTGCATGAGCCCATGACATTTGATGAAGCAGTCAATTCAAGTGAGAAGAGTGAATGGATTGCTGCTATGAAGGATGAAATGAAATCTTTGTTTGAGAATGAGACATGGGAGCTTGTTGATAGACCTGCTGATCAAAAGCTGGTGGCATGTAAATGGTTATACAAGTTAAAGGATGGGGCTACTCCTGGGGACAAGCCTAGATTCAAAGCTAGGCTGGTGGCAAAGGGATTTACCCAAAGAGCTGGGGTGGATTACACTGAGATCTTTTCTCCAGTGGTCAAACACTCTTCAATAAGAGTGATCTTGTCATTAGTAGCTCATCAGGATTTAGAATTGGAACAGCTGGATGTTAAGACAGCTTTTCTTCATGGGTACTTAGATGAGAAGATTTACATGGCACAGCCTAAAGGGTTTGAAGAAAAGGGCAGTGAACATAAAGTGTGTCTCTTGAAAAAGTCCTTGTATGGTCTCAAACAGTCACCAAGGCAATGGTATAGAAGATTTGATGAGTATGTCGTCAGTCATGGATTTAGAAGAAGCTTATATGACAGTTGTGTTTATGTGAAAGAAGCAGCTGGTCACATTAATGTTTTCTTGTTACTCTATGTGGATGACATGCTTATAGCTTGCAAAGACAAATCTCAAATTGAAGTTACTAAGAAGTTGCTGATGGATGAGTTTGATATGAAGCAACTTGGTGAGGCCAGGAAGATTATTGGGATGGAAATTGTTAGAGACAGAAGTTGCAAGCAGCTGAAAGTGTCTCAGGGTGCTTATCTAATGAAGGTGTTGAGAAATTTTGGTATGGACAATAGCAAACCTGTTAGTACTCCACTGGCTCATCATTTTAATCTCTCTAGTAATGATAGTCCTCAAACAGAAGAAGAATGTGCTTATATGAGAAATGTTCCATATGCAAATGCAGTTGGCAGCCTGATGTATCTCATGGTGTGTAGCAGGCCTGATATTGGTTATGGAGTTAGTGTTGTGAGTAGGTTTCTTGCTAATCCTGGTAAGAAACATTGGTTGGCTGTTAAGTGGCTGTTGAGGTATCTTAATGGTACTAGAGAGTTTGGTTTAGTATATGGTGTCAATGCTAATGCAGCACAGGAGTTGAGTAATACAGCACAGAATTTGATTGGGTTTGTTGACTCAGATTATGCTAAGGATTTGGATCGTGGTAGGTCAATCACTGGATATGCCTTTAAGTTCTTAGATAATCTGGTCAGTTGGAAGGCTAGATTGCAATCAGTAGTTGCATTGTCAACAACTGAGTCAGAGTATATTGCTCTGACTGAGGCAGTCAAAGAAGCTCTATGGCTGAAAAGGTTTGTAATTGATTTGGGAGTTCAATCAAGTGCAGTTGTGTACTGTGATAACCAGGGTGCAGTGTTGTTATCTCGGAATAGTCTATTTCATGAGAGGACTAAGCATATTAGAGTCAAATATCATTTCATAAGGGATGTTGTGAGCTCTAAGGATGTGGATGTTGAGAAGGTTGATACTGAATATAATCCAGCTGATGTTTTTACTAAACTGTTGCCTGGATCAAAGTTCAGTTTCTGTCTTGATGCTTTGGGAATTGGCTAATGGAATGCTAGTTGACTTCAAGGTGGAGATTGTTGATTCTTATATGGATTGTGAAGTCAACTATAGCTAATCAATGTGATGTTATCAGTTAAGCTTCGGAAGTAATATACTAAAGCTTCGGAAGTCATGCAATAAGCTTCGGAAGGAGTACAATAAGCTTCGGAAGCAGCTTCATATTACTTTGATTAGTTTAAGGGTGCTTTATGTCAATAATCAAAGTATGAGGTGTTTAGTGATAGTGTAGAAGGTTGTTATAGTTTGTTAATTGTTGTTAACGGCTATAGGGTGTTTAAAAAGGATCTTCTTCCTTTTTGTATTGTAATCTTTCAATCTTTCGATCATCAATTTCACTGAAGTTTCTGTCATTCGAATTTGTTCATTTTCAATTCTTTGTGTTCAATTTGTAACACTTTCCTCTACAATTAGGATTCCTACTTTTAACCCATGTTGTCTCCTTCCTCTTTATATACCTTGACCATCTTAATCTCCTATATCTTATCTTATCCGCTATGCTAATCAATCCTTGTTTTTTTTTTTCTAAAAATCTAATTTTTATCTCATCTAACCTTTTGTGTGCATACATCCATATCTACATCCTCATCTCTAGTGCCTCCATCTTACATGCAGGTGTCTTCTTGATGGCCCAACAATCTATTTCATATAATATTGTTTGGTGAACTGTAACGCTATATAATTTCCTATTTAACCTAGCTGGGAAGTTCTCGCCCTCTACTTACACCAGCCTACCTGCGTTCAACGTGCTACATCACTATCTATGTCCTTATCACTTTGCATAAACAATCCTAGATACTTAAACTTAGCTGATTACGGAATCAATTGGCCTTTAATGGTAACCTATGTGTCGTCATTATGGACTGCTCCACTGAAGTGGTAGTAAAGGTATTTAGTCTCGGGGTGACTAATATTATAACCTTTGTCCATCAAAGCAACTCATTGCACTAAAAAACATGCACACATGATTGTCTCATATATCGACTTTGACGACTAATCTAGGGCCACACAAACTAATTTGGACTCAACGCTGACCTTTAATGAGACCTACCTCCACTTGTAAACAACAAAACATGCCCATTAAATTAAGAAATTACAATAGAGGTTGGATGTACTAATAACATATATACACTTTTATACTCTGAACTCAAAATTATCAAATATAAAAAAATAAAAGTAAAAACAAAAGAAAGTCCATAAAATCTTGTTGTGAGAAAGGATTGAACGATAAATCATAAAAGTGTTGATCAATCAAGAAAAGTGAAGAGTACACCCAAGTAAATTCACTCGCGTTTAACCAATCTCTTTAATTTTAATTCTCTTTCTACATCACCACTCAAACATAAAAATAAGCGAGCTGGGTTGACTCGGTTAGAAATCACACGACCGAGCTGCAATTGAGCTCAAACCTGGCTCGTTTAGAACCTGAGCAAACTTAGCTCGTTTCGGCTAATGCCGATCAATTGCCTTAGTATCAATAATTGGTTGTTTACGAGGCTTTGATCAACGGGGAAGAAGATATAGGGTTGTTTGCTTGTTAAATGAAGCTACACCCTCGATTACATGATGTTAGCATAATGAAAAGGGCTTGCATGAATTGGACGAGCGTCAACGTCAACACTGCTCTGTGGTTTCTATTGTGGGTTGTGGGCAATAGAAGTCGAATTCAACTTAAGCAAGTTCGAGGGGGCCAAAAATGAGCTCACCTCAGCTCGAACCTTATACGACCCAGCTCCACTTGGCTTGGCTCGGCTCGGCTCAAAACTATATGATCATCTCAAGTGAGTCAATTCAAGCGACCTTCGAGCCATGAGCTATTTGAACAAGGAAAGTGAAAACAAACCCACGTCACCTCACAAGAATAAACAAATCACTAGTTCCTTTTTTTCCATTCACTTCACCACAACAAACAACCAACTTAAACAAAAGGCGCATGAAGTGGCACAGAAACACCTCATGTGATTTAGAGCACCTTATGAGATTGCTGTAGGGCTGTCCAAACCGCTCGACGTTCGTTCGAAATTTGCTCGAAAAATGCTCGTTCGAATTTTTGCTCGGTTGTAAACGAGCCGATCGGCTCGGATCGGTTTGTCAACGAGCCAATCACGAGCAAAGGTCCGCTCGGTTCGGTTCGGATCGAATGATATATATATATATATATATATATATATATATATATATATATAGTTTATACGTATGCTTTAGTAGATTTGACCCATTATATACAAATATATAATTATATTTATGTATATTTGATAAATCAACCTAATAAAAAATTCTATACTTTATATAAAAGTGAAATCCTAAGCCGTTAAAAGATATTTTTTCGATCATCTCACTCTCACCGTCACCGTTATCTGCAATATGCTCTTCGCCTTATCGGCTACAGACTTAGCTAGTTTTATCGTCAACCACAATGTGTTATCATCCATGAAAGTATTATGTAATGAATTATGACTGATTTTTAAGTTATTAAACCTTATTCGCCGCAGTATAAATTGTATGACACACAAGATAGTTGGGTTGTATAAATTGTTTGCCGCTTGTTTGCGCTCGCTCGACGTTCGCTCGAAAATTTAACGGTCGAAAAATGCTCGTTCGATTTTCCGCTCGATTGTAAACGAGCCGATCGGCTCGGTTCGGTTTGGAAACGAGCCAAGCACGAGCAAAGGTCCGCTCGGTTCGGCTCGGCTCGTGAACAACCCTAGATTGCTGTGCTTCACCATCACCGAGGCATGTTTCCACTCGTCTCACACCCTTTTTAAAACCAAGTTCAAGACTATATACTAGGTTGGGGCATATAGAAACAATAGCAACACAAGCAAAGCTAGGAAAGAACCCTAATTAACATAGAATTATTGCATGGAAGTACGGAATTCATGTTTCTCTGTATTAAAAAGTATCCATAGAAGTTTGACAGTCATCAAAATAAAGTCGCAGAGATCCAGCATCCATGTTCTTCATATGGCCATGAGGTCACCATAATTTCTCATTAAAACGATAGAACCAGCAAACAGCCCTACAGCACGAAGTAATTTCTGCAACAGAACATGAAAAGGTATTGTGTATCAACTGTTAAACGACAAAAGTACTAGAAAAATCTCTATATAGATGGGAAATAATACTATTTCTTAACTTTTTATTAAATTCAGCACAAACTGATCCATTTTGACATTAGACGGTTGATTCAGGTTGTTTTTATCTTCATCCCGTCAAAGAATAGCATATAAGTAAATAGATCAGGGATGTTGAAGTGTCGGAAAAGTGTATTTTTGTGCATAAACCTCTTATATTATTTCATTAAAAACAGATCTCATTGGTAAAAACTACAAATTTGGTATTCTTATATAAAAGCTGAACCACTAGTTACTATAAGAAAAGGTTAAAAACACTAGACAAAAAGTGTTTCACACTCTCAGTCAACCGACCCAAACAAAACCAGTCACCCAACCCGCACATTTCGCCACCACTAATCCTCTTTAACTGGACTTAAACAGCTCGTAAATGAATACATATCCCTCCACAAAATGGAGGGCTCAACCATTAATCTCAATATGTCTAACGGTAATCACATATCAAATCAAGAAGGTAAGCAAAATCATGGCGTGTTTCAAACAGAAGAAAAAAGGTGTTATATACCATATTCTCGGCAACCATATGGTATATATGGCGAGCTCGTAATGATCTTATATTTAATTCCAAACAGTCATTATTGTATAGGGTGGTAGAGGAGGTGATTTCCAATGTATTTTCATGGGTTAAACATATAGGAGTAAATGATATTGAGTGAAACAAATGGTGTAATTTTATGTGCTTGTAATCTGTTTGTTGGGTGTGTTTGGATATTAGCTTATTGCTAATATCTGATGTTTTTTAAAAATATTGCCGTTCACAAAAAAGAAAAAGAAAAAAGAGGAAAGCAAAAATCAGTACATAGTACACCATTAGCCTATATTAATCTCAAGCCGAACACACAAAAATATGAAACAAATGTCTCTCAAGACGAAAGCTAATTCTCCAAACATACAGTAAACACAAATTATGTTGGAAATTTATTGATAATATTAATATGGTTATTAATATTTAGTCCATAAATTAATGTGTTAAATGAAAATTAATATGTTTAATGACATTAAGAATTAATAGTGTGGGAAGTTGTTCCACATTGAAGGAAAGAAAGAATATAAAATGGTTTATATTCTATAACTTCTTGTCTATATTGTTTCCTAAGGTTTTATATTAAGTGGATTCGCGATGAGTGCGAAGCACCCCTAACTCGCACTCACACACGCGCGCGCGGCATGTCGCCCACCCGCATCGCCGCGAGTTGCTTGAGAGCCGCCTTAGTATTTTTGAAGGTTGATTCGAGGGTCTGGTCAAGTGAGCCTGACCTGGGTGCGCGACTCGTAACAGTTTCCGTTACAGGTCGACCGAAACCGACGACTGTTAATTTCAAATTAAATAAGCAGTTATGATTTCGGATTAATGGTTGAGCGGGTGTTACAGTTCGAATTCCACTATAAATACTGAGGGTGCCTCAGTATGAAGATACACCAACACAACTCGAAACCAGAAAACAGGTTCTCTAATCATCCTCAATCTCTCTGGTTTCTCTTCTACAAACAAGTTCGGGTTCTAGATCAATCCCGACAGTACAAACTACTTCGGCTGTTGTACCCTGGGAAACAAAACGAGTTCTCCTGGGAGGCTCGGAATTTGTTTTAAGGGCCCCGTGTTAACACGATTCTTAGCCTTTACATTTATGTTCATCTATTTCTGTTAATTTACAAGTGTAAAGGAATTAGTAATCGTTTATTTATCTTTATTTGAACTGATTATATTAATAAAATTGTTTGTGTTTAATTTTTATATGAACGGTTCCTACAAATTATACGACCTGTGAGAACACATATACAATAAATTAAAAGCAATCTACCAATAGAAACCCTAACCATCAATTCTGCAACAGGGATAAGCAGCAAAAGCAGATCATACAACCCCAAAATAAGTGAAAACCACAAGCTTAAAAGCATAACACAGATTTGAAACTCATAAAATTAACAATAACAGCTAATCGGTGTATCTCAAATCTAGATTCAATTTTCAGATTTCAACACATTCATATGCATCGGAGAGTCGTAGGTTTGAACATTTGCACCATTAAATGAAGTTATAATCAAAAAATATAAAAGAATTACCGAGTTAAGAGCCCAATTCTCTTCATCGTAAACCTGAGATCTCCAAAAAGCTTTAATCTTCTCCAAAGAAATAGCAGCGTCGGCCATGGCGAACCTCAAAAAAGGTAACAGAGATCAATTTAGGGTTTTAGAGATGGGTGTTTTTATGAGCGTAACGAGTAGGTTAAAGCGATGGGGATGATTTGTACACCATCGAGTGTTTTTAGATAATTTTAATATATTTTTTTTTAAATTTTGCATTTATTAATTATTGTCTAATTTTTTTAGCAGTAGTTACTATAATCAGAAAAATAATCACTAAACATACATATGATTGTTATAAATACTGTTTGTCGTGCTTGTCACCAATTGTATAAATAGATTTATATATTTGAATTAAGGAGAGGATATGCTATAAATACTGTATTTCCTAAAAAGGGTGAGAATTAATTCTGTCTATTGGATCAACTCATTAAAATAGATCAATGGTTCAAAAAAACGCGATGACAAATATGTAAATAAGTGGAAAACTGCTAACAGGTGGAGGGGAAAAAAAATAATTTGAGACAAGAAACCGTCACTACCACTTCCATCATCGTCCTTTCAATTCCATAACCTTCAGACGAACCATCTCCGACGAAAACCTCAATCGTAACCATGGATTCCGATCAACAAGCATTACCGACGAAAACGTCTTCACCGTCCATTGAACGTTTGGCAACCTCAAAAACAACAAGCATTAGCACAGAAACACTTCGCATAACTCCAATCGAAGAGCAAGTACAAACTGGTAAAACTTAATCAATCATTATTGTGTCAAAATATAACTGTGCCTTGTCTCATGATTGGGGGGTTTAACTAAAGTATGATTGTGTCAAATTTATCTTTGTGCTTGGTACGTGTGAATGAAAACTGCTAATATGTCTTTGGGGACGTTCGTTGTGTCAGATATATCTTTGTGAAGGTTCATTTTGTCATGATTAGGGATTCATTGTGTCATGAAAACTGCTAATAATATGTCTTTGTGAAGGTTCATTGTGTCATGATTGGGGATTCATTGTGTCATGGTTTAGGAATTCATTATGTCATGATTGGGGGGGGGGTTTCAACCGAGCATGATTGTGTTAAAATCTATCTTTGTGTCATGTCTTTGTGAATGTTCATTGTGTCATGATTAGGGATTCATTGTGTCATGGTTGGGGATTCATTTTGTCATGGTTGAAGATTTATTGTGTCGTGATTAGGGATTCATTGTGTCATGGAAACTGCTAATAATGTGTCTTTGTGAAGGTTCATTGTGTCATAATTGGGGATTCATTGTGTCATGGTTGGGGATTCATTGTGTCATGATTGGGGATTCATTGTGTCATGGAAACTGTTAATAATGTGTCTTTGTGAAGGTACAAGACGTAAAAGAAAAAGTGAAAGAATAACAAAGAAGTATTTCACTAAATACAAAAATGACAAGTTAAACCCCTTAATCATTGATAGTCCTGAAAATGATTATGAAAGTTAGTGTCTACCACAATTCTTCTATTAAAAACTTACTTTCTTTACTAAGTTATATGATATGTTGTCTCTGTTGATACATGTGTACCTAGTTTAGGAGCTTAATGTAAAATGTCTTTCATATCTTATATATTTGTGAATGGGTATGAATAAAATACATTGTGTGGTTGATGCTTATAATGTTTAATATTTCATTATTTATTGTGTGATGATTTATATTGAACTAACTATATAGGTTTGTGGTTGTTTGTATAATTCTTAGTCAAATATGGTTGACAAACATGTTTAAACTTAATCATCTGAAGTTCTCATGCGAATGGACCATGCTAATAGACCATACGCATGAACACTTCATGCTAATGGACCAGTAGCACGACTGAACCAGGAGACTGGATCAGTCGCACGATTGAGACATAAGATTGGCTCAATCGCACGACTGAACCTTTAGTCGTGCCTATGAACCAATCGTGTGATTCAGTAGCACGACTGAACCATACTAATGGTTCAGTCGCACGATTGACAATCCCTAACCTATAAATACCACTTAATTCGTGGAAAAACGTAACAATTCGAATACCTACGCACATAATCGTACCCTAGTCGTCCAGAGACTCAAGAAAACCTGTTCCAACTTCATAGTTCGTTTCTGATCAATTCTTGTTCGTTCTTAATGTTTGTTTTATCGTAAGATTGATCAGATTGTCGTTCTCACTGATTGGATCGCCAATCAAATAGGATTCCGTACTATTTGAGTTGGTATACGCGCATAATCAGTTAGTACTCCGTACGTACACGGTCATAATAAGTGGTATCCGAGCATTGGCTCTTGATTTTGCGTGTGATTCGACCGATTTGGTGTAAAAATCACGTTTTTCATTCAAAAACACCATCTTTTGGTTAAAACAGTGTTTTTCGACGTCTCCAGATCAAAAAGTTCATGTTTTTCAGATTACGGCAAATTAGGGTTCGTAAAAATTCGTGTTTGTGAGTCAAAATCTTCAAAACCTCGAATTTTTCAAAACAGCAGCCTTCAGTCGCACGAATAGCTCATTCGTACGATTGAACTCATTCGTACACTCCATTCGCATGACTGAACTGAGTCGCATCCTTCATTCGTATGACTGAACAACACCAGTCGTTTGAGTCCATTCGTCTAGTTCATACGCATGACTAAATCCAATCGCACGATTGAATTCATTCGCATCATTTATTCGCACGAATGAACCATCCGTATAGTCCATTCATACGATTAAAATTGTTCTGTTCTCCTAGTCTCAAGTTTATACAAATGGAAGATCAGTACTCAGCTTTCACTGCCGGAAGGGATTCATGGCTCCAGAATCTCTTGCTTCTGGAAAACGAAGTTGGTAATCACAATAAGCCCCCTAAGCTCATAACGTTAGACGATTACCTACAATGGAAGCAAAGGTTCGAGATATACCTAAATAGAGTTGATCCTAATCTATGGGAATCAATTGAGACTGGGTATAGCATGCCTGTTGGTGCTGATGGAGTAAAACTTACCTTGGGTGGCATGACTGATAGCCTGA
Organism: Flaveria linearis; assembly: GCA_024085815.1. Lineage (NCBI taxonomy): Eukaryota > Viridiplantae > Streptophyta > Magnoliopsida > Asterales > Asteraceae > Flaveria > Flaveria linearis. The sequence continues at coordinate 28,741,850 of CM044007.1, read as the reverse complement.
AGGTGAAGTATAATGTAGAGAAGAAGGTGTATGCTTTGTTAATTCAGTCAATTCCAAAGGATATATTCCATCAGTTTTCTGAGAATAACAAGCCAAGAAGTTATGGGATGCTCTGTAAAAACGGTATGACGGGAATGCGACGTTGAAGGCATTAAAGGCAAAGGCTTTGAAGAAGGAGTTTGATAACTTTTCTTCAATAGGGAAAGAGAGCCTGGATTATGTTACCGATCTTTTCTACCACTTGATGAGTGAGCTGCACACTCATGGGGTTACTACGTCCATGGAAGACAAGGTGTCGAGTTTTGCAGATGGATTGCCTGAGAAGTGGGTTTCGTTTGTGTCAAATCTCAAACAAAATGATATGCTGGCAAAGTTGGATATTAACGATTTTGTTCTGAAGCTGAGAGAGGAAGAGTTGAGGATGAAGTACAGATCCCAAAAGAGTTCATATGATCAGAATACAACTCAACACCTCAACCGAAAACTTCTGGTGCACCACTTTAAACAGCATTCGTGTCCAGTTTAGTTGCTCCATCCCAAACCATTACTTCAGGATCTAACACGTCAGGGTCATCTTGCACCCAATACATAGCACCTGAAACCAATGCTATGAAATTGAAGACCGAGAATCTCGGTAATATGACTTTAGAGGTAGTAAAGGAGCATATGGATCTTCTAGCAGCTGTCGTTCATTCTTATGACGGTCTAGTTACGGGGAAGATTGGAAACTGCCAGCTCGCCGATGAAGACTACGAGCAAGTAGATGAAAATGAGCTCGAAAGAATGGATATCATGTGGGCGTTGGCTAGTGCTGTCAGGAGGGCGAAGAAGTTTTTTAAGAAGATCAGACAGAACTTGATAGCCACAAAGGATACAACTTTTGGTTTTGACAAAACCAAAGTTACCTGCTTTAATTGTGGAGAAAAGGGGCACTTCAAACGTGAATGTACGAAGCCCAAGAAGACAGGTAATGGTAATCCATTCTCCTCCTTCAATCATCAAGATAAACCCACCAATAGGGCTACATCATCAAGCAAGGGTCCTAAGGCCTTGACTGCACAAGACGATGAAGAACAAGATTGGACCTTTCGCTTTGTTTCTCTGGGAGAATCAAACATTGCATGTGTTGAGGGTTTGGATGACGACTATGCAAGCGAATATGATATAGGAGTGGAACTCGTAATGTCAGATCATGATGATACTGCTACTGTGGTCACTCACCTAAATGAAGAAGGTCCTAGCACAACATGTTCAGAATCACTAACACCCGAACAGTCAAACTCTGCGATGATGGCTGATTCAACCGAACCTTCTCAGGTAAGTTCCACAGACCAACTTTTTGATAATTATGCTTGTTCTGATTGTAATAACTTTAGGGAAAGCATAGATTCAAAATTTGCTAGGCTATTAGATCACAATGATAGCTTAGTAAATGATTTACAACCGTGCACTGAAGCAAACTGAATTTTAAAAGAAAATGAGCATAGTTATAAAGAGAAAATAGAACTATTAAATAAACAACTAAGGGAAACTAAAGTTGTGGCCTTTAACCAAGAAAATAACATAAAGTTCTATTTAAACTCCTTGGAAGAAACCAAGAAAGAAAAAACAGTTTTGGAAGTCGAAGTCAACTCTTTAAAACAAAAACTGCACAGTTGGACTAGTTCTTCTCACATAGTTCAACACTTAGTGAAAGAACGAAACCACGGGGAGGGTTTAGGTTACAAAGTGGTTCCACCACCACATGAGACCTTGTTGAATGTAAATGCAAACCAATTAATAATAACCCAATCAAGGATCATGTGGTGTCCACTCCTCTTATAAGTGATCCAGATTCCACAAGTAAACCTATTGAATCTATTACTACATAGAAGGAGACCACTTTGAAGTCAAAAGGTAAGATGCCTATTGTTAATTTGGATGAATAATTTGCAAAGGTTAAGGTGAATTCAGGTTCAAACATGTCTAATTCAGAACCCAGAAAGACCAAACAACTTAACCAATCTCGAGCACCATGTCTTAGTCCAAATAAACAAAAAGGTAAAGATGTTAATCATGTTCAACCAATGAACTTTGTTAAAGAAGTCAAAACATCTAAACAAGAAGTGTCAAAATCCAAAGAAACTAAAGTCACACCTGTGTCACACATTTCCCCACAGAAACAGTTTCACCAACATGTCAAAAGTAGATCATGCTACACTTGTGGAAAGTATGGACACATTGCTTCTAAATATTCTTATTATCAGACACCAAGAAAGAAGATTTAACTTAATGATACAAAACCAAGTTCTTTAAAAAGGAGTTCAATTACTCCACCAAAGAGAACCAATGAACCTAAAGTTCAAACAATAAGTCAATCATCTGTTTATCACAAACAGGCCTTACATAAAACTGGCTTATGGAAAGTAAAATCAAGTCTCGTGTCTGAAAATGAGAACAAGAAGAAGAATGATCTGCCCTCTCCCTCAAATGGACAATAGGTAGAGTTTATGATGTGTGATTCCTCTGGGTCACCCAAGTTAGTTAAGGCTTGGGTCCCTAACCTAAACTAATCATTTCCTTTGAATGTGCAGGGTGTCCACTATAGTGCTTCTATGAATACCTGGATTATTGATAGCGGTGCATCAAGGCACATGACCGAAAACCTGTTTCTCTAGTCAAACGTCAAACAAATTAAAGGAGGACACGTTTCATTTGCTGGAAATAAAGGAGGTTATATCATTGCACAAGGAGAAGTGGAAACCCAAAAGTGAAGTTTGATAAGGTAAACTATGTTCAAAAACTTCAAAATAACTTACTTTCTGTCTCCTAGATATGTGACAAAGAGTTCAAAGTTGTATTTGACAACAAGAAGTGCTATGTTATGAAAAAGGACTATGTCATCCTGGAGGACCAAGTGTTAATATCAGCTTCAAGATATAACGATTTGTATGTCTTGGACCTCTCAAAGTCCTCCACAACCGATCATCAAGTACAATGCTTCTTGTTAAAGGCAACAGAAAAAGACTCCAACTCCTGGCATAGGAGAATGGGACACATCAATCCCCGTAAGATGAATCACTTGATCAAGAATGATCTCGTGCGTGGAGTAAATGTTTAAAACTTCCAACTACCGGATTTCTGTGTCGCATGTAAGAAAGGGAAACAGACAAAGAAGTCTCACAAGGCAAAGAACGTTCATTCAATCGACCTGCCTCTTGAGCTTCTTCACATGGATCTGTTTGGCCCAGTCAGGACAAAGAGCATTGTCGGTGATTTGTACTGCTATGTAGTTACAGATGATTACTCAAGATTTTCTTGGGTGATGTTTCTAAAATCCAAATCAGAGACATTTGAATCATTCAAAGAGCTAGTAACGACATTGGAGTCACTCTACAAGCTGAAGGTAAGGCAAGTTCGCTCAGACAACGACACCGAGTTCAAGAACCAATAGATGGAGGAATTCTAAAAGAAAAAGGAATTATGCACCAATTCACATATGCCTACACTCCTCAAATGAACGGGGTTGCTGAGAGAAAGAATCACAGCTTGATAGAGACAGCCCGGACGATGCTAGCAGACTCGAAACTGCCTATCCAATTCTGGAACGACGCAGTAGCTAATGCATGTTACACCCTTAATCGAGTCCTTGTGGTCAAGCGTCATGGTAAGACTTGTTACGAGTTACTCCAACGACGTAAACCTAATCTAGAGTACCTCGAACCATTTGGTGCACCATGTACACTGCTGAAGAAAACTCAGTCAGGGAAATTCAGCGAGAAGGCTGAAGAAGGGATTTCTTAAGATACAACATACCGAATAAGAGAGTTTACAACAACTCAACGGTTCTAGTATAAGTGTGGTGCAATGTTGATGTACAGAGATATACCACCACCCTGCTAGAAAAGGACTGCAGGACCGGGTGAAGGGGCTTGCACTTTTACAACACAACACAATGAGGAGAGTGTATTAGAACACTTAACAGATCAAATGGGGAACCGATTATGATGATGCTAAGAACATAAAAGTAAACTCAGAAAGAAAGAACAAGATAACAACACTAGTGGTTGGTTTTCAAGGATGTCGTATATTGCTTCTTAAATTCAAGTTACAAGTATTCAACATGCATACATTACAAGACTTTGAGATACTATATAATACAACCTACATACGGCTATACTTTGAAGGCCAGCTGGATACATGATTAGACAACACAATCCATGTAGAGTCAAAAGGTAGATTGCCTTTTGGCTAGTGACTATGACATGCCATAGCTCACATCCTAATATATTACAAAAAGGATAAAGGTGCATAAAGTAGAAAGGTTTGACCCAAGACCTCAATGTACAGTTTTTCTAAAGCATGGACTTTTTCACCAACTCATATAAGTTGGTGACCAACCAGAGTAGACGGCGGCAAAGTGGTTCAGCTTTATCAGAAAAGGTACATCAGATAAAAGCATGTATGATAAAAGTCTTCGGAAGAATCTGTCTTGGTTTCTTGGCTTTGGAAGACTTTGTCTTGAAGCTATGGAAGACTTCATTTCTGGCTTCAGAAGATATTGGTCTTGGCTACAAAAGATTTTACACTGAGAATGTTTCTTAAGTGGTGTAAAACTTTCGTAGCAATACTACTTCATGTTCTGTGCAGCATGCCAGAAGACGATCATTTGTATAAAACTACTGAATAAAGACTAGCATAACTACTGAAGAATACTTCTTCAGCTGTTGTGATAACTACTGAAAGAAGATCATTACAACTACTGAAGAGTACTTCTTCAGACTTTGTCTTCAGTTGATATCTTCAGCTGATGTCTTCAGCTGTTACCTTCAGCTGTTGTCTTCAGCTGATGTCTTCAGCTGTTGTCTTCAGCTGTTACCTTCAGCTGTTGTCTTCAGCTGATGTCTTCAGCTGTTGTCTTCAGCTGATGTCTTCAGCTGTTGTCTTCAGCTGATGTCTTCAGCTGTTGCCTTCAGCTGTTACCTTCAGCTGTTGTCTTCAGCTGATGTCTTCAGCTGATGTCTTCAGCTTTTACCTTCAGCTGTTGTCTTTCAGCTGATGTCTTCAGCTGTTGTGATCAGCTGTTACAAGAGTGTTTTGGCTGCATCAGACTTCTAGGAATCCTTACAAACTCCCCCTAGGCTGATGCTACCAAAACAATTGAAGATATTCAACAGTTCACAGTCCTTAACATGATCATGACCATTCCTTTCTTCAATAGAGGGTCAGGATCATTCAGACTTATGAAGTATCTTCTCATGTCAAAAAGATCATGCAGAGGTAAATTAAAGAGGTCTTCCCAAGAGTAGACATTTACTTCACCTTGATCTCTGACTACATGCCAGCTCTCTGGATTAGTTGAGTAAATCCAGGATAAAATGGGTCTTCCTGATACAAGAGGAGCCATTTAAATTGGAGATGTTTGGGCTTTCTCTTCTTGCACTTCCTTAGGATGCTCTGATTCATCCTGAGGATCAAAGGAGGTTGATTTTGACTTCTTCTTCTTCTTTGCATCAGATTTAGAAGCCATCCTCTTCTTCCTCTTTACAGTCTTTAACTGAGAAGACTGGTCTGTAGCACCTTGTAGATCAGTTGTGTCTTCCTCAGTTGGGTGTTCCTCCCTCACAGGTTCAGAATGAGAGGGAGTTTGACCCTATTGTGGGTCAGATGTTGAGGCTGGCCTTTGACCTTGCTGTTGGTCAATAGTTGAAGAGGCTGGCCTTTGACCCTGCTGTGGATCAGAAGATGAAGCTAGAGGTTCATTTTGAGTTGTCTCTTGTTGTTCAAACTTAACCTCTACTTGAGGTAGAGCTTGACTTGGAGGAGTGTGCAAGTCAGCAAGCTCTCCATTCTTGATCTTCTTCTTGATTACTCTGATATGCTCATCCATAGTGGATAGAGACATAGGGCCAAATCTCCTTTCGGAGAATCCATACAACTTCAAGAAGCTTATCATTCTTTGTCTATCAGCAAATTTCTTTAAGTTCTTCGAATGAGAGCTCTTGACTTAGCAGCTTCTTCCCTCATTTTCTTCTTTGATGTCTTCTGCTCTTTGAGTACTTGAAGTTCAAGTTGTTTGAGATACTCAAACTCAATGTACTCAAAGGGCAAGGAAAGAAGTGCTTCTGCCTGGTAGAGGCCTGTGACACTCAGGTAATCTAACATTCTTTGTCTATCTGTTTCTTTATCTACCTGAGGTTCTTATGTAGCAGCCACAGCCTCTTGCACAGGACTTTCTTGAACTGGCGAGAGAGTAGGAACATACTTGTATAACCTTTGTTGTCTTTTCTTCTCTTTGTTCTCAAGAAGAATTCTTGCATCTTCAGCTTCCTTCCTCTCTATTGACATTTTCATGTTAGCCAGATCATTTAAATCTTCTAAGGGGAGAGAGATAATCTCATCTATGTCATAGTTCCTGGTCTGTAAGTAAGTAATCCTGACTGCCCTCAACTCATCATTTTGAGTGTTTGGTCTGGGGGCAGCCTTGATTGCAGCTTGCATGAAGCTTGAAGACTGTGTGGAACTTATTCCCCTTAGCTTCCTCTTTCTCTCTCTTTCCTCCTCCTTAATATCCTCAGGGGTTAGAACCCTTTTCCCCTTGTCACCCACAGACCTTAGTGACACAGGGTGGAGAGAGCTTTGGCCTTCATTGCTTGGTGCAGCATCTAAGCTCTGGCCGGAGAGAGACTGTGATACACCTTCACCAGCAGGTGTTTCACTGAGGGGTTGATTTGCTGAAGTAGTTGTTGTTGTGACAGGTGTTTCAATCTCTGTCACTTCTTCAATTGATTGTAAGACAGGACTTTCAGGCTCTATCACTGGGCCTTCAGTCAAGGTTTTCCCTTTGAAGCTAATCTCAGGGTCTGCCTCAACATCCAGTTGACCAATGACATTAGCTGATTGCCTTGGTCTATCTTCTTCAGCTTCTTGCCTTGATACACCCTCCCCAAAGATACTTTGAAATAAGTAGTCTAGGATGTTCACATCAATGTGAACTTGAGGAGGTTGCTGAGTAGGTACAGTTACAAGAGAGGATGGTGAGTCCTCAATGTCCATACTCCTTGAAGAACTCCCAGGTTCTATGATTGTAGTGACTTTCTCCCCCTTTTTGGTAGCATCACCTTCTTGTATAGGTGAGCTAGGAGTTAAGTCAACCACATCCTCAGGTTCTTGTGTTCCTGGTTGAGCTCTTCTTAAAGGTCTCCCAGCTAGTTGTTCCTTAAGATAAGATATCTCAAGTTGCTGATCATTGACCCTATCGTTTAAGGTAGTCACTTGAAATTCAAGATGACTAACCTTAGAGACTAAGTAGGTGCATAATTTTGACAGTTATTGCAGCTTTAGTCTCAGATTCCCCTCATCTTCATCAGAAGAATCATGGGGGGATGAGAGAATTGGACCTAAGTCTTCACTCTCATCACCAGCGTGGGGTTCTTGGCTGCTGGATTTCCTCTGCTCATTGACAGCCTCAGATGAAGTGTCAATGGGCTGAGTTGCCATGGTTGAGGTCTTAATGATGTAATCACTTGCAGAAGTGAGAGCCTCTTCCATATGGATCCCCTGAACAGGTTCAGAAGGACCCACCTCAGTAATGGGTGACTGATGTGGGATAGACATAGGGAATTCAGAAACACTCCTCTTTCTTTAAGTAGGTGAAGAGTAGAGAGATTCATGGTGTTCACTGAAGCCTAAGTCCTCATCAGTGTAGAATTCAAGGTTGGGAATTTGGGTATTTAAGTCCAAAGGCTGGGAATGGTAACTGTCCCCTGAAGGTGGTTCACTTGAGTGTTGAGACTCAGAGTGAAGGCTTAAGGTAGTTGGGCTTATGAGCTCATCAGGCTGATCATGAGGAACATCAGCACTGATTCTTAAAGAGATGGGAGTGGTTTGCTCCTTAGGAGAAGTAGGAGCTCGAGTATCCACTTCAATCTATATGGGTGAGTATATGGGGACCTGCACAGACTCAATAGCTTGAGCAGGGGTTCGTTTGGATTTTCTTTGGTAGGTGAGGGTGATTTGAGGCTATTTTGGTGGTTGAGATGTAGAAGGTGTGGGTTCAACACTAGCTTGTGTTGCTAGGTTGTCACCTTGAGCAATGAGCTCTAACATTTTGGGGACCAGGGATGTTTCTACCCCTGAGAAGCCTACAGTTGGCTTCTTCATAGTCTTAAAGATGCCTGGCTTCATCTGTCCCAATTTAAGAATAGTATTTGTTTCCCTAAACTGTGATCCAAGTTCACAGTTGAGAATGTGTTGAACATATCTAGGAACATATAGTATTCTAAGGAGTCCAAGTTAGCAAGCAAGTTTGTGTAAACAAATTATGAGTACCTGAACTTGACCCCTTGTACCATTCCATGAACTATAAAGGAGAGATCCTCAGGAATCTAGTCCCACCCACCATGCTTGTTGGACAAGCTGTGAATCACTACATGGAGTAGATATTTCCACTGGGATGATACCTTCCCTTTCCTGAAGGTCTTTACAGAGAAATCTCCCTCATAGCCCATCTGCTCAAAGGAATAGTTGACAGCTTCCTTTGGGAAAGACAGTTCACCTTCTTCATCATCCAGCTGAAGATGAGTGTTGATGATGGCTGGAGTGATAAAGACTGCCCTCCCCTGCACTATGGCAGATAGTGCCTTCTCCCCATCCATAATAACCTCTTGACATGTCCTCCAAAAGTCAAGCAGGTGATCCTCATAGAGAATAGGATCAATGGTGAGTGAGGTGTAGTAGTTGGATAGAGCAAGAAAACGACAAACCTCTAAGAAACTATCATCTTTCTCAGAGTGCAACAAGGCAACTCGATTCTGCTACCTATGGAGTTGCATGGAGAAGTTTTGGTTGTTTCTGTTTGGAATGTTAGCCATTTTTGAAAAGCTTAAGGATGAAGAAATGGTGAAGAACAAAAGTGGTTTCAGAGAGATTAGGTTTGAGGTATGGGTGAATTTTGGAGCAGGTAGAGGAAAGAGGTGTAATCGTTGGATATTTGTATGAATTTGGATTTCAGATAAAGTTAATGGAAAAGAATAAACTTTGAAATCCATTGTGTTGGTCCTACATCTGAAAAGTAGTTTGCTTTTTGCCTAAAAGGTAGTTTTCTTGGAATTAAAAAAAAATCTTCCAAAGATAATTTAACTTTGGAAGTTTTGACCAAAAATCTTCCGAAGGTTATTTTGCTTCGGAAGTTTTGACTAGAAAGCTTCCGAAAGCAAATTTTGCCTTCAAAAATATTTCAAAGATTTTGAAGAATTTTCTTCCAAAGAGAAACTGGGGCTTTATTAAAGTGATAGAATAGAAAACATAAACACACATAGTTTTTAGAAATAATATGATTAAGTTTTTAAGAAAAGCTGCTCAAAGTTGATCATCCCAATAGCTGATATAAGATATTTAAATCTCTGTTCATTAAAAGCTTTAGTGAACAGATCAGCATATTGTTCATTTGTATGAACTTTGATTAGTTTAATTAATCCCTTTTCAAAATTATCTCTAATCAGATGATACCTGATGTTGATGTGCTTAGTTCTTGAGTGCTGCACTGGATTTTCTGTGATTGAGATAGCACTGTTGTTGTCTATGTGAATGGGAGTCTCTTTGAAGTTGAATCCATAGTCTAGCATCTGATTTTGAATCCAAAGCACTTGAGCACAGTAGCTTGCAGCAGCAATGTATTCAGCCTCAGCAGTTGATGCAGATACACAGGATTGTTTCTTGCATTACCAAGAGACTATCCTTCCACCAAGAAATTGACATCCCCCTGATGTAGACTTTGCAGTCATATTGCATCCACCATAATCACTATCTGTATATGCATACAGATTGAAGTCAGAATTTTTTGGATACCAAAGGCCAAGAGATGGGGCTCCTTTAAGGTATCTTAAAATCCTTTTGACAGTGATTAGGTGTGACATCTTGGGGTTGGCCTGATATCTTGCACAGATGCAAGTGGCAAACATAATATCTGGCCTACTAGCTGTAAGATACATAAGAGACCCAATCATAGCCCTGTAGAGATGTTCATCAACACACTCCCCCTCAAGATCAGGTCCAAGGGAGTGGTTTCTAGCTATGGGTGTCTTAGCAACCTTACATTCAGTCATGTTGAACCTTTTAAGTATGTCTTATACATACTTTGACTGATTTATGAAGATACCATTGTCAACTTGCTTCACTTGAATCCCTAGAAAGAAATTGAGTTCCCCTATGGCACTCATTTCAAATCTATCCTTCATCAGCTTCTCAAAGTCTTTGCAGAGCTTTGGATTAGTTGACCTAAAGATGATATCATCTACATATACTTGAACTAGCATTATGTCATTTCTTGTTCCTTTGATGAAGAGAGTTCTATCAATAGTATCTCTTTTGAACCCATGTTGACAGATATACTGAGATAGAGTCTCATACCACTTTCTTGGTGCCTGATGTAGCCCATAGAGAGCTTTGTCAAGCTTGCAGACCTAATCAGGATGATCAGGATTTGCAAAACCAGGTGGTTGTTTGACATACACCTCTTCATCAATCACTCCATAAAGAAAAGCACACTTGACATCAAGTTGATAGACCTTGAAGTTCTTGGATGCATCAAAAGCTAGGAATATCCTAACAGCTTCAAGTCTTGCTACGGGAGCAAAGACATCAGTGTAGTCAATCCCTTCTTCTTGAGTATACCCTTGAACAACTAGTCTAGCCTTGTTCTTGATGACAAGTCCTCTATCATCCTTCTTATTCCTGAAAACCCATTTTGTACCTATGGTAGTCTTTCCATGAGGAAGAGGACATAGGTTCCAAACTTTTTGTCTCTTGAATTAAAGCAACTCCTCTTGCATAGCTTCAACCCAACTTCCATCCTTTAGAGCTTCATCAATCTTCTTTGGCTCTATTTGGGATAAGAAACAAGAGTGAAGAAAGATATTGGCATTATGAGACTGTCCTCTTGTTCTTACACCAGTTCCAACATCTCCAATGATGTTTGAAGAGGGGTGAGACTTGCGGATCCTTAGTTGAGGAATCACAGCAAGTTGTTTAGACAGATCCAAATTGGAGAAATTCTGATCTAGCAAGGAGGATTCACCCTCTATAGCAGCACACCTATCAAGATTAACTTGATCCAAGAAACAAGAGTGAAGACAGATATTGGCATTATGAGACTGTCCTCTTGTTCTTACACCAGTTCCAACATCTCCAATGATGTTTGAAGAGGGGTGAGACTTGTGGATCCTTAGTTGAGGAATCACAGCAAGTTGTTTAGACAGATCCAAATTGGAGAAATTCTGATCTGGCAAGGAGGATTCACCCTCTATAGCAGCACACCTATCAAGATTAACTTGATCCAATGAGTGTGTGACATCATTGAGATTTTCTTCAATGGGATGGTTCTCAGCATCAAGGAATTCCTGATCACTGTCATCACCACCATGTTCTCCAACAATTGAAGTTCCTACATTTGGAGTTTGTGCCTCAAAACTAGAAAATGAAGGCAACTTAGATGTATCAGCAGGATTTGTCATTGATGTGCTGGTAGAAGCTTCATTTGCAGGATTAGTTACCACTGGAGCTGGAGATATGTTGCTTGAAGATCTTCTTAGCTCAATTCTTGGATCAGGATCACCTGTAGGTAATATATCTGTGGATCCTGAAACATTCTCTCAAGATTTGTTTAAACAGTTGGTAACTAAGTCAAGATCAAACATCCAATCCGGACTAGAACCTTTCACACTGGGAGTGTGCTCATTGAAAGTCACATTGGCTGACTCCTCAACTACTCTAGTTCTGAGATTGTATACTCTATAAGCTTTAGCTTGAGAAGAGTATCCAATGAAGTGTCCATGATCTGATTTCTCAGCAAACTTGGTTATATCATCTTTGGTATTCAAGATGGTGCAAGGACATCCAAAAGACCTGAGAAAACCAATGAAAGGTTTCCTCTTGTGCCAAAGTTCATAAAGAGTCTTACCATGTGTCTTAACTACTAAAACTTTGTTCTGCACATAGCACCAGAAGGTGATGGGCAGTTTAGAGTCAGACAACATAGTTCTTGCAGCTTCAATTAGTGTCTTGTTTCTCCTTTCAGCAACTCCATTTTGCTGAGGAGTCCTGGGAGCACTATATTGTCTTGTAATACCCTTTCCATCATAAAATGTATCAAGTATCTGATTCTTGAATTCAGTTCCTTGATCACATCTTATGGTTTTGACCTTGTGATCACACTGATTCTCAATCTTTAAGATGAAATTCTTTAGAATCTTAGGAGTCTCATCCTTAGTTCTAAGGAAGAAGACCCATGTGAATCTTGTAAAGTCATCTGTGATCACCAGACAGTAAGAGGTCCTTCCTAAACTCAGTACACTGGTGGGGCCAAAGAGATCCATATGTAACAAGTGTAGGGGTGTAGTGATGGAATTTCTATCCCTAGGCTTGTGAGATACCTTGTGTTGCTTCCCTTTCAGGCATGCAACACAATGATCATCACTTGTAAAATCTCTTTTTGGTATTCCAGCTACCAAATTATTCTTAATCAATTTATTCATGTTCTTAAAGTTTACATGGCATATTCTTTTATGCCAAAGGAAAGATTCATCACTATTAGTTTTAGATAGAAAGCATGAAACTTCTCCTGAGGGAGATGTTTCCTGCAAATCCATCTTGTGCATGTTCCCTTTCTTGGGGGCTCTGAGTAGGATGTGCTCATGAGGAATGACCACCCCTGGCTTGAGAATAATGCACTCATGCTCAGTAAACAGCATGTTATGACTCTGATCACAAAATTGAGATACACTCAAAAGATTGTATCCAAGCTCCTTGACAAAGTTTACCTTGTCAATGCTGAGCTTACCATTTGTGACCTTGCCCCTTCCAGTAATGTAACCACCTACATCTCCTTCAAAAGCAACTGGTCCTCCATCAATTCTTTCAAATTTTTGGAGTAGTGACCTATTGCCTGTCATGTGCCTGGAACGACCACTGTCAATGATCCACACATTTTTGTTTGTCTGTAGCTGTTCCTGCACAAAGAGATAGCTAGTTACATTTGGAAGCCCAAGCCTCATTGGTCTTGGGCTCATTCAAAACAGTTGAAGACAATGCAACAGTGATAGATCCTATGGTTGTGCTTTGAGGATCTTGAGCTGTTGTTGATGAACAACCTTCAGTCTTTTGGTCTTTCTTTGAATTCCACACCACCTTTGGAAGTTTAGACTTGACCTTCAAAGCTTCAGAAGCTTTTGAGACTTTAGAAGTTTTGATGACTGGTCCTTTGGAAGATCTTGCCTTTACTGCAGCAAGCTTCAGTACTTCAGAAGCATTCCTTTCTTCAGAAACCAAATTTTCTTCCGAAGCCAGTTTTCCACTTGCCTTCTTCTTCATCTTGGAATTATTGGAAGTCTCTTTATTTATCATGTGAAAAATACCCTTAGGATTATATGGACAATCCTTGGCCAAATGACAAGTACTCTCACACATGACACACATCAGATTCTTCTTTCCAAGAGTCTTCTTCATGGAAGAGCACTGACTTTGGTCACATCCCTTCTCCATCTTCACCTCTGCAGGAGCTGAGACAGTTCTTTTGGGTTGAGAACTGTTCTTGGAGTTGGATGGTCCAGGTTGTGTAGCAGTAACACATAATAGATCAGTCTTCTTCTTGTTGCTGAGATGAGTTGCACATGAACCAGATTTCATGTCATCAGTCTTAACTACTTCAAACCCTGTAGATATGAAGACTTGTTTCTGCTTAGAGTCAAAAGTAGCCTTGATCTCTTGAGCCTTCCTTGATTTTCTTTTGGCTTTCCTGATCAAGTTCTTTCTCCTTGACTTGGTCATCCCAACAGCTTTACTCTCCTCAGAGGAATGGTGACCCTTCTCAGAATGCTTTTCTCCACTCAAACCAAAGTCATTCTTCACCATCTCCTCTTCATCCTCTTTGGTCAAAGGATCTATGAGGGGAAGCTCATCTTCACAAGTTCCATACCTAGGAGATCTTACAGACAAGATGGTGTGTGGAGGAGCTATCTCACTAGATCCCAGTCCCTGCTTGTTCTGATAATACACTTTTGCATGCAAGGATGAGGATATTATGTTCTTGAAGGTATCTTCTTCAAGAACACAATTTTCTGCCTTAGCTTTGCTGATCACAAGCTCAGCTTGGCATTCAGTTAACTTAGCTATGAGATCTTTGATTTGAGTCCTGTAATTTGTTAGCTCATGTTTAAGAGTTGAAATGGTTTTCTCTAAATCTTCTATTTTAAGTTTATAGTCATTTTCAACTCTTTTAAAATCAGCTTTCAAGATGTTTAAGGACTCAAGGTCAGATCTTAGCTCTAAGTTATATGACCTGTATCTATTAACTTTAGCAATGCATTCAGAAGAGCAAAGATTTTCTAATACCTTGGTTTCATCATGTGTAACACCCGGAAGTTTGACTTCTCAGCATGTGATGCGACTGAGCTTCAGTCACCTGTGATTTATGCGATTGAAGTTCAACCGCATGGCTATTCGGCCGATTGGAGCTCAACCGCACGATTGGAGTTCAATCGCCCGAATGAAGTATGAGCCGAATGGAACACGTGCGATTGGGGTCCAATCGCATGGTGTTGATGCGACTGAAGGTCCAGTCGCCCCTGGACCAGGTGCGACTGAGATGTGGGTATAAAAAGGGGAGCAGCTCCATTCTCCTCCCATTTTTCAGTCGGGGAGAGAGAGTGAGCGACCGAGAACAGAAGAGAAGAGAGGGAAAGTGCTGCCCGAGCTCCGAATCCGTCGAGAAGATAGCCAAAGTCGAAGTTCATCTACTTCTACCTGTAAAGTGAGTTCTAGGACCCCTCATTTACATGTTTTTAACTGATTTTGGGGCTGGATCACATAATGACCCTAGTTTTGTAAAAGTGTATAGTTGACCCATTCGATGAAATCTTAGATAATGTGATTATAGTGTGATATAGGACTTGCACATGCTTGTATGATGTCCTAGTATGAATCCCTAAGCTTTGGGAGGGTCAATTTGGGTTAAAAACGGGTTTAAGGTGGGTCTGAGCACTTAGGTTCACGACTACTGTTCTTGAAGAACTCCAGTCGCTGCCCAGTTAGGGTTATGCGACTAAAGAGCCATTCGGCCGAATGAGTGTCAGTTGTTGTCCAATCGCCCGATTGAGGTCCAATCGCACGATTGAGTCTCAGTCGCACGGTAGGCTATGCGATCGAGGATTTCGGTCGCATAAGCCCAATCGCAGAGTAGATTCAGTCGCATAGACCCATTCGCATAGTAATACAGACGCCCGACTGAGGATTCAGTCGCATAGACCCATTCGCATAGTAACATAGACGCCCGACTGAGGATTCAGTCGCATAGACCCATTCGCATAGTAATACAGACGCCCGACTGAGGATTCAGTCGCATAGAAGTCCAATCGCATGACTCAGTCGTATGGAAACCATGCGACTAGGGTATGTTCAGTCGCCCGAATAGGGCTGATGTGATTGGATAAAGAAGTGTATGTGTTATGTATGTATGCTAGTTATGATGTTGCCATGATAGATGGGGAACACTGATGAATTGTAAATATTAATGTGTCTTGATTTGATGCATGCTTATCCCCCATAGTATACATGATATCTTTAATATATGAAATGAAAGTATTATGTAAAGCACAGAGAAAGAGTAATAAAGAAAGAGAAAGGAACAGTAATGAAAGTAACAAGTCTTGCAAGCATATAGGAGTTACACGACTATGTGTTGTTAGCTCAACTGTGTGGCGGGCTAGCTACCCACTGACGCACACAGGGTCAATCAATTAAGATTGGACCTTTGGACGTGCCCCGGATGTTCGGGTCGGCCTTGTACATAGTACGCATAGCCCTTTCGGGGGAAACCGTTGAACCCTTCGGGGGATACACATAGCCCTTTCGGGGAAACCGTTGAACCCTTCGGGGGATACACATAGCCCTTTCGGGGGAAACCGTTGAACCCTTCGGGGGAATACACATAGCCCTTTCGGGGGAAACACAGTTGGCTCTTCGGAGCATATAGATGGCCCGACATCCATTCTCCCCTCGCGCACATAGTTGGGGTATCGCCCACTGGTCCACATAGAAAGTGAAACATAAAGATAAAGTTACAGACAAGGCATATAGTACAGAGAACGAACATTATTTGTTCACACAGTTGATGCGTGCTCGCATATACAGTACAGTATAGTATAATATAGAAAAGGGTATTTTTATATACTACTTATAAAACTAGAATTCACTCAGCAACGCTGACTTTTTATGTGTTTCCAGATCGCAGGTAGTGTTGCTGAGGATGGCACGAGGCGGCTACTCAGCTCTTTTGGAGGGCATTCTCCATTTTGTAATGCTGCAACGTCACGTGTTGCGGGCCCATAACGCACGCAACAAGTCACGTTGCCTGCCATTACGAGATTTCTTGAGGATCTGAATCAACGAGATTACTCAAGAAATCTCCTTTATATATATTTGAATTTAATATCTTCTTTATGAAGAAAAATATATTTTCTTATTTCGGTAGAGGTCGCTGTATGACCCTATGATTGCTGAGGAATATGCATCAGCAGCAATCATAGTATAGTTAAGCAATGTAAAGAAAAGCTTGTATTTTATAATCAAGACAATGATGTAACAGCTTTTATGATGAAATGAGAATGTATATTTTATTAATTCCGCTGCGTATGTTATGATCACGTATTAAATGTATGTTTTACGAGTGATGATGACCAACGGTGAGACGCCCGGTGAGCGGGGCCTTACAAGTTGGTATCAGAGCAAAAGTTTAAGTAAAATGGGTAAATTTTCATAATAAACCTAAACTTAAACTGAGAATGGGACAGGGAGAATGAGAATGCCATCTGAGTAGTCGCGTGCCATCAGGTATTTTCTTAAAGATTAACTGGTATTATGTGCGCTTGTTATGTGAATGATGTGTACTGTTAGACTGAGATACTAATGTAGTCAGGATAGGTGATGCTCGGGGTACGAAGAGTAGAGTAAGTGGCTAATCACAACTGGCCACTGTAATTAGGGACTTACTGTACTTAACATAAACTGAGCTATTTCCTTGAATGACCGTGTTGGTGTTTTAATCTTTCAGTGTGATAGAAGATGGTCGGTGATAGATCATCTGATGCTTCCCGCGATGGCGAACGTGGTGATGAGCCGCGTATCACGCGAGGAAGACTTAGGAAAGAGAAAGTGGTTCGTGAGGAGAACGAGGTTCCTCACCAGGAAGAGACGGACGAAAGCGCCAAGTTGAGAGCCTCGGTAAAAGAGGCAGTGATTGAGGAAGTGCACCAGGTTATGCAGACGATCTTACCGACTGTAATGACCGAAGCGATAAAGGCAGTACGAGAGGAGGATAGACGAGGGAGGAGACGGTCCTCCGGTAGACAGCAACGGACAGAGGCAGAAACGGTATTGTCCGATGACGAAGAGGAAGAGGAGGAAGAACCGGTTAGGGGGACAGCCCGGGGTTGTGACTACGGGAAATTTATGAGGTGCAAGCCTCCGACTTTTGATGGTTCGGGCACGGCCGCGGATGCTCACCAATAGGTGAGGGAAATGGAGGCGGTCCTTGATATCAGCGATTGCCATGAGGATAAAAAGGTGAAGTTTGCTACCCACTCGTTTACGGGGACGGCGTTGTGCTGGTGGGACAATATTGTCCAGGCCGAGGGTAGCAGAGCTATTGGGAAAATGAAGTGGTCGGAATTGAAAAGAATGGTGATTGAGGAGTTTAGTCCTCGTCGGGAGATGGACAGAGTTGAGAGAGAGTTCCTGCAGTTGGAGGCAGGGACGATGACCCATCAGCAATACACGACTAAGTTTAACGACATGGCACGGTTGGTGCCAGAGCAAGTGACGCCGGTGTCTCGCAAGATTAACCGGTATATTCAGGGGTTGCCAGCCGAAATTCGTTGGCATTTGATTTCCGCCCGACCAAGTACTTTCAGGTCGGCGGTGGATTTGGCTGGTAGGTTGTACGATGAACGGGCCGCGTTGGTAAAGGCTGAGGGCAGTAAGAAAGGAAGTGAGGAAAGGAAGTGGCAGGGAAAGAGGTTTGGTCAAGGGGATGCCTCGACGAGTAATAAAAAGACGAGGGTGAACGACCGCCGGGTGGTCATGTCGGGTTCAGGAGGAAAGAAGTGTGGTAAATGCGGGAGAGAACACAGTGGGGAATGCAGACTGGGGATGAACGTATGTTTCAGGTGTGGTCAGCCTGGTCACATCGCCAGGGACTGTAGGAAGCCTAGGGCTGAGGCTTCAGGGGTAAAGAAGACGGGAAGTGAAGGTCCGAAAGCAAGCGCCAGGGCATTCACAATGACGCAGGAAGAGGCGAGGACAGACCCCGATGTAACGTTTCTGGTGAACCAAACTTTAGCCTCGATTCGGGTGCCAGTAGGAGTTTCATTTCTGCTGCTTTTTGTGCCAAATCGCCCGTTAGTAGTAGGCGTGTGGATGTGCCGTTTGATGTAGAGACTGCGATAGGTAAAACCACCAGGATTTCAGAGATAATTGAGGGTTGCGATGTAGAACTGGAGGGTCACAAATTCCCAGTTAAGCCTTTGCAATGACGTTAGGCGGTTTCGATTTGGTGCTTGGAATGGATTGGTTGGCGGACTTTGAGGCGAACATTGTGTGTCGCAAGAAGATGATCAGTTTGACAGCGCCCGACGGCAGTCCAGTGACAGTATATGGGGATCGGGTTACTACGGTTCCGAAGGTGATCTCAATGGCAGTGGCGGGGAAATGTATGAGGCGTGGATGTAACGCCTATTTATGTTATGTGAAGGATGTAGAGAAGCCAACACCACAACTGTCTGATGTTCCGGTTGTATGTGAGTTCCCAGACGTGTTCCCGGAAGATTTATCGGGATTGCCACCTGACAGAGAGATCGAGTTTCAGATTGATCTGATACCAGGCGCCCAACCAGTTGCTAAAGCACCATACCGATTGGCCCCGACAGAAATGAAAGAGTTGATGGAGCAGTTACAAGAGCTACTGGATAAGGGGTTTATTAGACCGAGTATCTCACCTTGGGGTGCTCCGGTCCTGTTTGTAAAGAAGAAGGACGGTAGTATGAGGATGTGCATCGACTACCGCGAGTTGAATAAGCTGACAGTAAAGAACAGATACCCCTTGCCGAGGATCGACGACTTGTTTGATCAACTTCAGGGTGCTAGTTGGTTCTCACGTATAGATCTTCGATCAGGCTACCATCAACTGAAAGTGAAGGAGCAGGATATCCCTAAAACAGCTTTTCGTACGCGCTACGGTCATTATGAGTTCCTCGTTATGTCATTTGGTCTGACCAACGCGCCAGCTGCTTTTATGGATCTGATGAACAGGGTGTGCCGGCCGATGTTGGATAAGTCAGTGATTGTATTCATTGACGACATCTTGATTTATTCAAAGAACGAGACTGAGCATGCCGGTCACATTCGCGAAGTTCTGGAGACACTGAGAAGGGAGAAGTTGTATGCAAATTCTCCAAGTGCGCATTTTGGTTGCGTGAGGTTCAGTTTTTGGGTCACGTGGTAAATCCAGATGGGATTCTGGTCGATCCGGCAAAGGTGGAAGCAGTGATGCAATGGAAGTCTCCAAAGACGCCATCCGAGATCCGCAGTTTCTTGGGTTTGGCGGGTTACTACCGAAGGTTTATCCAAGACTTTTCCAAAATTGCTTCTCCACTGACAAAGTTGACCCGGAAGGATGTGAAATTTGTATGGGGTCAAGCTCAAGAGAAGGCGTTTGAAGAACTGAAGACGAGATTGACCCAAGCTCCAGTATTGGCGTTACCCGAGGGGAGTGAAGATTTGGTAGTTTATTCTGATGCCTCCTACTCGGGGTTGGGATGTGTATTAATGCAGAGGGGAAAGGTGATAGCCTATGCATCCCGACAGCTGAAAGTTCATGAGGTTAATTATCCTACTCATGACTTGGAGCTGGCAGCTGTGGTTTTCGCGTTGAAGATTTGGCGGCACTATTTGTACGGGACGAAGTGCACCATCTTTACGGACCACAAAAGCTTGAAGTACTTCTTCGAGCAAAGAGATCTGAATATGAGGCAACGACGATGGTTGGAGCTTATAAAAGACTATGATTGTGAGATCCATTACCATCCGGGCAAAGCTAACGTGGTGGCTGATGCCCTTAGCCGAAAAGAAAGGCCCGAGCCGATTCGGGTGAAAGCGTACCAACTGATCATGACCTCCGACGTGATGAAACAGGTCAGAGAATTCCAAGATGAGGCCTTGAAAGATGAACATCTTAACTCTGAACGGATGAGAGGTCTGGTAGCGGACCTAGTAGAGAACACGACGGGTGTTAGAACCCGGTTTGGGCGTATGTGGATTCCTCGTCTTGGGGATCTACGAATGAAGATTTTGGATGAAGCTCATAAGTCTCGATACTCCGTTCATCCCGGCGCCACCAAGATGTACCAAGATATGAAGAAAGATTATTGGTGGCCGGGTATGAAACGCGATGTGGTGGAGTATGTGAGTAAATGCCTCACGTGTTTGCAAGTGAAGGCGGAGCACCAGAAGCCGTATGGAAAGATCCAACCGTTGGACATACCGGAATGGAAGTGGGAACACATCACCATGGATTTTATCACAAAGCTGCTACGTACCCCAAAAGGGTATGATACGATCTGGGTGATTGTGGATCGATTGACGAAGAGTGCTCACTTCTTACCGATGCGGGAGACATATTCGTCCGAAAGGTTGGCCGACCTTTTCATCAAAGAGATCGTGACTCGTCATGGTGTACCGGTGTCAATTGTGTCTGATCGCGACACCCGGTTTACATCCAAATTCTGGAAGAAATTCCACGATGCTATGGGGACGAGGCTGCATATCAGCACGGCTTATCATCCTCAAACTGATGGTCAGTCGGAAAGGACCATTCAGACTCTAGAGGACATGCTCCGAGCGTGTGTTATCGACTTCGGGGGAAGTTGGGATGACCATCTACCGTTAGCTGAGTTCTCGTACAACAACAGTTATCATGCTAGTATTGGCATGCCACCCTACGAGATGTTATACGGTAGAAGATGCAGGACCCCCGTCTGTTGGGGTGAAATTGGTCAGAAAGAATTGGGAAGCGTCGAAGTGGTAGAGGCTACGACTGAAAAGCTCGAAAGAATTAAAGCGTATATGAAGGCGGCCAAAGACCGACAAAAGTCGTATGCTGACAAACGACGCAGGCCAATTGAGTTCCAAGTGGGGGACCGGGTTATGCTGAAGGTCTCACCTTGGAAAGGGATCATTCGGTTCCGGAAGCGGGGAAGGTTGAGTCCGCGATATATAGGCCCTTTCCGAATTGTTGCTAGAGTAGGGGAGGTGGCCTATAGGTTAGACCTGCCAGATGAACTAAGTGGAATCCACCCGACTTTCCACGTGTCTCATCTGAGGAAATGTTTGGCAGACGAAGACATGGTCGTTCCACTGGGTGACATCGAGGTAGACGAAAAGCTCAATTATGTAGAGCAACCAGTGGCGATCATAGATCGCAAAGAAAAGAGATTGAGAAATAAAGTGGTTCCCCTTGTGCGTGTACAGTGGCGGCACAGGAAGGGATCCGAGTCGACGTGGGAAACTGAAGAAGAAATGAGGCAGCATTACCCACGACTGTTCGAAGAATGACAGGTTTCGGGGACGAAACCTAAAATAAGGGGGGTGGACTTGTAACACCCGGAAGTTTGACTTCTCAGCATGTGATGCGACTGAGCTTCAGTCACCTGTGATTTATGCGATTGAAGTTCAACCGCATGGCTATTCGGCCGATTGGAGCTCAACCGCACGATTGGAGTTCAATCGCCCGAATGAAGTATGAGCCGAATGGAACACGTGCGATTGGGGTCCAATCGCATGGTGTTGATGCGACTGAAGGTCCAGTCGCCCCTGGACCAGGTGCGACTGAGATGTGGGTATAAAAAGGGGAGCAGCTCCATTCTCCTCCCATTTTTCAGTCGGGGAGAGAGAGTGAGCGACCGAGAACAGAAGAGAAGAGAGGGAAAGTGCTGCCCGAGCTCCGAATCCGTCGAGAAGATAGCCAAAGTCGAAGTTCATCTACTTCTACCTGTAAAGTGAGTTCTAGGACCCCTCATTTACATGTTTTTAACTGATTTTGGGGCTGGATCACATAATGACCCTAGTTTTGTAAAAGTGTATAGTTGACCCATTCGATGAAATCTTAGATAATGTGATTATAGTGTGATATAGGACTTGCACATGCTTGTATGATGTCCTAGTATGAATCCCTAAGCTTTGGGAGGGTCAATTTGGGTTAAAACGGGTTTAAGGTGGGTCTGAGCACTTAGGTTCACGACTACTGTTCTTGAAGAACTCCAGTCGCTGCCCAGTTAGGGTTATGCGACTGAAGGGCCATTCGGCCGAATGAGTGTCAGTTGTTGTCCAATCGCCCGATTGAGGTCCAATCGCACGATTGAGTCTCAGTCGCACGGTAGGCTATGCGATCGAGGATTTCGGTCGCATAAGCCCAATCGCAGAGTAGATTCAGTCGCATAGACCCATTCGCATAGTAATACAGACGCCCGACTGAGGATTCAGTCGCATAGACCCATTCGCATAGTAACACAGACGCCCGACTGAGGATTCAGTCGCATAGACCCATTCGCATAGTAATACAGACGCCCGACTGAGGATTCAGTCGCATAGAAGTCCAATCGCATGACTCAGTCGTATGGAAACCATGCGACTAGGGTATGTTCAGTCGCCCGAATAGGGCTGATGTGATTGGATAAAGAAGTGTATGTGTTATGTATGTATGCTAGTTATGATGTTGCCATGATAGATGGGGAACACTGATGAATTGTAAATATTAATGTGTCTTGATTTGATGCATGCTTATCCCCATAGTATACATGATATCTTTAATATATGAAATGAAAGTATTATGTAAAGCACAGAGAAAGAGTAATAAAGAAAGAGAAAGGAACAGTAATGAAAGTAACAAGTCTTGCAAGCATATAGGAGTTACACGACTATGTGTCGTTAGCTCAACTGTGTGGCGGGCTAGCTACCCACTGACGCACACAGGGTCAATCAATTAAGATTGGCAGGACCTTTGGACGTGCCCCGGATGTTCGGGTCGGCCTTGTACATAGTACGCATAGCCCTTTCGGGGGAAACCGTTGAACCCTTCGGGGGATACACATAGCCCTTTCGGGGGAAACCGTTGAACCCTTCGGGGGGATACACATAGCCCTTTCGGGGGAAACCGTTGAACCCTTCGGGGGAATACACATAGCCCTTTCGGGGGAAACACAGTTGGCTCTTCGGAGCATATAGATGGCCCGACATCCATTCTCCCCTCGCGCACATAGTTGGGGTATCGCCCACTGGTCCACATAGAAAGTGAAACATAAAGATAAAGTTACAGACAAGGCATATAGTACAGAGAACGAACATTATTTGTTCACACAGTTGATGCGTGCTCGCATATACAGTACAGTATAGTATAATATAGAAAAGGGTATTTTTATATACTACTTATAAAACTAGAACTCACTCAGCAACGCTGACTTTTTATGTGTTTCCAGATCGCAGGTAGTGTTGCTGAGGATGGCACGAGGCGGCTACTCAGCTCTTTTGGGAGGGCATTCTCCATTTTGTAATGCTGCAACGTCACGTGTTGCGGGCCCATAACGCACGCAACAAGTCACGTTGCCTGCCATTACGAGATTTCTTGAGGATCTGAATCAACGAGATTACTCAAGAAATCTCCTTTATATATATTTGAATTTAATATCTTCTTTATGAAGAAAAATATATTTTCTTATTTCGGTAGAGGTCGCTGTATGACCCTATGATTGCTGAGGAATATGCATCAGCAGCAATCATAGTATAGTTAAGCAATGTTAAGAAAAGCTTGTATTTTGTAATCAAGACAATGATGTAACAGCTTTTATGATGAAATGAGAATGTATATTTTATTAATTCCGCTGCGTATGTTATGATCACGTATTAAATGTATGTTTTACGAGTGATGATGACCAACGGTGAGGCGCCCGGTGAGCGCGGCCTTACATCATGATCTGCCATAAGAGCTTGGTTTGGAGATGCATCTTCTATCTGAAAGCTCCAGTCAAAGCCTCCCTCTTCAACAGCAACTGCAGCCTATTGCTTTGGGTTCTCATTCTGGTGAACTTTCTCAGTGTAGTTTGGTCTGGTTTGTGTCTGGCCACCATTTATTCTTGGTTCCTTACACTCTCTTGCAAAGTGCCCCATCTGGTTACAGTTGTAGCACTTTACCTTGCTTTTGTCCAGCCCAAACTTTCCACTGGATGTATTGCTTGGAAATCTTCTCCCAGTCCTCTTGTAGAACTTCTTGGCCCTGTGAGTGAGAAGAGCCATTTGCTAAACTATCTCCATATACTCCAGATCATCTGGATGGATACAGTCCAAGTCTTCAAGAGTGAAGAGAAGGTTGCCAGAGGTTTCATCAGCTGAGACAAAGGCATGAGAAGAGCTTGTCTCTTGAAAGGGACTTCCTTGAGTGTAGCTTTCTCTTGGTGTCTCTGGAAGAATGATGAAAGGCCCCTTCTGTGAGGTGTCAGGGTAGCATAACAACTGATGTTGTGGTTCAATGAATTCCCTTTCATTCACATGAAGAGCTGAACTCAGTTGGTTATTGGAGTTACCAGAGGAATTTTACATGTTCATCTCCATCTGGAATGCACTCATGATAGCATACAACTCTGTAAGAGTTAGAGTTTTAAGATCCGAAGTTCTCTTGATCACAACACAATAATGTGTTCATAGTTTAGGAAGAGAAGACATGAACTTCCTTACTATGTCTCTGTTCTCAAGAGTTAATCCAATATCCACTAGAGTGTCCACTATCTCAACATACCTGAAGTATTGTTGAGTCAGTGTCTCTCCTGCCTTGAAGGTGAAGTTTTCAAACTGCTACTTCAAGAGATCCTTCTTGTTCTCTTTAGTTTCCTTGGATCCTTCATATATGAGCTTCAGTGCTTCCCATAGATCTTTAGCTGTCTTGCACTTCTTGAAGCCTCTGTAGATGGAGTTTGGAAGAGCAGTTTGAAGACAAGTCATGGCCCTTTGATCAAGCTCTATTCTCTTCCTGTCTTCTTCTGAGTAATCATCTACATCTTTAGGGATGATACGATTACCAGTAGCAGAAGTAGTACTTAGTATTAAGGGACCATTGATAACTGAGTCCCAAATCCTTGAATCTTGACACTTGATGAAGCCTTCCATTCTTGTCACCATGTGTCAAAATCTTCAGGAGTGATCAGTGGGGACTTGGTCATAGTACCAGTTTCCATATCAGCTTTAGAAAGAGCTGCCATTTGAGTTGTTAAGTATTTTGTGTGTGTGAGGGATCTTAAGATGGTGAGATCTTATATCAAGAGCCTGGAAGCTCTGATACAAAATGCAGGACCGGGTGAAGGGGCTTGCACTTTTACAACACAGCAACACAATAAGGAGAGTGTATTATAACACTTAACAGATCAAATGGGGAACCGATTATGATGATGCTAAGAACACAACAGTAAACTCAGAAAGAAAGAACAAGATAACAACACTAGTGGTTGGTTTTCAAGGATGTTGTATATTGCTTCTTAAATTCAAGTTACAAGTATTCAACATGCATACATTACAAGACTTTGAGATACTATATAATACAACCTACAGACGGCCATACTTTGAAGGCCAGCTGGATACATGAATTAGACAACACAATCCATGTAGAGTCAAAAGGCAGATTGCCTTTTGGCTAGTGACTATGACATGCCTTAGCTCATATCCTAATATATTACAAAAAGGATAAAGGTACATAAAGTAGAAAGGTTTGACCCAAGACCTCAATGTACAGTTTTCCTAAAGCATGGAGCTTTTCACCAACTCATATAAGTTGGTGACCAACCAGAGTAGGCAGCGGCAAAGTGGTTCAGCTTTATCAGAAAAGGTACATAAGATAAAAGCATGTATGATAAAAGTCTTCGGAAGAATCTGTCTTGGTTTCTTGGCTTCGGAAGACTTTGTCTTGCAGCTAAGGAAGACTTCATTTCTGGCTTCAGAAGATATTGGTCTTGGCTACAAAAGATTTTACACTGAGAATGTTTCTTAAGTGGTGTAAAACTTTCGTAGCAATACTACTTCATGTTCTGTGCAGCATGCAGGAAGACGATCATTTGCATAAAACTACTGAATGAAGACTAGCATAACTACTGAAGAATACTTCTTCAGCTGTTGTGATAACTACTAAAAGAAGATCATTACAACTACTGAAGAGTACTTCTTCAGTTGTTGTGACAACTACTGAAAACTGTCTTCAGACTTTGTCCTCAGACTTTGTCCTCAGACTTTATCTTCAGTTGATATCTTCAGCTGATGTCTTCAGCTGATGTCTTCAGCTGATGTCTTCAGCTGTTGTCTTCAGCTGTTACCTTCAGCTGTTGTCTTCAGCTGATGTCTTCAGCTAATGTCTTCAGCTATTGTCTTCAGCTGTTGTCTTCAGCTGTTACCTTCAGCTGTTGTCTTCAGCTGATGTCTTCAGCTGTTGTCATCAGCTGATATCTTCAGCTGTTGTCTTCAGCTATTACCTTTAGCTGTTGTCTTCAGCTGATGTCTTCAGCTGTTGTGATCAGCTGTTACCTTCAACTGTTGTCTTTTAGCTGATGTCTTCAGCTGTTGTGATCAGCTGTTACAAGAGTGTTTTGGCTGCATTAGACTTCTAGGAATCCTTACAAGGACCCTCTTTCTTTTTCGATTATGATGGATTCTTTAAATCCTTCAACATTCCTCTCCCCTCCTAAGGATGAGTTATCGACCAGAATAATGTACGACGTATTAAACACACCATCATTGATTCTGACGACTTCTGCTTTACAAGGTGAGTTGTCCAGTTCTTCAGGGGGAGCACTTGAGGTAAGTGACTCCTCCTCTGATGATGAAGACGTAGCAAATGATCAGGTGGATCAAGGGCAACAGGTTCCTGCTACTCCAAGTACACAAGCATCGGATGTTGATGCCTCTGACACTTCGGAACCTCACACTCCCACTGCCTCAGATACTGAACCTGCTGTTCATAATCTGGATAATGAGGTATTTGTACCTACCACTCCTGGATCTCGACTAAATGTTTATCATCCGTTGGATAATGTCATTGGTGATATTAGATCAGGCGTCTAGACTAGAAATTAGCTATACTCAACTGATTATGCCTTGGTAATTGAAAAGGGATATATTCACAATGGTGCATATCGATGTTTTGTGTCTTAATTTGAGCCAAAATATGTTAGTGAAGCTCTAACCGATGAGGCATGGGTGAGTGCCATGTAAGAAGAACTTCTTCAATTCAAGAAGTTAGGAGTATGGACTCTAGTGGATAGACCTAAAGGTGATAAGGTCATTGGCACAATATGGGTCTTGAAGTGCAAGAAAGATGACCAAGGGGTCATAATAAAAAACAAGGCTCAACTTGTAGTTCAAGGATTTCGACAAGTCGAGGGCATTGATTACAATGAAGTGTTTGCACCTGTGGCAAGAATGGAAGCAATCTGTATCTTCCTAGCCTGTGCATCTTACATGAAGATCAAAGTCTATCAATTATACGTAAAGAGTGCATTCTTTCATGGTGAAATCTGGGAGACAGTGTATGTCAGTCAACCCGAAGGCTTTGAGGATCCGTATCATTGGGATAGAGTTTATAAACTAGATAAGGCTCTCTACGGGCTTCTCAAGCCCCAAGAGCTTGGTATGAGAAACTCTCGACTCATCTCGTGAAACATGGCTTTCGCAGAGGAGTGATTGACTGTACACTGTTCATCAAAGAAAAGGATGGTGACTTACTGCTAGTTCAGATCTATGTTGATGACATAATCTTTGGTTCCAAAAACGAAGCATTATGTAAAGAATTTGAAGCAGTAATGAAAGCTGAATTTGAGATGAGTGCCATGGGTGAGATGAAGTTCTTTCTCGGGTTACAGGTGGATCAGACACCAAAGGGAATATTTCTGCATCAGACCAAGTATGTAGGCGATATTCTCAATCGGTTTGATATGGAGAATGCTTCCGTAGCTGGGACTCCACTTGCTACAAACCATGACGTCGCACCCGACGAAAATGATGATCTGGTGGATGCCACTATGTACCGAGGAATGATCGGATCTCTCATGTACCTCACTACCTCAAGACCTGATATCATGTACGCGACATGTCTATGCTCCAGATATCAGGCGAAACCTAAAGTCAACCATCTCATAGGCATTAAAAGGATATTTCGTTATCTGAAGGGTACTCCAACACTTGGGTTGTGGTATCCTAATGATGATGACTTTGAGCTTACTGCGTATAGTGATTCGGATTATGGTGGTGGCAAAATGAACTACAAGTCCACTTCAGTAGGATGTCAATTCTTTAGGAGGAGATTAGTCATGTGGCAGTGTAAGAACTGACATCGGTTGCTCTGTCAACTTGTGAAGCTAATACATTGCTGCTGCAAGCTGCTGTTCACAAATCATCTAGATTCAACAGCAAACGCGGGACTACGGTTTGAAATTCTCTACCACTCCTATATTTGTTGATAATTCTGCTGCTATAGCCGTAACTAAAATCCGGTCCAACATCTTAAGACCAAACACATCGGAATTAAATATCACTTTATACGTGATTGTTTTGAAAAGAATTTAATCGATGTTGTTAAAATTAATATGGATTTTCAACTCGCTGACTACTACACAAAAGCTTTTGATAAACCAAGATTTTTATATCTATTAGAGGTCAACGGCGTGAAAAAGAAATGTGAAGTGATTCAGAAGATGAAAATGCTTAGTCCGACAACCGTTTATTTTTTATTTTTAATATTCTTTTATTTTTCTTACTTTAATTTTCCTATCTTAAAAGTCCAAAAATACAAAAAGATTTTCAGTTTTAGAATTTTAGGGGGAGATTTAGTATTAATTCAGTATTCATTTACTTAAAAAAACGAGGGAGGAGGACAGTATAGTTAATAGAAATGAGATCGTATCTGTGATACTGATTCAATGACCATGGAAAATGATAGTACACAGGAACAAAGTGTTTGGGACCTTAAAAGAATTTAACTGATTAAGATGCAGAATTCGAAGTATAAGTCTGAGAAATCTAAGCAACATAAATGGAAAAATGATAGTAAAACTAGCTGCTAATAAGGTAACACAGAGAAAGTAGACCTAGAGGTTGCTAGATCACTAGATGATGTGTCGGTAGATTCAACACAATAGATAAGTAGACTTCATTGGTGAGTTCAAACTCAAACTAAGCTGTTCAACAAGTTGTGGGTTATCAACTTATCCCTGGTTAACACAATCAACGAAGTTCCAAAAAGGGATGACAAGCAAAATAAACGCCACAAATGTGTGCGGATGATCATAAAAATGAGCAAAGCACATAAAAAATGTAAAAAGCAATCAAACTAATAACCTATGTTGTTGGTGCGATCTGTGCAAAAAGAATATAATTGCTCAAACAAGAAGGTAGGTTGTGTGCCTCTCTGCTGTGCGATAGCACTGACCTGAGGATAAGCATAACCTAAATATTCTAGAATTCATTGTTGTTTGCGCCTCTCTGCTGTGCGATGGCACTGACCTGAGGCTTTGCATCTCTTTGAAAGCTCTAAAAATAGTTTCTTCTTGTCAAAATACCCATAGACTGCTCAAAAATATCCTGAGGAAAGTTGATTACCGTATAAGTGTGGGATCCACAAATGCTTGTTGGAATAATTAAACCTTAAATCATCACCAATGTGAGTCAAAAATCTGTGTGTGGATTTAAGAGGACAAGTATACTGACAGTCATCGTGAGTTGCAATTCTTGAAAGTCCAAATCATTGTGTGTATCTTACAGCACTAGTATGATTTCCTAAACTTGTTAATGACTCTCGATGAAAACAAGAAACTAGCATCAAAAGGCTTTGATAAAATGTCCCAAATGATTTGATAAACCTGTATGATTCCATAATGAATCTTTCCAGTTATGATCAATGTAACTTGATACTGTACTGTCTAGAAAGGAAAATCTGGTAGATACTTATCTTAGGATTTCAACCTCACACAAAATTACAAAAATAAGTTTTAGTTTTGACTTTTAGTTCTAGTTGTTTAATTTGTTTAAGTTTTAGTTAGTTTAGTTATTAAACGTCAGACTATGCATTGGAATTCTATTTGGGATTTAATCACTAAAAGGGGTCACGTCTGAGGTGACCAAACGAGTTTTCAAATGTAAAAGAGTCACGTCTGAGGTGACAAATTGTTTTGTTGTTAAAAGGATAACGTCTGAGGTGATCAACAATTTTCTAAGTTAAAATGGTCATGTGTGAGATGATCACTGGTCAAAATGTTTTATCAATTGTTAATAGGGCTAAGTGCCAAATGGTCTTAAAGTCAAAGCCATAAGTATGAGTCATTCGCACGACTGGACCATGAGTATGGACCAGCCGTACGATTGAACCATAAGTATGAGCCATTCGTACGACTGGACCATGAGTATGGACCAGCCACGCGATTGAACCATACGTATGGGCCCAATCGCATGACTAACCCACACGTATGGTCCAGACGTGCGATTGGACCATAAGCATGAGTAAATTCGCACGATTGGATCACAAGAATGAACCAATCGTATGAATGAAGGTGATCGAATGAGTCAGTAGCATGACTGAAACCTAGTCGCACGGCTGAATGTGACCGACTGAGCCAATCGCACGACTGAAGAGTGCGAATGGACCCAGTCGCACGACTGGAGGAACCCTAGTATAAATAGAGGGGGAGTCGGTCGTGGAATCCCATTCACCCTCAATCGCCCTTAAATCACACATAGCACTGTTACTCTGCCCGATTGTTCTAAACTACCGACTAGTGTGATCTAAAGATTTCTAGTGTTCATCTAGGTAATGAGCGACAATATTCACTCCAAAGTTCAATCCATTCGTGCCCTAATGATCAAATTTAATTCCTAAACTTAATTGAGACTTAGTTTGACAAAAAAGAAACCTATAAAACTAAGTATATTGTTCAAATAAAAGTTACTAGGTGTTATGTCGGTCATTTGCGAGACTAATGAGCCAATCCACGAAGTCTAACATCAAGTTTTGCAAAAAAATTGAATTTGAAAAACCAAACAGTCTTTCATGCGAATGGACACCTTGATGAACTTCAATCACACGACTGAGTTGTACGAATGGCTTAATCGCATGACTGAGCTGGACGAATGGCTCAAGCGCATGACTGAACCATGCATATGAGCTCAGTCGCACGACTGATGTAAACGCATGGGATAGCATATGACTAAGCCCAGTCGCATGCTCAGTCGTACGTATGAGCTCATTCGCACGACTAGTTCTCAGTCGCACAGTTCATTCGCATGACAGAACAGAAGATTTCAAGTCCAATGAATCAAATTGTTACTTATTGACACACACTAATGTTTATTTACATTGTGTAATAGATGGCGAGTCGTTGGACTATGAGCACAAATCATAACGTTTATGCTCATCTTGATCTGACTTCCTGAAACGCAGCTGAGTTCTCGGGCATTATTACCTTTTTACGAAGATCGAGGATCTTTCGTGCCATATCGACTCCATGCACTCCGTACCGTTAGTCCAGCAGGCTTTCTGGGAAAGTGCTGTTGTAGACAGGTCCTCAGAGCCCTACTGTATCAGGAGCTCCATTTTTGGACAGGCCATAGAGATCACTGAGGATGATCTCAGGATAGTCTTGGAGTTTGGGGATGATGCTGATTGCCCTACACGACTACACCCATTGATAGTACAAGGCTGTTTCTGCAGGCCAAGTACTCGGGGGATATCAACGCAGGTGTGCTTAACAAGAGCAACCTGTGCCCCCAATTTAAGTACTTAGCCCATGTGTTACTCAAGTTCATTGCCTCAAGCAATGGAGGCTTCGATGAGATGTCTAACGAGATTCAGAACGCCTATGTGGTGTTGGTGCTGAACCATCCGCTCAGCTTCTCGAGGATGATCTTCACCTACCTGGTGGAGAACATCGAGACGAAGGGCAAGAAGAGCTTCTGCATGTACCCTCGCTTTATGCAGATGATTATTAACCAGAAGCTCCCTTTGCTGCCAAAGGTGAAGGAGGATGCCGTGGTACTAGAGGTGATGGACGACACCACCCTCAGACGGATGAAGGTTTACAGGGGAAAGTAGGTGAAGCCCCCTGTCAGGCGGTTGTTTGGGCATCTGGCCCGAGAGGATTACGTGGCGCCAGCAAAGAGGAAGTGGTGCCACGATGACAGTGACTCGGACGTTAAGCAGATTGCTCTACCCTCCGATGACTCTGACGGTGATGATCATGATACTGATCAGGGAGGGGATGGTCAGGGTGGACCCGAACCAGCTCCTATTCACCCTGACTTCCAGATGGAGGAGGAGGAGGAATCAGATGAAGAGCCTCTGGTGCGAACAGTGGGGAGCCGTGTCGTAGCCACTGGGAGAGGCGTTAGGGTGGTTAGTGGATGCCAGGGTGAGTCTGGGAAGGCTTCTACTGATCCATCTTACACCCCAGACGAGCCCAGTAGCCAAGGGGGAGCCACGGTATCCAAGGGCTCAAGGAGAAAGAGAATGGCTCAACCATACGGCAAGAAGGGGAAGAGGCCCAGGTTTACCCTGATTACCACCACTTCTACCACTCCACCCACCACTTCTACCACTCCACCCAGCACTACTATCACACCACCCAACACCACAACCACACCACCTATCACTACTACACCTCCACCTTCCACCACTACAGCCTACCATCGACCACCTACTCACATACCACCACCCACTCACATACCACCACCCACTCACATACCACCACCCATATTCACCACAACCACCACTACCACCACCAGCCACTAAGCCGGTCCCTCATCACACACCACATTCACCACTGGACCTACTCTACCCTCCATTAGGGTAGAGGAACAACTTGTAGCACTTAACCATATGGTGTCGAAGCTGTTAGCTGCTGATGAAGAGAAGGCTGCCCGACTACGTCAGCTTGATGAGCTAAATGCTACCTAAGCATAACAGAACTCACAATAAGCTCAGCAGGTTGCCCAACTGCAGGAGTATAACGTTCAATCAGCAAAGAAGATAGAGGAGTTGGAGGCCTCCAACAAGACCATCATACTCAAGCTCAAGGGATCAAAAGATGAGCATCTGAAGATCAGAGAAGGAGATGATGATGATGATGATGGTGAAGATGATGAAAGTGATGATGATGAGGCCATTGATGACGAAGGGACAAGAGGAAGGCAGGATGATGATGATGATGAAGAAGGCGATGCAGCTGTATCTGCCTCAGCTCCGGGTCAAGAGAGAAGAACGAAGAGAAGGCAAGACCAAGGAGCATCATCTTCTGCCCTATGTACTGATGAGCCAGCTATTCAGGACAAAAGTAATGCTTAGATATTTATGTATTTGAAAGCTTTTGTACTTGAATCATGTATTAAACTTATGTACTCAATGTTTATATATATTTGATATTAAACTGTCTTGATTATTTACTAATGGTTGATGTATTTACATGTTTAAATCAAGCAGATCAATCATCTCAGCAAGACGAGTATGATGTTGCTCCCCTACAGTAAATCAAGTCTCAATTAACTATGATACTTGATTTGCAAGGGATTGTTAGGAGGTATGTGACTTGTACTCCCGAAGAAGGAGAAATAATTTATGACCTCACTGATGAGCAACTTGCTGAGATGTTCCGGCTCAATCCGGACGAGATTGTCAAGGATGCCCCTACTGTTGACGTGGCTAGTGACGACGAGCTTAATGATGTGGATGAAATAGAGATTGAAGACGTCACAGCCCAACATTATCCAGAGTACACTGACCGAGAGGGAAATATGGTTCCGGATTTGGATGATACTCTCGGCAGTGATACATTTGATAAGCTGGATCAGATGGCGAAGGAGGTAGAGAAATTAGGAAGCCAAGCCCAAGCCTCGGACGCCGATGTGGACATCAAAAAGGCTGAATGGGCGGCTTGTTTTACAGAGATCCGAGCCCAATGCACTGCTCCAAAGCCAAGTGCCTACACCAAGTTCTACAAAGTGAAGAAGCATCTAAAGGTGTCAGGAAAGATTATAGCGTGGGCCTATTTTGAGAATCTGAATGTCTATGCAGTGAAGAGGGAGAAGGGAATAGAGTACTTTAGATTTCCACATGATCTAAAGACTCTTCCTGATTTTGAGCTCAACCAGCTGGCACGCCTAAAGTTGCTGTATGCTGACCCGACAAACATGTTAGGCTGGTTTGAGGCTGTATTGAGGATAGGGTACCACACCAGGTGCGTTAACTTCAGACCTCAACAACCGACGAGGTATATCAGAAGGTCTGAAGTTGATGCCATTACTGGAAAGCCTAAGGTTGTGTTGAAGTGGAGTCCTCCGCGTACTATGTCAAGAATCCCCATAAGGGAAATGCCACAGGACTTCACTCCACACTTTAAGTGGTGGTACTATGATTGGAGAACAGGTGAAGCAGTTATTGTCTTGCAAAAAGAGAGCCAAATGTATACTATCCGGGAATTTGACCCAATGTGGTTGACTAACTTGTCTGCTGATGATGTATACATATTATACAAGTGGCCACTGTTTTACGATACGCAAGACATTGTACAAGCCCTCCAGTTCCTAAATGTTATACGACTCTGTTTCACATTTGAGATAAATACCGGAGTTACAAGAGAGAAAACTACAAGTAGTTTGATGAGGTGATGAAGAATATTAGACAATGATGTAAACTAGGTCCAAGGGGGAGTTTGTTGATACATGTGTACCTAGTTTAGGAGCTTAATGTAAAATGTCTTTCATGTATTATATATTTGTAATTGAATGGGTATGAATGAAATACATTGTGTGGTTGATGCTTATAATGTTTAATATTTCATTGTTTATTGTGTGATGATGTATATTGAACTAACTATATAGGTTTGTGGTTGTTTGCATAATTCTTAGTCAAATATGGTTGAGAAACATGTTTAAACTTAATGATGTGAAATTCTCATGCGAATGGACCATGCTAATGGACCATACACATGAACACTTCATGCTAATGGACCAGTCGCACGACTGAACAAGGAGACTAGATCAGTCGCACGATTGAGACATAAGATTGGCTCAATCGTACGACCGAACTTTCAGTCGTGCGTATGAACCAATCGTGTGATTCAGTCGCACGACTGAACCATACTAATGGTTCAGTAGCACGATTGACAAACCCTAACCTATAAATACCACTTAATTCATGGAAAAACGTAACAATTCGAATACCTACGCACATAATCATACCCTAGTCATCCAGAGACTCAAGAAAACTTGTTCCAACTTCATAGTTCGTTTCTGATCAATTCTTGTTCGTTCTTAACGTTTGTTTTATCGTAAGATTGATCAGATTGTCATTCTCACTGATTGGATCGCCAATCAAATAGGATTCCGCATTATTTGAGTTGGTATACGCGCATAATCAGTTAGTACTCCGTACGTATACGGTCCTAACAGTCTCATTCATTGTTTTGTAGATTAGACTAATGTGGAAGATTGCATGTTGATAAAAGATTTTGTGGTGAATATTTGGGACAAAAAACAATCTGGAAGAGAAAAAAGGTTAAGCAAGAGAAAATCGACAACTGATTCTGTAAGAAAAGACAAACGAATCAAGGTTTCTAAAGACACAAGAAAAGCGAGGTTTTATCCGTACAATGGACAAAAAGTAAACTTGAGATGTTCACTCAACAACCTCATCAGTTTTCTAGGAGAATTAACAAAAAAACAGAAAAAGGTTGTTAAAGCAATGGGGTTTGGACCAACTCTACTCTTAAACTTACACACCATTCCAACATCTTTTGGATATTGGCTTTTGAAAAACTACGATGCCAAAACATGTATATTCAACAATGGCAGACGTCAATTTCAAGTAACACCAGATTTAATCCATGAAGTATTTGGATTACCTATTGGTGCTGTCAAAGTGAATGAACAAGCAAAGCCAAACGCTAATGATCCAGTAGTAAAAGAGTGGAGAAGTCAATTTGGAGAATCTGGGAGGATCTTTATCAGGAATTTTGTTGAGCATGTATCTGATAGAAAAAATGACACAAGCAGAACTTTCCAACTAAATTTTTTGGTTATTTTTTTCGCTGTGATGGGAGAGGCTATGAAAAGCAACACAATGAACCAAATATTTTTACCGTCATTAACAAAAGAAACCCAAATTCAGGACGTGGATTGGTGTGATTACATATTCAACTGCTTGAACAAGCAGAAACAAATATAGGAGGCTGATGAAAAGGACTTATTTTGTGGTCCTTTTCTGGTGCTTGCGGTAAGAGTATATTGTCTCTAAAATTAATATTACACAATGGAATATGACACAATGGAATATGACACAATTACTGTTAGTATTAATTACAGATTTTATATGCTTATGAAATTAAGAATGTGAAGAGTACATCTTCAATAATCCTTGATATGTTTGATTATGAAATGTTTTTGGATATTGAAACAAGACTTGATGACACAATGCCTGTGGAAGACACAATGCCTGCAAAAGAGACAATGCCTGCAAAAGACATAATGCCTGCAAAAGACACAATGGCAGTGAAAAAGAAAACTCAAAGGAAAGAGAAACCAAGCCTGAAAGTCAAAATCAAGAAAAGTATGTATTTAATTATGACACAATGATCATTGTATCATTGTGTCAAATCCTATTGTGTCATTCTATTTAAACATTGTGTCATAATAATTTATATTAATTTTGTTTTAATTAGGAGTGGAACAAGTAAGGGCAAATGATGTTGGACAAAATGTTGAGGATATGATGGCTGAAACAGAAGGCATATGAAGTTTAATTATTATAATACGCTTTCAATAATTACTTGAAAGATCATCAACAATTATGTTTATACAACAGGAAAGGGTAAAAGCGATTGAAAAGGAGCTCGAGATGTTTGATGACCATGTAATATGGGTAATGTCATTCTTAGAGAAGTCAATCAAAGATTTCCCTGGAAGCATAACAATTCAAAAAAAAAAACAAAAAGAATAGGATTGTTTGGTGAACTCATATAAAGCAAAATCAAAGGATGACACAATTAAAGCTAAAGATGTAGGAGCTGGAGAAACAGTTAGAGCTGGAGTTGGAGCTGGAGAGTTAGGAGGTTTAGAGACAGGAGCTTATGTAGAACGGAATGAGAAAGTTGCTGCAAATGTAAGTGAAAGGGAAGGAAAAGAATTTAATGACACAATGGTAATTGATGACACAGTGATAGTGAATGACATAATGGGAAAGGATGACACAATGCAAACCGAAGAACAAACAACCATTGACATATTGAGAATTGTTACAAATTTGAATACAGATATTAGACACAATGAGAGTGACACATTGGGAATTGCAGATGACACAGTGAATGTTCTTTACAATGACTTTGATGCATCAAGCTTTGAATTAATAGATAA
Organism: Flaveria linearis; assembly: GCA_024085815.1. NCBI lineage: Eukaryota > Viridiplantae > Streptophyta > Magnoliopsida > Asterales > Asteraceae > Flaveria > Flaveria linearis. Next base: position 28,704,347 of record CM044007.1, on the reverse strand, counting down.
ACTGACTCCAATACAAGAAGATAAAAATGTGGATAATGTTAACAAAGAATGCGAGGTGGCAAACGAAATTGATGATGTTAACAAAAAGTTGGATGATGACTTTGATAGACCAAACTTTTGTTTATTGACTCCAACACAAGAAGAAGATAATGTTGATGCTGTTAGTAAGAAGGTAGATGTGGGGAAGCAAAATGATAATGTTCTTAAAGAGTTGATGGTTAGTAAAGAGTTAGAAGTGCCAAACAAGGAGTTGGAGGATGCTACAGTGCATCTTGATGGAAAAGACACAATGGTTCAAATTGAAAAAGACACAATGAAAAATCTAAATGATGTGGATGTCGATCTGATTAACAAGGGAGATACAGTCATCTTTCAGGGAGTACTAGAAAATGCAGATTCTTTTAAAACTCCTGATTCAAAAATGGTGCTTGATGTTGATCCTATTTCACATGCACCACCAATTACATGTCCAAAACAAGATGACTTAAATATCAAAAAGAGACCAGAGAGAAAAAGATTCCAACAGAAGCTTTATGCTCACCATTCATACAACGACAAGTTGTAATGGCCGAAAGAAGAACGGTTTCAGAAAATAACACATCAAGTTGTCTATTTGCAGGAAATGAAAAACCATAGTAAAATAACTTCTATGAATAAATTTAAATTTTAATTAGTTTACTAACTTTTCTTTTTGTTTTTTTGCAGGGATCTTTTATTTGTATCTAAAGATTACATGACTGTGCCAAGGGTGGAATTGGAGAGTCTAAGGCCAGAAATTGAAGTTCATATTGATGTTATTGCTATATGGGCACATATATTGAATGTCGAAGAAAAGAAGAAGGCAAGAGAGTCTTATTACAGGCTTTTTTGTAATCCTCAAATGATTGTAAGTAAACTAAATGACACAATGATATTATTACACAAAATATATGACACATTAACACAATGACACAATGAGTCTTATGACACAATGAGTCTTATGAAACATTGAGTCTTATGACACAATGAATCTTATGACACAATGATATAAATGACATAATGAATATTATGACACAATGATATATATGACACATTAACACCATGACACAATGAGTCTTATGACACAATGAATCTTACGAGACAATGAATATATGACACAATGAATCTTATGACACAATGATATATATTGCACAATGAATCTTATGACATAATGATATCATTGTGTCAAGTCTTATTTTATCTTATTTTATCTTATTTTATCTTATATTGTTTGATTTACAGAACGCTAATACTTACATGAGAGTTTATGAGGTTGTTCTAAAGGACTTCACAGAAAACATAAACAATCTTTTAAAAAATGAGAAGTTGGTGAAAGATATAAAGAAGTTTGATATGGTGATGCTACCAATCCTTCAAATGGGTCATTATTACCTTATTTGTTTCAATCTAAAAGACACAAGGACAATCTTGATTGACAATAGTGCATCTGGTGAATATGAAGCAAAGTACCTTGGTCTACCCGAGAGAGCAGTAAGTACTTGAAACTCATATAATTAATATAGCACAACATATACTATAAAAATATAACACAATGTTGATTTTTTCCCCAGAGAGATGTTTTTGCAGTTGATTTTTTTCCCCAGAGAAATGTTTTTGCAGATTACCTTGCAAGTATTTCACATAGAAAAGCAAAAAAATGAAGGAAACATCAATTGAACGGTTAAAAGTGACATGGAGAACATCAAAAAATGGAATTGATTGTGGAGTATTTCTCATGCGACATATGGAGATGTACCTGGGAGAAGATGTGAAGTTCTGGGATTGTGGATTCACTGATGAAAAAGATAATAAGCAGGCGGCAGAATTGGAAGACTTGCGCCGAAAGTATGCTGCAAAAATTCTATTGCATGACACAAATGAAGCAAAGAATTTGGTAATACAAGAAGTGAAGAACTACATGGAATTACCTGGTCCTAAAAAATCAGCCTCCAAAAAACATCAAAAGACAGAATCTTTAAAAGGCTGACATTTGGAATGACGTAGTTCAAAACAATGGTTATTTGAAACAATGGTAATTTGACACAATGGTTGTTTGACACAATGGTTGTTTGACACAATGGTTGTTTGACACAATGGTTGTTTGAAACAATGCTAGTTTGACACAATGGTATTTTGACACAATGATAGTTTGACATAATGGTAATTTGAAACAATAATAATTTAATATGTTGGAATGTTGTTATATTTTGCTATGTGTTGGCATGTTAATATTTGTTGCTATATGTTTCTTTACATTACACAATAGTATTTTGGTAACTTGTATTTATCTTCAAAATCAAACGTAAACAAAACTCTTCAAATATGACACAATGAGTCTTATGACACAATAAATATAATGACACAATGAATATAATGACACAATGAGTATATGACAAATGAATCTTATGACTCAATGAATTCTATTCTTGAATAGGCATAAAATCAACTGTTGAGCTGCTTGAAGCTTGATTATCCTTAATGCTTTGAAAATATAAACTGCATTTGCGTGTAATGTGACCAAGTTGTTTGCAAAACCCACAATTTCTCAACTTTTTTCCTGCTTGTTCGATGGCTAACTCACGAGCTGACTTCATTCTTTTCAGCCTACCTTTTGTCTTTTGCTTGACAGGTACATGGAATTTTGCTTCATTCCGTTCGCTCCCTCCAGTTAACTCTGTAAAACTATCTCTCCTGCTTGGAGGTGGGGAAACCATTTGAACTTTATCAGCCTTAGACTTGTAACTATTCAAATAATCAAGATAAAAACACAACTCGTCTTTGTTCATAACCAATTGATTAACAATATAATCATTGGCACTCCTAATATCATGAACCACAACTTCTATAAAATGCCAGTTGTTGTCACAACCGGGAAGTATAAAATCAGATCTGAGAGAAGTATTTGGCATAGCTTCCCTTGTCCAACGCTTAAGAACATACTTTTTGGATACTTTTAAATATTACAAAGCCATAGAACATAGAAAATATGACTACATATCAACCCAAACTGATCAAACCTATTGCAACTGCATGATATGGTCAAATCTTCCTTTCGAAACATAACCTACAACAAAATACACAAAATACACAATTACATTTAACATGACTCAATGAACCTCAACATGTGACACAATGAACCTCAAAACGTGACACAATGAACCCCAAAACGTGTCACAATGATAAAGTAAATGTTGGGTCTGAAAGATAGTGAATATTATCAACACAGTCAAAGTCAACACAAGTCAATGTCACGGTCAAAGTCAAGAAAAGTCAAACGTCGAGTACGAGACGAAGAACCGAGATGAGACGTTGAGGATATATTATGACTAGGATATTTATTGTAATAAATATATTTTGTGTCAACAAAATATATTTAATCTAGTTTTTGTCATGTTTTAGTTTAATTTAATTTTCCCTAATTAGTTTAAGTCTAGGGGCTTTATGTGTCATTAGTGAATATTATATTTACTATAAATAGATAAGTTGTAATTAGGGTTTGGGAGCTTGAAGGAGCTAGATTTGAGGGTTTTCATGTAAACAATATCATATGTAAATTAATATGGATCAAATGGGGGTTTTTCATTGATGTTCTTGAGTGTTCATACAAGTTCTTCATATTTTATAATTTCGATCCAAATCTTCATTGTTGTTTGATTGATTCAAGTGCTCCTGGACTAACAATTTAGTATTAGAGCCAACTTGAATGAATTTTGATTGTTAATTTGATGATTTTAAGTTGCTAATTTGAAAAATACTTTAAAGTTTTAAGAGAGAAAAAGGGGTTTTAGAAAGAGAAAGTAGATCTGAGTTCTTTTGTCATCATACATCCAAATTCTAATCAGATCTACACCAATTCAGAATTGATTTACAACATTTGACATCAAATCTAACATCTACAAATCGTTTTATACAAGAAATTTGAAAAGAAATACAAATTTAAAGTTGTTTCTCTCTCACACAGTTGTGTGTGTATTCTTGGTGTTCTTGAGAGCTTCAAATCTTCAAGGGGCAAAACTAGAACCATTCTTGAACGAAAGTTCGATTTGTCCGACGAAATTAATCAGTTTTCGGCGAAAATATGCTCCGGCGAAACCACAAGTTTCGTCCGGCGAAACTCCGGCAAAATTTCCGGCGAAACTAAAATTCCGGCGAAACTGCAAATTTTCCGGCGAAACTAGAAACTCCGGCGAAACTATAAAACCTGCGAAATTATGAAATATCAAACTGCGAATTTAACAAAACTTCAGTAAAATTAAGAAAAAGAGTTGCGACTAAACAAGCTCAATACAGATCCAGACTCACTAAATCAACACCAATCCATCACATAATCTCAAACCAAACCAAAAGAAGTCAGAAATTACCGGCTGAAAGCTACTGCTGTTAACCGTGAGAAGCGAGATCTCATCCACTATAAGTCGAAACACCGAGAGCTGTGCACCTGAAGACGAAAGAGATATCCTCCTATCACAAGGCGACAACTTCATCGAGCTGTTGTAGAAGAACGAAGTCCTCACCGCAAAGGCGATTCCAAAGGTGAAACCGTCGGACCTCTGTACGGTGGTATCGGTGCACGGGGAGTACACGTGGTTGTTGTTGGTGCTTGATGCGACGAAATAGGGGGTTGATGTGAGGGTTGTGACGATGGCGATAGGTCGACGGAATGCCATCGCCAAAGGGAGATCGGAGAATAGGGTTTAGGGATGTTGACTCTGGTTTTAGATTTTGAAAGTGTGTGTTTTGTGGGTTGTAGATCTAGGATTTGAAGAGAAGTGAGAGAAAGAGCATGTGGAAGCAGTGATATTCGGGGTTAAATATTTAGGGTTTGAGGTTGTGTTTGGGAGTAGTTTCCAAAGATCAGATCGGAAGTGTGTGTTTTGTTGGTGTTTGACAAGTGATTTAGGGTTTTCAATGGTAATTGGGTAAATTCTCATTGGGCTGGGTTTTCAATTGGGTTCAGTAAATTGGGCTGATTTTTTTAAAAAAAATTGATTGTGTGAGGTCATTCAAAACAAAAAGAATAACAAAGTTCGGCTCATTAAAAATCAAAGAAAATTGTCTAGTTGGGATTAATTGATTTCATTCCGATTAAGAAATATTCAATGATTTTAAAAGATTTATAAAAAAAAACAAGCTGACCTGGCAGCTTGACCCCAGTTGCTTAGAAATTCTAGGGGGAGAATATTATTCAATAATTTTTGAAAAAAAAATATTTTTTTTTGTTTTGGGTGTTAAAGTGAATTTAATATTTTAAATGAAAATGCCATTTTCTGACGATCTCGAATCAGACAATGCCATACTGACACAAAGTCGGTTTGATTGTTTTGCAGGTATGAAGAATGAAAAGTTGTCTGATTTCATTGATCGATTTATATCTATGGCAAATAATCTGAAGAAGCATGACCCCCAACTCACTAACTATGAACAAGTTCAACAGCTTCTTAAATCTCCTCCACCCAAGTGGAGTTCTCAGGTTAAAATGCTTAAGAACGAAATAAATTTTCTTGATTATAAGTTGATAGATGTGATCAACAAGCTGAAATCTGCTGAGCTGGATATCAAAGAAAAGAATTTTAGCAAGCCATGTTTCCATCTCAAACTAACAGAATGAATGTATCTATTATCTCTTATGCGACAAGCATTCTTGATTACAAAACCAAGATGATTGAGAGGTTGAAGTCGATGGAATTTCATTTTGATTCAACTGCTGAAATCAGAAAGACTGTAAAAGAGAATTGTGAAGCTTTGAGAGCTGGTAATAGAAGTGAACATGTTTATGAGAGAACTGATGCTAATGAAGTTGAGAAAATTGATGAAGGAAAGAAGGAAACTGAGGATGAAGAGACGCTAAGGGCCAAGGAAGAGGAACATACTAGAAACATAAGGGTCTGCAACTGCAAGAAAGCCTTAGAAGCTAAAAGAATTGTCATGGGCCTTCCATATGAGACAGTTCAAGACATGTGCTCATCTGCTTGTAAAATTCATTTGTTTGGTATCTATAAAGCAAATAGTTTATTGCTAGATAATGAACAAGAATTAAAAACCATAAGCAAAGAACTCAAGCAGAATGAAATTGCTTTTTCAAAGAAACTTAATGAAGCATTTGCTGAAATTGATCTTTTGAAAAGAAATATTTTGGAAAGAAATCTGGAAATTAATATTTTAAGAGAAAGAGCAGTTCTAGCTCAATTTGAAAAGACTCAGCTTCAAACAAAGCTCGATAAATGGACCCTTTCACAGATGAAAAATGATGAGCTTATTTCTAAACAACAAGGGGCGCAGATAAAACATAGGATTGGATATAAATCTGATGGTGAAACTATATTTAATTCAGTTCCACCCCCTTCTACTTTATGTTATTCCCCATTCCCCAGACCTCATCCTATAAATGATTTGTTTAAACAACCTACTAATAGTCTGCATGCAGGTTTGAGCGGTGTCAATCTTAATGAGGTACGAGATGATTATGATTCTACAACTAGTATGGGATACAATAAATCAAATGCTGACAGTCAAGCTATAGATTGTTCAGTCCCGGTTGTTTGTAAATCTACATCTACTATTTCTTCTAACTTCTTTGATAAGTTTAAAGCATGTGAAATTCCTACTTTTGAGCCTGCCAGGGTTGTGAAAGAAGAGATAAATCAGGAATCACCTAATCATCAAGTTCCAAAAACAACAACACATCCTATTCCTGTCAATCAAGATCCATCGGAAGCAGATTTGTATATACGAGACTGGATAAGCTCAGATGATGAATCAAACACAGAGGAGCATGTTGGTTCCTCAAAGATCAAGAAATCTCCTAAAATTGTCAAGTCTCAAAAGCTTCTAAAAGCTGAATCAAGACCTATCCGGATCTCATCCTCAACTGCTAAACAAATCAGCAGTTCCTCCAAAACTCAGTAGAAGCACTCACCATCTTCATCTTCTATCCATCAAACTTGTCAAAAATCTACCTCAAAGTGTGCCAAGTCACCAGTCATACAAAAAGGTTCTCATAAGAATGTTCAGTTCTCATCTTCTGGAACAACATCAGAACAGGCTCTATCCTCTCCTGCTATGCACGGGACTGCACAGAATCAAAAGCCTTTCAAGGCTTGCTTTAGATGTGGAAAAGAAGGCCATGTGCTAAAGAAGTGCCCTCAGGTTCAAAGGCAAGTTCCAGATGATAAAGACAACTCGGGTTGCGTACACCGATGAAAATGGAACACCCAAGACTACAATGGCCTGGGTCCCCCTTTCTAACTAATCTGTTAATGAGTGCAAGAACAGTTCAGGAGGACTGTTAGTAATCCGGTTTACTGACAGAGAATGTTCCTCATTCAACCTTGAGGCAAAACAAACCGGTTAAGATCATGGTATTTTATCTACAATCTGGATTTTTATATGCATAATCACAGTTCTCACTTCATAATCACTGCATATTTCTTGATAATTCATTTCTTATCCTCATACTAGTGTAGTTTGGAAGACCTTCTTTGGGAAATTTTTATTTTTGTACAATATTATAACAAAAAAAATCATAAAAATCATATAAAAATATATATATATAATAAAAGAAAATAGGTTTGCAAAAAGTAAAAATTAAATAAAAAAGAGAACTGGGAACTTGATTCGAGATGACTGAGAAATGATTGTATATCATCTTGAAATGCTTGTTATAGTATGACTTGCGTTTTAAAATGAGAAATGATAGTAACTGATGCTGTTATTTGATTCGTATCTTATTTTTTATTGCAAGTAAAAGAAAAACAAACAGATTGTTTATGATATGCTTGGTAGGCTCAACTGAAGAATAAAGTAGACAGCTGCATGATGATTTAAACTAAAATATACATTTTGGCCTGCATGAAAACTGAGTCCCTACAAAAATTTGATTGAGAATTGATCTTTCACCCACCATGATAAAAATCATATGAGCTATATCTTTTTTCCATGTTTGGATTATTTATGTGTCTTGGGTTTGTGCTAATCTCCTCTGCTGTACTAAAATACTGACCTGGATAGATGATCTCCTTTGCTGTACGGAAGTACTGACATGGAGCTCTCATCGGCACATGATTAAATGGTCATCTCCATTGTTATACGTGAGTATAGACCTGGAGCTCTCACCATTTTAGTTTAAGTTGTGTCAAATCATCTAACGATGAATTTATCATAGAATTCAATATTCTGATGATAATCACTTGCACACTAATACACAAGCCTTGTTTCATAAAGATCGTAATAAATTCAAGAAATCCTGAGGTTGGGTGAGGGTTTTTTCCAAATGATTGTGGGGTCCTAGCATTCTAAAGTACTTAATCGAACCTTAACAAATCATCTGCTGCTTGTTGAAAAAGATAGGGCATGGGTTTAAGTGGACAAACATATCAGCAATCGTTATTGATCTGTTTGATAATTTCAAAATCATTCAAAGACTGTGATTAGATTTAGTTATCAGTGTGATCTCATTGCTTGTCGATGTTTAAATTCATCTTTGTTCTAAAGTATATCTTGAAGATGTGATCTCATGATCGATTCAGTTCTCGATAATTAAATATATATATATATATACAAATAAAAAATATACATAAAATAAAATTAAAAAAAAATATTATAATAAATTTTCATTTCAATATTCATTTAGGTCTTCCATATTATGCTGTTACAATAGGTCTTCCATATTATGCTGTTACAATGTTATCATTTTTCATGCATTTCATAGAAATTACGCACAAACGAACACGGGTTCGCTTGTTTTCATACACAGATAAACACGAGTTTATTTTATTTTGTTAAAATGATATGATCTAATTAGAAATGACGAGATTGTGTTTGTGAATGTGTTTTAGATTTTTGCTGTAAGTGATGGTGATCATCGGTTGAGCAGTGTACCTGATCAGAGAACCTGTTCCTCAAGTTTGCAGAAGATACCGAGCTAGGAATCCTCCTCTTACATATTCTGAACAACTCAGAGATTCAAGAAAGGGTTTCTATTATAATAAAGGGGATGCACACAACAAGGGGGAGCATGCAAAAAGAGGGAGCTTGTGAGATAAAGATCTTCAGCAAGTAAATTTGTGAAGCATCAGTCTAGGGGGAGTATTGTTGGACCTCAAAATTGAGACTGAAGCTTACCAAATTGAAGATCAAGTTCAGTTGACTTATCAGTGCTGATCGATGAAAGACATTGATAATAATAGACTAAGGGGGAGTATTGTTGGGTCTGAAAGATAGTCTAATATTATCAACATAGTCAAAGTCAACACAAGTCAACATCACGGTCAAAGTCAAGAAAAGTCAAACGTCGAGTACGAGACGAAGAACCGAGATGAGACGTTGAAGATATATTGTGACTAGGATCTTTATTGTAATAAATATATTTTGTGTCAACAAAATACATTTAATCTAGTTTTTGTCATGTTTTAGTTTAATTGTAATTTTCCCTAATTAGTTTAAGTCTAGGGGCTTTATGTGTCATTAGTGAATATTATATTCACTATAAATAGATAAGTTGTAATTAGGGTTTGGGAGCTTGAAGGAGCTAGATTTGAGGGTTTCCATGTAAATAATATCATATGCAAATCAATATGGATCAAATGGGGGGTTTTTTCATTGATGTTCTTGAGTGTTCATACAAGTTCTTCATATTTTATCATTTTGATCCAAATCTTCATTGTTGTTTGATTGATTCAAGTGCTCCTGGACTAACAGTAAAACACACATCAAGTAAAATATTACACAATATATAAACAAGAACAAAGAAATTGATACCTTAAAGTAATCAATTCATGGTTGCCTGAAATCTTTGATTTCGAACTTTACAAAATCATCAACTGTTTCAATGCTCACAGATGCACAACTCTTGATTGCATTATTTATCTCCAACTGTTGATCCAAAAAAATAGTTCTCGTAAATATCAATGCAACTTGTTTTTCAAGAGCAAATAAACTGCACAACTCCACATTAGCAAGTCGAGTGTCATGATTGCAGGACCGGGTGAAGGGCTTATGCACTTGTACAACACCACAACACAAAGAGGAGAGTGTATTTCAACACTTAACAATTCAAATGGGGAACTGATAAGAATTAGTTTAGAGAACTTAGAAACACAAGATGTAAGTGAGACAGAAACTAGAGCAATACACAAACAGTTGGTTTTTAAGAATTTAAGTATATTGATCTTCTAATTCCTTACAAAGAGGTTTACAAAGTTCAACTCAAAACTTACTAAGTTACAAGGACCAGAACATACTTATATTAAAGCCTACAGCCGGCCATACTTTGAAGGCCAGCTAGATAACATAACTAGATAACAAAATCCATGTAGAGTCAAAAGGCAGATTGCCTTTTGACTAGTGACTATGACATGCCATAGCTCACATCCTAATATATTACAAAAAGGATAAAGTACATAAAGTGGAAAGTTACAGACTCAAGACCTCAATGTACAGTTTACCAAAAGCATGGACCTTTTCACCAACTCATGAAAAGGTTGGTGACTTATCAGAGTGGCAGTGGAAAGTGGTTCAGCTTTAGGTAAAAAGTGGCATGTAATATAAAGTCTTTGGAAGAAATCTGTCTTCAATGGTTGGCTTCGGAAGACTTTGTCCTTGAAGCTTCGGAAGACTTCATCTTTTGGCTTTGGATGATATTGTTCTTGGCTTCGGAAGATTTCATACTTAGAATAATTTCCAAGTCAGTGTAAATCTTTCGAACCATTCCACTTCAGTGTGCATGTGCATGCATGCAGGAAAGACTTTAAGTGTTTGGGTTGTATTGGCCTTACTAATACCCTTACAAACTCCCCCTAGGCTGATGCTACCAAAACACCTTAAGACTCTAGATATTGACAGTCCTCATTATGATGATGACCATCCCTTTCTTTAGGAGATGGTCAAGATCACTCAGACTCTCATAGTATCTTCTCATGTCAAAGAGATCATGCAGTGGTAGATTGAACATATCCTGCCATGTGTAGACATGTTCAATACCTTGATCTCTTATGACATGCCATCTTTCTGGATTTGTGGTGTAAGTCCAAGATAAGTTGGGTCTGCCTGATGCCAGAGGAGCTGCTTAAATTGGAGTTGGTGGGGCATCCTCTTGTTGCACATCCTCAGGATGTTCTGACTCATCCTGAGGTTTGGAGGTGGATATTTCCTTCTTCTTATTCTTTGACTTTGGTTTGGAAACCATCCTTTTCCTCCTCTTTGAACTCTTTAACTGAGAAGACTGGCCTGCAGCACCTGATTGATCTTCTTTGTCTTTCTCAGTTGGGTCTTCCTCTCTCACAGGTTCAGATTGAGAGGGGACAGATCCCTGCTGTGGATCAGAAGTGGAAATTTGCTGAGATTTAGTAGGAGGTTCAGGTTCTGTTGTCTTAGGTGTTTCAACCTTAACCTCCACTTCCTGAGGGACCTGACTTGGTGGGGAGTGTAAGTCAACAAGTTCACCTCTTTTGATCTTCTGCTTGATCACCCTGATGTGCTCGTCCATGGTGGATAGAGACATGGGACCAAGTCTCCTTCCGAAGAATCCATATAGCTTCAAGAAGCTCATCATCTTCTGTCTGTCAGCAGACTTTTTCAGATTCTTATGGATGATGGCTCTTGATTTTACAGCTTCTTCCCTTAACTTTCTTTTGGTGATCTTTCTTTCTTTGGCTACATCAAGTTCAAGTTGTTTGAGGTACTCAAACTCAATGTAGTCAAAGGGTAAGGGAAAGGGTAAGGGAAGAAGTGTATCAGCTTGATAGAGGCCTGTGGCACTCAGGTAGTTGATCATGTTGATCCTATCCTTTTCTTTGTCTACCTGAGGTTCTTATGGTACAATATCCTCTTGTTCCTGAGTTTCTTGAACTGGTGAGAGAGTAGGCATATGCTTATTGAGTCTCTTCCTTCTTCTTTCTTCTTTGATTTTCAGAAGAAGCTCTGCATCCTCTTCTTCCTTTCTCTCTTATGATAGTTCTATGTCAGCCAGTTCATTCAACTCATCTAAGGGGAAAGAAATGATATTATCAACATCATAGTTCCTAGTCTGCAAGTAGTTTATCCTGGCTGCCCTTAACTCATCATCCTGAGTATTTGGTCTGGGGGTAGCCCTGATAGCACTTTCCATGAGCCTTGGAGACCAGTAGAGGAACTTTCTCCCCTTAGCTTCCTTTTCCTCTCTCTCTCCTCCTCCTTAATCTCCTCAGGAGTTAATTTCCTTTTCCCTTTGTCACTTCACAGACCTTTGTGACTCAGGTTGAAGAGAGCTTTGGCCTTCATTGCTTGGTATAGCTTCCAAGCTCTGGCTAGAGAGATGTTGAGATGCACCTTCACCAGTAGGTGTCTCATCAAGGGTTTGAACATCTGTAGCAGTTTGTGGTGAGACAGGGCTCTCAGGTTCTACCACTGTGACTTCAGTCAAGGTTTTCCCTTTGAAGCTAATCTCAGGGTCTGCCTCAACATCCAGTTGATCGATGGTATTGCCTGATTGCCTTTGTCTTCCTCTAAGGCTAAACTCTGTAGTGTTCCTTTCTTGAACTCTTTGAAGAATAAGAGTTCTTCTAGCATTATCACACCTCCACCTAAAAATGTGAGCTAGAGTTGGTGGAGATGATACTACTCTTGGGATGCCTTTCTCAAATAGACTCCTTATGACTGAGTCTATGCTGTCCACATCAATATGGACTTGAGAAAGTTGCTGAGTATGCACAACTGCAAGTGAGGATGGTGAGTCCTTAATATCCATACTCCTTGAGGAACTCCCAGGTTCTGTGATTGTAATGACTTCCTCCCCCTTTTTGGTAGCATCACCCTCTTGCATAGGGGAGATAGGAGTTAGGTCAATTACATCCATAGGTTCTTGTGTTCCTGGTTGAGTTTCTCTTAAGGGTCTCCTACCTAATTGTTCCTTGAGATCAGATATCTCAAGTTGCTGATCATTGACCATGTGTTGCAAGGTAGTCACCTGAGATTCAAGATGACTAACCTTGGAGACTAAATAGGTATATGTTTTGGACAGTTTTTGTACCTTTAGTCTCAAGTTCCCCTCATCTTCATCAGAAGAATCACTGGGGGTTGAGAGAATGGAACCAAGGTCCTCTTCTTCATCACCAGCATGGTATTCTTGGCTGCTGGATTTCCTCTGCTCAGTGACAACTTCAGTTTAAGTATTAATGGGCTGAGTTGCCATGGTTGAGGTCTAAATGATGTAATCACTTGCTAAAGTGAAAGCCTCTTCCATATGGATATCCTAAACATGTTCAGAAGTATCCAACTCAGTGATAGGTGACTGATGTGGGCTAGACTTAGATGACTCAGGAGCACTCATCTCCTTTTGAGGAGAGGTGTAGTAGGAAGACTCATGATACTCACTGGCATCTAAGTCCTCATTAGTATAGAAGTCAAGGTTGGATATTGGTTGGTTTAAATCTAAAGGCTGTCCCCTGAAGGTTGTTCACTTGAGTGTTGAGACTCAGAGTGAAGGCTTAAGGCTGTTGGGCTTATGAGTTCATCAGGCTAAGCATGAGGAACTTCAGCACTGACTTTAGAAGTGATGGGGGTGGTTTGCTCCTCAGTGGAAGTGGGAGCTCCAGTGTCCACTTCCTTCTGTACAGGTGAGTATATGGGGGCCTGCACAGACTCAATAGCTTGTGCAGGGGTTCGTTTGTGTTTTCTTTGGTAGGTGAGGGTGATTTGTGGCTGTTTTGGTGGTTGGGATGTAGAAGGTGTGGGTTCAACACTAGCTTGTGTTGCTAGGTTGTCACCTTGAGCAATGAGCTCTAACATTTTTGGGACAAGGGCTGTTTCTACCCCCAAGAAGCCAACAGTTGGCTTCTTCAAGATTTTAAAGATGCCGGGCTTCATCTATCCCAATTTAAGAATATTACCTGTTTCCCTCAACTGTGAGCCCAGTTCATAGTTGAGAATGTATTGAACATATCTAGGAAACATGTAATACTCTAAGGAGTCTAAGTTTGCTATTAAATTTGTATATACAAATTGAGAATACCTGAACTTGACCCCCTGAACCATTCCATGTACTATGAAGGAGAGATCTTCAGGAATCTAGTCCCATACTCCATGCTTGTTAGACAAGCTTTGGATGACCACATGAAGTAAATACTTCCACTTAGATGAGACCTTCCCTTTCCTGAAGGTCTTTACAGAGAAATCTCCTTCATAACCCATCTGCTCAAAAAAATGGTTGACAGCTTCCTTTGGAAAGAACACCTCACCTTCTTCATCATCCAGCTAAAGATGAGTGTTAATGATGGTCGGAGTGATGAAGACTGTTCTTCCCTGCACTGTGGCAGACAGTGCCTTCTCCCCATCCAAAATGACCTCTTGGCAGGTCTTCTAGAATTCAAGCAAATGATCCTCATAGAGAGGAGGATCAATGGTAAGGGAGGTGAAATAGTTAGACAGGGCCAAGAATTGGCATACCTCTAAGAAATGGGGATCTTTCTCAGAGTTTAACAGTGCAACCTGATTGTGTTGCCTATTTAACTGTATAGAAAAATCTGGGTTATTTCGTCTATCAAGTTTTGCCATTTTGAGTAAGCTTAGATGTGAAGGAAGGATGAACGAAGGCTATTTCAGAGAGAAATCTTAGAATTTAGGTTTGGAGAGAAGATGAAGATGAAAAAAAGAGGGGGAACCGATAGGGTTTATATGTTAAAAGGATTTGAGACAAAGTTAATGAAAGAGGATAAACTTTGAAATCCGGAAGGCGGTCCCACATCTGAAAAAGTAGTTTGCTTTTTGCTCAAAAGTTGTTTTCTTGGAATGCGAAAATCTTCCAAAGGTAAAATGTCTTCAGAAGTTTTAATGATAAAGCTTCCGTTCAGAAGAATTTCTCAAAGAGTTTTGACAAATTTGCTTCGGAAGATAATTGTTAAACTGGGATGCATGGTTCTATAAAAACAAAGCTTCCGAGAGTTAATATCCTTTGGAAGAGAAATGATCCTTAAAAAATATTTAAGTGCCTAAAAGAGTTTTTATGCTTCGGAAGATATTTCAGAAATTTCTTCCAAATGTAAATTTTACTTAGACAGTTATTTGTCTTGAAGGTATATTTTCTTCCGAAGATAAAAGAATATCTTTCGAAAGATGCAAAATTTGTCAAAAACCTACGAAAAACTCTTCAACCAGTTTTTATCCTTAGAAAACATGAGCTTATGATGGTGATAGACTAGACAACTTAGGACACACAGATTTTAAGAAATAAAATTAATTAGTTTTTAAGAAAAAACTACTCAATATTAATCATCCCAATGGATGATATAAGAAATTTAAATCTCTGTTCATCAAAGGCCTTTATGAACAGATCAGCATATTGTTCATTTGTGTTAACCTTAACTAGTTTAATTAATCCATTTTCAAAGTTATCTCTAATTAAATGATACCTGATGTTTATGTGTTTTGTCCTTGAGTGCTGCACAAGATTCTCTGTGATAGAGATAGCACTGTTGTTGTCTATGTGAATAGGAGTCTCCTTGAAGTTGAAACCATAGTCAAGCATCTGATTCTGAATCCAAAGCACTTGAGCATAGCAACTTGCAGTAGCAATGTATTCAGCTTCAGCAGTTGATGCAGAGACACATGATTGTTTCTTACATTGCCATAAGACAACCCTTCCTCCAAGGAACTGACATCCCCCGGATGTAGACTTTGCAGTCATATTGCAACCACCATAGTCACTATCTGTATATGCATACAGATTAAAGTCAAAATTTTTGGGATACAAGAGGCCTAGTGTTGGGGCACCTTTGAGGTATCTTAGAATTCTTTTGACAGTGATGAGGTGAGACATCCTGGGGTTGGCTTGATATCTTGCACAGATGCATGTGGCAAACATGATATTAGGCCTGCTAGCTGTAAGATACATAAGAGACCCAATCGTAGCCCTATAAAGGTGTTCATCCACACACTCCCCCTCAAGATCAGGCCCAAGGGAGTGGTTTCTTGCTATGGGTGTCTTTGAAATCTTACAATCAGTAATGTTGAATCTTTTGAGTATGTCCTGGACATACTTTGACTGACTTATGAAGATTCCATCTTCAACTTGCTTCACTTGAATGCCCAGAAAGAAATTTAGTTCCCCCATGGAACTCATTTCAAATCTGTCATTCATCAGCTTCTAAAAGTCTTTGCAGAGCCTTGGATTAGTTGAACCAAAGATGATGTCATTTACATACACCTAAACTAGCAGTAAGTCATTTCCCTGTCCTTTGATGAAGAGAGTTCCATCTATAGTACCTCTTCTGTATCCATGCTTGCAGAGATACTGAGATAGAGTCTCATACCACTTTCTTAGTGCTTGATGTAGCCCAAAGAGAGCCTTATCAAGCTTGCAGACATAATCAGGGTGATCAGTATTTGCAAAACCAGGTGGTTGTTTGACATACACCTCTTCATCAATGACCCCATACAGAAAAGCACACTTGACATCAAGTTGATAGACCTTGAAGTTCTTGGATGCAGCAAAGGCCAAGAATATCCTTACAGCTTCTAGTCTTGCTACGGGAGCAAAGACATCAGTATAATCAATTCCTTCCTCTTGTGGTATCCTTGAATAACTAGTCTAGCTTTGTTCTTGATGACAATACCTCTATCATCTTTCTTATTCCTAAATACCCATGTGGTTCCTATAGTAGTCTTCCCATGAGGAAGAGGACATAGGTTCCAAACCTTCTGTCTCTTGAATTGAAGTAGCTCCTCCTGCATGGCTTCAATCCAACTTCTATCCTTTAGAGCCTCATCAACTTTCTTGGTCTATATCTGGGACAAGAAACAAGAGTGTAGACAAACATTTGCTTCATGGGTTTTTCCTCTTGTTCTTACCCCAGTGTCAACATTTCCAATGATGTTTGTGGTAGGATGGGACTTATGGATCCTTAACTGAGGGATCACAACAAGTTGCTGAGACAGATCTAAATTAGAGAAATTTAGATCTGGCATAGATGCTTCCTCCACTACTTCAACACACTTATTAAGAGAAACTTGATCCAATGGGTGGGTGACATCATTGATATGTTCATCTATGGGGTGGTTATCAGCATCAAGAAATTCTTGATCACTGTCACCACCACCATCATCTTCTTCTGCATTTGAAGTTTCTTTGGTTGTCTGTTATGCCTCTGAGCTGGAATTTGAAGGCATCTTAGATGGATCAGCTGTAGTTGTCATTGTTCTGCTGATAGAAACCTCATTTGCGGAAGTAGTTACAACTGGAGCTGAAGATGTATAACTTGAAGGTCTTCTTAGCTCAAATCTTGGATCAGGATCACCTGGAGGTAGAATGTCCGTAGACCCTGAAACATTCTCACAAGATTTGTTAAAATAGTTTGTAACTAAGTCAAGATCAAAAAGCCAATCCTGACCAGAACCTTTCACACTGGGAGTGTGCTCATTGAAAGTCACATTGGCTGACTCCTCAATTATTCTAGTTCTGAGATTGTATACTCTATAAGCTTTAGCTTCAGAAGAATATCCAATGAAGTGTCCATCATCTGATTTCTCAGCAAACTTGGCAATTTGATCTTTAGTATTCAAGATGCTGCATGGACATCCAAATGACCTGAGAAAACCAACGAAAGGTTTTCTCTTGTGCCAAAGTTCATAAGGAGTCTTACCATGGGTCTTAACCACTAAAACTCTGTTCTGCACATAGTAGGCAGTGTTGACTGCCTCTGCCCAGAAGGTGATGGGCAGCTTAGAGTCAGACAACATGGTTCTAGCAGTTTCAATCAGTGTCCTGTTTCTCATCTCAGCAACACCATTTTGCTGAGGAGTTGTATTGTCTTGTAATACCCTTTTCATCATAAAATATATCAAGAATTTGATTCTTAAATTCAGTTCCTTGATCACATCTTATGGTTTTGACCTTGTGATCACATTGATTCTCAATTCTTAAGATGAAATTCTTCAGAGTCTCGGGGGTCTCATCCTTAGTTTTAAGGAAAAAGACCCACGTGAATCTTGTAAAGTCATCTGTGATCACCAGACAGTAAGAGGTCCTTCCTAAACTCATTACACTGGTGGGGCCAAAAAGATCCATATGTAACAAGTGTAGGGGTGTAGTGATGGAATTTCTTTCCTTAGGCTTGTGAGATACCTTGTGTTGCTTCCTTTCAGGGATGCAACACAATGGTCATCACTTGTAAACTCTTTCCTTGGCATTCCAGTTACCAAATCATTCTTAATTACTTATTTATGTTCTTAAAGTTTACATGGCACATTTTTTTATGCCAAAGAAAAGACTCATCACTATTGGCTTTAGATAGAAAGCATGAAACTTCTCCTGAGGGAGATGTTTCCTGCAAATCCATCTTATACATGTTTCCTTTTTTGGGGGCTCTAAGTAGAATATGCTCATGAGGAATAATCACCCCAGGCTTGAGAACAATGCACTCATGCTCAGTAAAGAGCATGTTATGACTGATCACAAAATTAGGATACACTCAGAAGATTGTACCCAAGCTCCTTGACAAAGTTTACATTCTCAATGCTGAGCTTACCATTTGTGATTTTGCCCCTTCCAGATATGTAACCTCCTTCATCTCCTTCAAAAGCAACTGGTCCTCCATCAATCCTTTCAAAGTTCTGGAGTAGTGACCTATTGCCTGTCATGTGCCTGGAGCAGCCACTATCAATGATCCAGACATTTTTGTTTTTCTTGAGTTGTTCCTGCACACAGAAAATGATTAGTTACATTTGGAAACCCAAGCCTCATTGGTCTTGGGCTCAACAAAGGAGATAAACGGTAATGAAACAGTAATAGATCCTGTGGTTGTGCTCTGGGGATCTGTTGCTGTTGTTGATGGAAAACTTTCAGTCACTTGGTCTTTCCTTGATTTCCACACCACCTTTGGAAGTTTGGACCTGACCTTAATCACTTTGGAAGCTTTTAAGACTTCGAAAGTTTTGATGACTGAACCTTCAGAAGATTCTGCTAACACTGCAGCAGACTTTAGTGCTTCAGAAGTATTCCTTTCTTCCGAGACCAAATTTTCTTTCGAAGGCAATTTTCCACTTGCCTTCTTCTTTCCTTTAGAGCTTCCGAAGGAGACAGATTTTCCTTCCGAAGCTGAGTTCTTCTTAGATCTCTTGGGAGTCTCCTTCTTGGTCATATGAAGAGTACCTTTTGAATTGTATGGACAATCCATAGCAAGATGAGAAGTACTTTCACACATAACACAGCTTATCTTTTTCTTCCCAAGAGTTTTCTTCTGAGAACAAGGCTGACTTTGATCACTTCCCTTCTCTACATTCATCTTTGCAGATGATGAGACATTCCCTTTAGGCTTAGGACTGTTCTTGGAGATGGATGATTCAGGCTGTGTAGCAGTGGTACACAACGGATTAGCCTTCTTCTTGATGCTGAAATGATTTGAACATGAACCAGAACTCTTTGTAGAAGAGTTGAGGTTTATATCTTCAGTCTTGACCATATCAAATTCTGCAGAAATAAAGACTTGTTTCTACTTAGATTTGAAAGTGGCCTTGAACTTTTGAGCCCTTTTGGCCTCTCTTTTGCTCTTTCTGATCAAGTTCTTCCTCATAGACTTGGTCATCTCAGGATTCCTGCTCTCCTCAAAAGGATAGTGACCCTTCTTAGAATCCTCCTCTTCACTCTTCTCAGAGGAATTCTTCACTACCACTTCTTCATCCTTTTCACTCAAGAGGTCTATGTAAGGAAGCTCATCTTCATAAGTTCCACACCTAGGTGATCTTACATACAAGATTGTGTGTGGAGGAGCTATCTCACTAGATCCCAGTCCCTGCCTATTTTGGTAACAAACTTTTGCATGCAAGGATAAGGATATGATGTTCTTGAAGGTCTCTTCTTCAAGAACAAATTTTTCTACCCTGGCTTTGCTAATCACAAGCTCAGCCTGGCATTCAGTTAACTTAGTTATGAGATCTTTGATCTTAGTCCTGTAATTTGTATGCTCATTTTTTAAAACTGAAATTGTTTTCTCTAAGTCCTCTATTTTTAACTTATAATCATTTTCAGTTGTTTAACAATCAGATTTTAGTATGTTCAAAGACTCAAGATCAGATCTCATCTCTAGGTTATAGGACCTGTATCTGTTGACTTTAGCAATACATTCCGGAGTGCAAAGATGTTCTAATACCTTGGTTTCATCATCATGATCAGCCATTAATGCTTGGTTTGGAGATGCATCTTCCTCCTAAAAGGTCCAGTCAAAGCCTCCTTCTTCAATAGCAACTGCAGCTTACTGCTTTGGCTTCTCATTCTGGGTAGCTTTATCAGTGTAGTTTGGTCTAGATTGTGCTTGTCTAACATTTGTTCTTGGTGCCTTGCACTCCCTAGCAAAGTGACCCATCAAGTTACAGTTGTAACACTTAACTTTGCTTTTGTCCAGGCCAAACTTTCCACTGGCTGTACTGCTAGGAAACTTCCTTCCTGTCCTCTTGTAGAATCTCTTGGCTCTGTGAGTGAGAAGAGCCATTTGCTGGACTATCTCCATATATTCCAGATCGTCTGGATGGATACAGTCCAGATCTTCAAGGGTGAATACGAAGCTGCCACTACTTTTATCAGAGGACACAAAGGCTTGAGAAGAACTTGTCCCTTGGAATGGGCTTCCTTAAGTATAGTTCTCCCTTGGTGTCTCTGGGAAGGTGATGAAAGGACCATTTTGTGAGATGTCAGGGTAGCATATGAGATGATGTTGGGGTTCTATGCTATCCCTTTCAGTCACATGAAGGGCTGAACCCATTTGATTGCTGGAGTTACCAGATGAACCTTGCATGTTCATCTCCATCTGGTATCCACTGAGAATGCCATACAACTCTGTCAGAGTGAAGTCTTAAGGTTCTCAGTTCTCTTGATTACAACACAGTAATGTGTCCATTGCCTAGGAAGAGAGGACATGAACTTCCTTACAATGTCTCTGCTTTCAAGAGTTACTCCAACATCCACTAGGGTATTCACAATCTCAACATACCTAAAGTATTGTTAAGTCATGGTCTCACCTGCTTTGAAGGTGAAATTTTCAAACTACTACTTCAAAAGATCTTTCTTGTTTTCCTTGGCTTCAGTAGAACCCTCATACATTAGTTTCAATGCATCCCACGACTGCTTAGCTGTTTTGCATTTCTTGAAACCTCTGTATACAGAGTTTGGAAGAGCAGTCTGAAGGGCTGTCATGGCTTTTTGATCAATCTCTACTCTCTTTCTATCTTCTTCTGAGTAGTCAGCCATAGCCTTAGGGATCATACCACCTCCAGCAGCAGCTGAAGGAGTTTTTGGTATGTAAGGTCCAGAGACAACAGATTCCCACATTCTTGAGTCCTGACACTTGATGAAACCTTCCATTCTTCGGCACCAAGTGTCAAAGTCATCAAGAGTGATCAGTGGGGACTTTGTCATGGTTCCAGTTTCCATATCAGCTTTACAGATAGCTGCCATTTGAAGGGTTAAGTATTTTTGTGTGCGTGAGGGATCTTAAGATGTTGCAATCTTATATCAAGGGCCTGAGATGCTCTGATACCAATTGCAGGACCGGGTGAAGGGCTTATGCACTTGTACAACACAACAACACAAAGAGGAGAGTGTATTTCAACACTTAACAATTCAAATGGGGAACTGATAAGAATGAGTTTAGAGAACTTAGAAACACAAGATGTAAGTGAAACAGAAACTAGAGCAATACAGAAGCAGTTGGTTTTTAAGGTTTAAGTATATTGATCTTCTAGTTTCTTACAAAGAGGTTTACAAAGTTCAACTAAAAACTTACTAAGTTACAAGGACCAGAAAATACTTATACTAAAGCCTACAGCCGGCCATACTTTGAAGGCCAGCTGGATACATGAACTAGACAACAAAATCCATGTAGACTCAAAAGGCGGATTGCCTTTTGACTAGTAACTATGACATGCCATAGCTCACATCCTAATATATTATAAAAAGGATAAAGTACATAAAGTGGAAAGTTACAGACTCAAGACCTCAATGTACAGTTTACCAAAAGCATGGACCTTTTCACCAACTCATGAAAAGGTTGGTGACTTATCAGAGTGTCATCGGAAAGTGGTTCAGCTTTAGGTAAAAGTGCATCAGATAAAGCATGTAATATAAAAGTCTTCGGAAGAAATCTGTCTTCAATAATTGGCTTCGAAAGACTTTGTCCTTGAAGCTTCGAAAGACTTCATCTTTTGGCTTCGAAAGATATTGGTCTTGGCTTCGGAAGATTTCATACTTAGAATAATTTCCAAGTCAGTGTAAATCTTCCGAAGCATTCCACTTCAGTGTACGTGTGCATGCATGCAGGAAAGACATTAAGTGTTTGGGTTGCATCGACCTTACTAATACCCTTACAATGATCATTCTTCCTATGCTCATACCTCTGAGCCTCCATAGCGGATTCGAAATGACTATTAAACTCCAATAAAGTTGATCTTGGGTTGTAAAACTGATTAAAAAAGTGGTTTTCACTCTCACATCTTGATGTTGTACGCATAAGCCCAGAAAAATTCTCATTTTGATAATATGAAGGAATCCAATCTCCTCTGATATTAAAAATTTCACATAACTATGGATGAGTAGTTAAACCAAACTCAGATAGAATTACATCCCATTCCTTTTCAAATTCAGCAGGAGTAATAGATTCTGCCCGTACAATAGCAGTCAATCTTTTTTTAAAATCTGTAGTGTTACACAAAACTGGTCCCACCTACAAATATGAGCGAAAAGCAATATCAGATAATATAAAAACACAATGACTGAAAAAGGAATAGCAGAATATAAAATGACACAATGAGTAAAAAAGAAAAAAGACACAATGTTTAAAAAGAGAAAAAACACAATGAGTAAATTAGAAAAAGACACAATCAGTAAACACTTGATACCTTAAAAATCACTTTGTCCCATATATGCCACATACATAACCTATGCCGGGAAGTTGGTAAAACATCTAGTATAGCCCTCTTCATTGCAGGATCTTGATCACTAACAATAACTTTAGGTGGATTACCAAAAGCTTTGACATAGTTACGTAATAACCACCTATATGAATCTGTAGTTTCAGATCCAAGAAGAGCAGCACCAAGAGTAACATTTCTGTTGTGGTTATCTATACCAGTGAAAGGTACAAAAACCATATCATACCTATCATATATGACACAATAACTATAATTAGACACAATGATCCATATGATACAATGATATATATATGACACATTAACACCATTACACAATGAGTCTTATGACACAATGAATCTTATGACACAATAAATCTTATGACACAATAAATATATGACACAATGGAAAAAGACACAATGAAAATATGACACAATGAAGAGATTAGAATCATACATGTTAGATCTATAAGTAGCATCAATCCAACAACATCACCAAAGATTAAGTAATTATTATTCATAGCATCATCAGCCCAAAATAAACCACCTAATGTTCCATCTTCTTTAACAATATATTCACAAGTAAAATTCGTCAAGTGATCCTTTTTCTTCATAAGAATTTGAACAAGCATATCAGCATCATATTCACTAATATATTTATTTAAATCCCTCTTATAATTCTTGAAATTATTTTTCGTCGCACCTACTTCCGCATAACCACCACACAAAGTTCTCATTATATGAAAAGCTCGAACGAGACCAATATATATACCGGACAAAGCTTGAATTGCACCTTCTTTTACGTGATCAACCTTTCTAGCAGCAGGTAAAAGATGAACATCATCTTGATCAACAAACAAGTTGTTGTGCTCTTCTTTGAAAGAATAAACACAATACTTACTATTAACTAAATATAGCTTAAGAATCACTTCACACCCAACTCTCTTAGATGGTTTACTACGCTTCCATTTACATTTATCATCCTCATCATTTGAAGAATCAAATACTTTTCCTTTTTAAACCCTTGTTTCGAACAAACAAAATACTTCAAAAGTATTTTACCAGCTTGTACATATTCTGTATGCTTCCTAGCTTCAAACCCACAAGAAAGAGCATACATTTGGTAAAATGCAAACGCATGCTCAATAGAAACAAACTCCATTCCTATAACAGGTTTAATTGAACTCTTTGCAAAAGGTATGTAAGATACTCTTCCAGAACCTGGGGATACACATTGTTTGCCAACATCTTTGTAATTTTCAGCATCTATATGAATAAAAACATGTCATAAAAAGACACAACATCATAAAAGACACAATGAGATCAGTTGATATCATACAAAAACACAATATAAAATGACACAATCAGTATAATTAATATCATATAAGAAACACAACAGCATAAAAGACACAACATATATAGACTCACCTAATATATATAAAATATGTTCAACAACATATTGATAATGTCCAGAGTAATCTAATAGTATAGACACAATGACTGTTTTATTCAGACACAATGACGATACAAAAGACACAATGACGATACAAAAGGCACAATGACGAATAAAAATACACAACAATGATACCTAAGACACAATGATGATGTCAATCAATAACAAAATTCACAAAAATCTGATAGTATAGACACAATGATGATTCAAAAGACACAATTACGGTACGAAAAACATACTATTTCAATTGACAATATATAATCTAACAGTATAGACATAATAACTGTTTTATTCAGACACAATGACGATACAAAAGACACAATGAAGAACAAAAATACACAACGATGATACCTAAGACACAATGATGATATCAATCAATAACAAAATTCACAGAAATCTAACAGTATAGACACAATAATGATTTAAAAGACACAATTACGGTGCGAAAAGTAACATACTATTTCAATTGACAGTATATAATCGTCCTCATACGTACCAAACGAATCTTTAATCGTCGACATCGGCAGACAGAAATCAACGATCTTCAACAGAACTCAACAATCTTCAACAGAAATAACATAAAACAATCTTCAACAGCTAAATTTGATTGTTTGAATCTTCAACGATTGAATTGATGTAAGCTGAGAATCTTCAACCGTTTGAATCGATCAATAGAGAATTTGCCGTTAATTTCGTACAGAAAAAGTCAATATATATAACCCCACCTTCGTAACAATAAAGTAGACTTCCTAAGATATCCCTCCTTCTATTTTTAAAAATATGCCACATGTCACTCCCTGATTGCCTCTCACACTTTTTACATAATATTGACTTTGTATTTGAACCGGACACATATATATATCCACACCTTCGTAACAATAAAGTAGACTTCCTAAAATACCCCTCTTTCTATTTTTAAAAATATACCACATGTCACTCCCTGATTGCTTCTCACACTTTTTATATAATATTGACTTTGTATTTGATCCGGACACTTTGAATTAAAGATTGTCATGTTATGTTTAGGGTTGTTATAGTTAGGCACTTATTTGGTTTCCTATTACTATAAATACAATTATCGTACTTTATTATCAAACATATCGTCAATGATATAAACATCTCTCTTTTATCTTTCTTCTCATATTACTTTGCTATTAGACTTGCTTTATAATATGTTATCAGCATGATACTCTATACATGAAGTTTTAAAAATTAGTATTAATGAAGTCGTAAGGTTCAAAGTTCTCAAAAAGGATATGATATGGCTTTAAACTTCAAAAACCTCAAGGTATTGAATTTCACTTTATGTGATTATGTTGGCAACTTACGGTAATTGTCATCTTATTTTTTTAGATCAACATATGGTTTTTTAGATTTCTTGAAGAAGAAAAATGCTTATACGTAATAAATTTCTATTTTTGTCATATAAGAAAATAGTTTAATTAATACCTGTGTGTTACACAATTATTTGAAATAATAACACGTCACTAGGATTTTACGACTAAAAAAGAGAATAAAACACCAGACCTATAGGGTTTGAAAAGATCTCATAAAAATGTTTTGGATTGACCCAATTCGTTTCAACTATAAAATCACTATTTGCTCGAACCCATGTAATCAAATCCTTTTCCATCCATTCATCCATGACCTTTCCAAATAGATCTCAATCCATTCTTCATGATTATTGGTTTAATATCTAGCCAGAAAACACATCCAACTACATTAATCATCACTTATACTTTCACAGTATATGAAAAAAAAATTACAACTCTAAATAAGGTTACCAATGTATACAAGAAAGTGAGTCTATAGCAACAAAAATTTGGCACCTTATAGCGACGACATGTCGCTGCTATAGCTTATTTTGATCTATAGTGGCGACATGTCATCGCTATAGAGTTAGTGCGCAAAAATTAGTCGTAATAGGCAGATAAGTCGTAGGGATAGAGTTCGTCGGCACAAGTTCGTCTATAAGAACGACACATCGTCCCTATAAGTGTCATGTTTTCTGATTTTACTGAATAAAAAAATAAAAAAAGAAAAATATGATTTACAGGGATGACATGGTCTTTTTCATATTTTTTGTATTTTTTAGTTATTTGTTATGGCGACAACAAGTCGTCGCTATTTATCTCAGTTTTTTTATTTTTTATTTATTTTATGCAGAACTTAATTTTTTTTTACAAATTTAGCAAACATATAATCAATAAAAATCCAACACAAGATTAACAAACAAATAATTCATACAACTTCAAATGTAAGTTTAACAAACAAATAATTCATATTAGAATCAATCAAAAGTTAGTTCAAATGGGTCATTTTAACCCAAACACACTTACATATACTAGAATCAATCAAAAGTTAGTTTAAATGAGTCATTTTGATCCAAACACACTTAAACATACTAGAATCAATCAGAAGTTAGTTCAAATAGATCATTTGGCCCCAAACACACTTAAACATACTAGAATCATATACAAGTTAGCTCAAATGGGTCATTTTAAGCCAAACACACTTAAACATACCATAAATATATAAAAATTAGTTCAAATGAGACATTTTGACCAAACACACTTAAACATACTAAAATCAATCGGAAGTTAGTTCAAATGGGTCATTTTTACTCAAACACACTTAAACATACTAGAACCACTTAAAAGTTTGTTCAAACTTACCCACTCCAATTCTGCAGTTGCATTCACCCATCCCCTGCATTCTTTGAAATGCATCTTCTGAAAAAGATCAATCAGACGACTCCCCTGTGAATAATAAAAATACTGAGAAATACAGCTTCTGTGCATATGATTGGCTTCCATGAAAACTCGGATAACGTTGTTTACCTCTGTTTAATTTGTTTGCTTCAGATCGGCTCCTATAAGTGGGATCTAGAACAACTCATTAATCACCCGAGCCCATGCTTGCAGGTCAGTTCCCTTAGGAGGACAAGTCAACGATGTTTCCACATCATCATAACCACCCACATCATCAAAATGAGATTTTAGATCTTGCTTTCGATCTTTATAGGCTCTTTGATACTCGACAGTGATTTCAAGCCTTATGCCTTCCCACTGTTCAGTTTCCCTCCTTCCAGCAAGATCAAAATATTCCTGCAAAGCATGTAATTAGAAACCATGTAACACTTATATAATTAAAATACAATAAAAATATAACATTGTATTCTTACAAAAAGTGTGGGATATATGGTTCTTTTAAATTCATTAGGAACAGCTTGTCAACTGGGATAATGTAAAGGAACAAGCTTACTAATTTCATTAAAGATTAACCTAATAAAATCGAGTTGTTCTCTCCAAAAAACTTATATTGGCCCCCCTTGCTTTCAACTTCAATCGGTAGTGGTTGGCCTTTATTTTGCTCAATTTTTTAAATAATTTTATGTTTTTTTCCTTTTGATCTTTTTTTCTTACAGGTTGTGCTACATTAATATATGCAATTGAAAAGTTAGGAAACAGAGATTATGTTCAACATAATGATGTATTTTTTGACTTTAACAAATAACTTACAAGACTCACAACCTGTTGGGATCCTATTTGAATCCTCATGTGGAGGTAGATCCCCGCCATCCCCACCATGTCCTCGAGCAATATATGTTGGCATGCTTCCACAAGAATAGATAATAAACATTAACTATATACCATGCAAAGATAATAAACATTAACAATAAACACATGCAAAAATAAATATGTTGTAAATATATATGATAAACATAAACGATAAACCTAAATAAAAATAATAAACATACTTTCAATCGGAATCATCACTACAATAAAAGGTGACTACTAGATTACCTTCTTCGTATACAAACATACAAATAAACAAACATATAAATATAAATACATACAAACATTCTCATACAAATTTAACATAATATATATATATATATATATATATATATATATATATATGTGTATACACTTTTACAATTAACATATAAAATTACACATATAAAAACATATATAAACTTAAAACCATGAAAATATATCTAGTGGCATTTCATCAAACTCTTGACGGGCATAACCTAATTTAACGTTAAACCCAAATACACTTACACATACATATACTTTTACAATATAAGATTTAAACAAGCCTAATCACTAACATAATCATTTAATAACACTTAAATCATAAGATGCAAATAAATTTCATACCTTTATAACCTTCAAACTCTTCAATTTCAAGCTTAAATTTTCAATCTCACCTAAATCATAAAAATTATATAAAACTTATAAAAGCAAGATTATATAACTTTACTATAATAAAAAACATCATTATTACCTTCAAATACTTCACTTTTATGCAAAAGAAGGCTTAGAAATCGAGTGAAAATGATGCGGATCCAAGTGTTGAAGACCGGGCCTTAATGTTTTTGGAGGCCCAAGATCGCGCTGTACGAAAATGGGCCTAACCTGGGCTATGATCCTCCGTTTTTGACGTGCTACCAGTCAAAACGACCGTGAAAACGAGAATAAGGCCTTTAAATGGGTTTTTTGGCCACTTTTATGTTTTTTTCTAGTTTTTTGGGTTTCTTTTGGGCTTTTGTTTGGCCCATGGTTGTTTGTTTTAGGCTCTTTCGAATTTTGGTTGCTTATTTAAGTTATGTTGATGTAATGTGAAAGGACACTTGATCAATTCTGAAAATTAAAGTTTGTCTTTTCAAATTCGTGACTCATGGGGTCGAATTTGAGGGTTTGGGTGAAGATCATGATGGGTATTCACAGAATCAACGTGTTTGAACTCCAATTTCATTCCGTGCGATACATTAGTTGGTACCAGAGCCGAATTTCTGGCTTAAAATGCCTCCGAGAAGAAACGCCAGGCCAATCTATGAAGTTTATGAATGGGAGTTGGAGCAACGCTTTATGGCAAGAGTGGAGCAACGATTGGATCAAGTGGTCGATCAATTGACTAGTCGGATGACTGATTTGATGAATTGTAGAGGGCACTCTCCTAATAATAGAGATGGGTCTGATTTTGGCAATCCATTTAATAATGAAGATGGTTATTCTTCCGAAGGGAACTCAGAAAGGCGACCAAGGCATGAACATAGAGAGGGAAATAGACGTTGTGACACTGGGATTAGAATTGATATCCTAGAGTTTGATGGGACTAGTCTGAACCCAGAAGGGTTTATTGATTGGCTGGCTACCGTAGAGGAGGTTTTTGAATTCAAAGAGGCGCCTGAAAACAAATGGGTGCCTTTGATCGCTACCAGGTTACGTGGTAGGGCATCAGCGTGGTGGCAATAGTTGAAATTGACACGCAACAGGGTTGGAAAATCAAGAATTATAATGTGGGCCAAGATGAAAAAGTGCATGCGTTCTAATTTTTTACCTCATAATTTTCAACCTTTGATGTACCAGCGTCTGCAGAATTTGAAATAGGGGTCTAAGTTGGTTGATGACTACACAACCGAGTTTTACCAATTGATTGCTCGAAATGATATCCAAGAATCTGAAGAACAACTTGTTGCTAGATATATCGGGGTTTTGAGGGTTCAGATCATGGACTCTGTAAATCTTTTCGATCCAGTAACGATTGCTGAAGCACACCAAAGGGTGTTGGCTTTTGAGAAGCAATACCGTCATGTTGGCGGTTCGTATTCTTCTGCCCCATTTGGTGGAAATTTTGGATCGAGTAGCGGGGCCAATCGTGCTGTGTCCAATCAACAGAAACCCGTGGCGACTAATACTGGTCCATCTCTTAAGGGTGCTAGTAGTAGTGGCGCTAAATGTTTTGGTTGTGGGGAGGCAGGCCATCGGTACGCTGACTGTAAGAAGGTGGGTAGGCGCCATATGTTTGTTGAATCTGAGGATAAACAACAGGAAGATTATGAAGAGTCCCCGGTATTTGATGAAGAGCCCAAATATGAAGAAGAATTTGTGACTGGAGATATTGGGGTGAACTTTATGGTTAGATGGGTTTGCTATGCGCCAAAGGCCGATGACTGGCTTAAACACAACATCTTTCACTCAGCTTGTACTGTCTTAGGAAAGGTTTGCACCTTTGTTATCGATTCGGGAAGTTGTGATAATTTAGTTTCAGAAGAAGCTGTCAGAAAGTTGGCTTTGAAGATAGAAAATCGTTCAAAACCTTATAAGCTCTAGTGGCTCAAAAAGGGTGGTGAGGTAATGGTTTCTAAACGAGCTCGTGTTTCCCGTTCTGTTGGTACGATATACAGGGATGATGTCTGGTGTGATGTGGTACATGGATGATGTCATTTGTTGTTGGGTAGACCTTGGGAGTATGATCGCAACATCGAACATAATGGGCAGTCTAACACTTATATCTTTTTGTTTGGTGGTGTGAAAATTACCCTAATCCCAAGCAAGCCGAATGAGTTATCCACAAAGCCGTCGGGTAATCTTTTAACTCTTAGTCAATTTGAAGATGAATTGGAGGAGGCAGAAAATGTTTTTATGTTGATAGGGAAGGAAGTGCCTGAAGAGGTTGGGGTTCCTAATGCTATGATTCCTTTACTTGAAGAATTTTCTGATGTTTTTCCTAACGAGTTACCTGATGGATTGCCACCTTTACGTGACATCCAATATCATATTGATTTAGAGGCTGGTTCACAATTGCCTAATAAACCACATTACAGGATGAGTCCGGGAGAGCATGAGGAGTTGCGTAGACAGGTTGAAGAGTTGGTTTCTAAAGGCCATGTTCGTGAGAGTATAAGCCCTTGTGCTGTTCCTGCTTGTTGACCCCGAAGAAGGATGGAACTTGGCGTATGTGTGTTGACAATCGAGCCATCATCAAGATTACTGTGAGGTACAGGTTTCCTATTCCCCGACTTGATGATTTACTTGATCAGAAAAGTGGATACTACCAAATTCGTGTAAGACCTGGAGACGAATGGAAAACTGCCTTCAAGACTCGTGAGGGGTTGTACGAGTGGTTGGTAATGCCTTTTGGTTTATCAAACACACCCAGCACTTTTATGCGTGTAATGAATCAGTTGCTCAGGCCATTTATTGGAAAGTTTGTGGTCGTATATTTTGATGATATTCTTATTTATAGTGTTTTTGTCAATGAGCATATCATACATGGCAGGTAGGTTTTGGCCTTACTTCATAGAGATAGTTTCTATGCAACTGTAAAGAAGTGTGTGTTCATGACCCCTAAAGTTCTGTTTTTAGGGTATGTTGTTTCTGGTGATGAGATACAGGTGGATGAATCTAAAGTAGCAACTGTTCAAAACTGGCCAACCCCTACTACCATTACTGAAGTTCGTAGCTTTCATGGCCTTGCTTCTTTTTATAGGAGGTTTATTCCACATTTCAGTTCCATTATGGCCCTAGTGACAAACTGCATGAAGGGGAAAATATTTGTTTGGACAGAAGAAGCAGAGCGGGCTTTTTAAGTTGTAAAAGACAAGCTCACTACAGCCCCAATTCTGATATTGCCTGATTTTTCTCAAGTTGTTGAACTTCATACAGATGCATCAAAGATTGGGATTGGCGGGGTTCTCAGCCAAGGTGGTCGGCTTGTTGCTTATTTTAGTGAAAATTAAATGGGTTTTTTGGCCACTTTTATGTTTTTTCTAGTTTTTCGGGTTTCTTTTGGGCTTTTGTTTGGTCAATGGTTGTTTGTTTTAGGCCAGTTCTAATTTTGGTTGCTTATTTAAGTTATGTTGATGTAATGTGGAAGAACACTTGATCAATTCTGAAAATTAAAGTTTGTCTTTTCAAATTCGTGACTCTTGGGGTCGAATTTGGGGGTTTGGGTGAAGATTATCACGGGTATTCGCAGAATCAACGTGTTTGAACTTCGATTTCGTTCCGTGCGCTACATCAGAAAATCAAGAGGAAACGAGAGGTTTTGAGATTTTGGTTTTAAGGTAAAAAATGAGACAGTCTGGTTCGATTATAGGGGGCTGAAACCTATAGCGACGACATGTCGTCCCTATGAGCTAAAAAAGTCGTCGCTATAAGGTGAAAATAATAATTTAATATTTTTTTTAATATTTTAATCTATCCCGATAACATGTACTTAATATCTTTTTAATCTTTTTATATATCCCAACGACATGTTGTCGGGAAAGGGTTTTTTACTGCTTTTTTAATATTTTTATCTATCCCGACGACATGTCGTCTGCACAGGTTATCTTAATTTTATTTTAATTTGTAAGCGGAGAGGAAAAGAATAAAAAATAAAATAAATTTAACCTTTAGCGACGACTTGTTGTCGGCACGGGGTTTTCCTAAACCCGCCTGATTTTTTAGCAGCCCGCCAACTCTATACCAACTACTTGTCATCGGTATAGAGTTTGACTAGTAAAAAAACCCAATAACTTTGTGCCAACGACATGTCGTCGGTGTTGACCACCCTATACCAGCGAAATATGTCGTCGTTATAGATGTCGTTGGGACAGAGTTAAATTGTTGTAGTGGGTATGGATCTTATGTGCCTAACCTGCACATTTCCAGGATATAATATGTACCTTATGCATGGTAAATTCTACAATCTAACATATAATTGCATGATTATTTACCAGCATAATACCAAAATAGACACACAACACTGAATTGGTACTTCAATCTTGACAGCATTTTCATACGACTTCACAATGTTCCATGTTTCAAGAGATTCTACCAAATCAGCAAATCTTAACGGTGCACGTGATTTCTCCTAGAACAGTTGGAAAAGGGAGCTACATAGAATGACAACTATAAACATATGAATCAGAAAAGAATATTAAAAAATATCATGAAAAAGTTTTTTTTTTTAATTATTACATAAACAAAACATATCATTTTAGGCCATGGTCCTTCATCAAACGCCTTGCAAGCAGGAAAAACTACGCGAATTTATCAAACCTGAATTTATCATTTTGCAGTGAACAACCAATCCCGTCTTCAATGCTAGGTTATTTGACAACCGTTAGTCTTCATTCACAATTAGCTTCCTCGCACCATAATAAAATAATGAAGTCTGCTATCAGTTTGTTCCTCATTAGGTTCATAACTAACCAAGATAGTAGCTATCATATTTAAGTTAACCAACATCTAAGGCAATAAAAATACTGCTATCTGATGTATTATTTGACATCTAATAATGTATAAAATCTGCACTAATTTAAGAGCAACAAACTATCATGTTTTGACAACTCTATGATGCATAAAGGCTACACAAATTCAATAGCAACAGTCTACATGAATCTGCATTGTTTTGACATCTAATATAATTCATAAAAACTGCAAAAACTAGACAGCAACAAACTACATATGTATGCTATGTTTTGGCGGCTATATAGTTTATAAAAAAATGCACTAATTGACAGCAATAAACTGCACAAATTCACACCGTTTGACAGCTCTATATGCATAAATACTGCACATTTGACAACAATAAAACAAATCTGCACTATATTGATAACTTTATATGCATAAAACTGCACCAACAGTAATAAACTACACAACTCTACACTGTTTAACAGCACTATATGCTTAGAACTGCATAATTTTTTACCGCAATAAACTGCACAAATCTGCAATGTTATGACAGCTCTTCAAGCATTAAAATGCACTAATCTGGCAGCAACAAATTGTATAAAACTTGATTGTTTTCACTAGTTCTCTTCTACAACACAAGGTTAAATTGAACACTTTTGTTTATAATTCTCTTGTTAAATCTACACATGTTCTTTCCAAGATAAGCGCATTGGTTACCTAAAGCATATGTAAGTAGTTCTTTAATACCCATGAAAATAATTGAAACAAAAAAATGGCATTCAGTTCCACACTATAGTCCAACTTAACCATTTCATGGTCATTGCCAAACTCTACTGCTGAAACAATGATAATACAGAGATAAAACAATATGACTGCTAAAAATAGTAAAATATACAACTTTAATTGAGAGGTTTGGTATTAAGCCCAACGGCACACGCAGACAATGGATTAGCTATTTGTAATTAAAGAGTTAAACTTGTATCTAGGTCAAGAACTTCATTATATATAATACTAATTAACAACTGGTTTATGCATTGAGGTGTGGTATCTCATGCTTATCAAGTTGTATATGCTTGAGAGTGTTGTGCCATGTGCTTAGCCATTTGTACCCATATTTTTGTCATATTTTAAAACTTTTAACTTTTTTATATAAATCCCAATATTTTCATATCTTTACAAATATAAGCCCCAACACTTTTTTACTTTCAACTTTGGCCCCTACTTTTCATATTTTACAAAATTTTCGTTATGTTTCGATCTAAATTTTGCGAGTTATTAAGACGCCACAAAATACATTGTGATTCAACGTTATTACGCTTATTTTTCCCGTTTAACGGCCCCGTCGCAATATGCTGGTTCTAGACTGTTTATTTACTATTTATATGTTTTAAGTTTCACTACGTGGTTCAACATTTCACGTATACTTTTTGTTCGGTTTTATTTTTTTCCGTTTTTATTCGTTTTGCTTGTGTTTCAGTTTTATTATTTTTGTTTTTTATTTCTTTTTTAATACTATTTTTTGATGTTGGTGGTCATTGACGATGGTGTGCCATTGGTGCTACGAGGTACGGTTTTACGTCACTGCAAAGCAGGGGGCTTATACTAGTTATCATTTAAAAAACAAACCAAATAAAATTCCTACCAACATACAAACAATTACTTAACTATTACTAATAATTATCTCCTACCCTTTTAAACTCAAACTCTATTAATAACATAAACTTTCATATATGAAACTCTACTTCTTGATTCACCTATTCTAGTTTATAATAAGAATCAATATTTTCTTAGGTTGTCTTATGCATGGACTTCCTATAAGAAAAATGAAAGACTAGAAGATGGTAGTAATGGTAGGTAATCATGAACTTGAGGATGTAACATAGATAATAAATTAAGAATCAATAGATAATCACAAGTTATACAATAATTATCATAAGATTACATTTATTTATCATTCAGATGCTTTGAACTCTATAGATGAATGATCTGTGAACCCTTGGGGAAACACTCAAGAATTCTAATAGACTCAATAAGACCAACTCCCACTGCAAATGGATATTGTCTTCTATTTATAGTGTTAAATGCTTAAAACCCTAGATACAATAAACACATCAAATAATAATAAATAATAATACAATAATGCCATATCATTTGGTTCTGACTCGGGTCTCGGGTCTTCGGGTCATTTGTAGTCTTCATGATCTTGAACATTTGTGACTCGTGCGTTGATTCATTGCTTTCTATCAGCAAATACATTTTACTTCAATGTTTAATAATCATCTAAACCAATTTAATTGTCGGGTTTGAATTTCTCAAACCCCAACAATCTCCCCCTATTTGACTAGATGCATTAAATATATGTCGAAGTACAATGACGCAAACAAGCTATAGAGTTTTGGCTAGAAATAGAACCATATTATGATTGTTTAAGTTGCATTCTAGTTATTCCTAATTAGCAATTATGTATATAAAACAAACATACATGTTGCTTTGGCTTAAGTCGTTTGCTAAACACTTCGGTGAGCCAAAATGATTGTTGGGGTTATTATCTAAAGTACTATAGTTCCCATACAGGTATAAAATGAATCTCACTTTCCTTGCATTATACTTTTTGTTCAAGATTCTAAAATGAATAACCTCACCTTCCAGCACCAGCGGGAAGACAATCCAAACCAACAGCTACAAATGCAAACAACAAGCACAACGGTTGTCGTGCTTTAACAAAAAAACCAGTAAGGTGACTAACATTCATAGCATAATAATTATTTTACTAAATAACTTCCGCGGTATCTGATGTAGAGAAATGGTCATAGGAATGGATACTAGGATCATAATGTTATATCTGAATAAGGAAAAAACAGTCTTGATGCACATTCAACACCCTCTTGATTCTCAAATCTTACAATTTGAAACTCCACAACGCATCCATTCCTCATAGAAGCCCAAGAGAACCAGTAAGTACGCACCACCGCCAAGCACAACCAGCACCAGTCGAAACAAACAGCTAAACACCAGTAGTCGATCAATAGGAACAAAATCTAAGTTGTTTAAGGCATCAGGTGCGTAAATATTCACCATTTTATTTTACAAAAATAAGAGTCAGTTAATAATAGTTAACACATGAAAGTAAATATTAGGTAAAACCCAGTAGATTTGGTTATTGCCTAGACTATATGATTCAATACTTTTATTTTTTTTATCAATAGAACTGCTTTATATTGTTTATTTTTGTAATGGTTTGATAGTAGCACTAGATGTTTTTTTAATTTTATGCATAGAATTTGCAATCTCAATAACCCAGACCAGTGGCTATATGCATTTAGGATGATTTTAGTAGAACGTATAAATAAAGCTATACCTATATTAAGTTAATGAAGATGGCTGTTAAAGCATCGTTCACGTTAAGCGGCCATCAGACTACAGGTATAAGTGATACAAGAGCCAAGAGGTCAAGGTAATTAGACTAACAGTAACACCTCATGCCATATGAAAAAGTTCTTTTGCGGGGTAGAAGACAAATTGCTTTTGATCTGCCTGCTAGATGACCCAAACTAGCAGTAGCACCTCATTCCGCATATGAAGAAGCAGTACTTTTGCAAGCGTATAACATAAAATCATGCATTTGGTTTATAAATACGTCTTGCAGGCGAATAACATTAACATAAAATCATGCATTTGGTTTATAAATACGTCTTGCAGGCGAATAACATGAAATCATGCATTTGGTATATAAATGTCTTTATGCAACGATTTCCATCAAACTGATAGATGTAACAAATATGGCTTGCATAATTCTTGAAATTACAAAATGACAGAATCTCCTGCATAACGCCTGTAACAACCTTAAATTTTTTTTTTATATAGGTATATGATTGTTATTAATTATAAAAATGTTATGTGTATATATATTTTCGTATGCATGCTTACATGCACGTATAGTATTGAGAAAAATTTACATGAATATATATATATATTTGCATGAGATATACGTATGCATGTGCATATATGTTTATGTTTTACGTATGCATGTTTGTATATCACCTAATACACGAACCAAACTCACACGTATATTTAATATGCACATGATTATATGCTATAGGTTTATAAAAGACCATTTAAGTAATGTATTTTCATATACGTAACTTAAATCCGTATATATACATATATATATATATAAACATACGGGCACATATACAAATACATACAAACCTACTAAAACAAAACTTAACTAAATCAAATATACACTAACCAATAACCTAAAACTTAAAAACTAAAAACCACCTTACCAACCCACCCATACCCCTCGGTTTCTTAACACCCAAAACCATACCGGTTATTAACCCAAACCACCCACCCCAAACCACTCCCGTTAAACCACCCCCTCTACCCCCGGGATTTTGCTTTGTTCCACACAAAAACCAATGGACCGTAAGTTGAGAATTGGGAATCTTCATCATCACAAGCCTATAGTATCTTCTCTATTCACACCTTGAAGTCAAAACCCAACTCATAACCCGCCACCTCTACCCTAACCGATGCCACCTTCTCTTGTTGTCCTCATGAAATGCCACCTTGCTAGCTATGTGGTGACTCACCATAGCTAGGGAATAAAACACCATCATGATGTTGGAAGGAGCTAGTCAACCGAAAGGCTATATAACTCTCCTCATCTTGTATTTCAAACACACACCAACCCATCTTCTCTACCCTCTTTCTCTCTCGGGATATCATCAAACACCACAAACCACCGGCACTCCACCTTCTACCCCCTTCCCCTCGGTTGTACCAGCAAACATCAGCACCCCCTAAAAACCTCTCTTCTTCCCTCGGCTTTATTTATCACAAACACCAAACCCTACCACCCGATCCACACCAAACCGACAATCATCAACAACCAGCACCATCCACGACCTCGGTACCTTGTCTTTGGATTTCTAGAAGTGAAGAACATCATCAAACACCTCTTCTAAGGTAAATAAAAAGATTAGATTACATCTATGTTACAAAACATATATATATATACATACATATTGATATGTATATATATAAGATGGATGTAATCATCTCAAACCCATTTGGGAAGCTTGAAATCTCAAATTATAAGTAACAAGGTTCCAAAATCCAGGAACTTGTATTTTATAAAGATATAGTTGAATTTTTATAGAATTTATAACATAAATAGTAAGAAAAATCAAACAAATATTTAATGAAAGCAATTGTGGGAATAAACATGAAAAATTCTTGTTTTTATACTAAAATAATAAACTGGAGATCTTGGTATAATTTTGATAAACAAAATAATTTATACAAATTATTTTATTATGGAAAATAGAAGAAAATGTCAAAAATATAAATAAATTCGGGAAAATTCTGATAAAATCTCAGAACGATTATTTTGAGGTTTAAAAGCCTCTGGAATTATTTTAGAATTTTATACCTCATTATGATTAAAATACGAAATTTATATGTTCTGCAATAAGTAAATCGTAATAAATACTTAAAGGACATAATAAATTTGGATAAAATCATAGACGGAATATTACAACACATAGTACAGAATATATAATTCTCACGATTTATGGAATAGTATAACCATTTTTGCTAAATATTATGATTATTGAGAAAATTACAGAAACTGTTATATTACGATTTGGACTATGGAATAAATATATGATGTTTGGTTCTGTATAAGAAGTCTTCTGTAAAAATATTGGAATTTTTCATGAACAGAAACTATTTTTAACTATTATTGAGAACATTAGGAAATTCGTAGAAAATAATCCGTTAATATTTGGACTCTATAAAAATTATGTGATGCTATTGGACTATTGGACGAAATTTTATGAATTTATGAGGAATTATTGGACAACAGTGACTATTTTGATGAATATTGGGATTATTGTGAAAAATTATATAAACTGTTCTGATTGGATTTGGACTGTGATTTAATTATATGTTGTTATATCTAATATTAAAAGTTTACTGTAAAAATATAGGAATTTATTAGCTCCAGTAGCTATTTATTATGAATTATTGTGATCTTGTGGACTTTATAATAAATAATCTATTGGGAGATAAATACCATAAAAATTACAAGAAACTCTAAATAAATTAAACAAGTTTCTGTAACATTTTGGTAAATTTTAGAAGTCAGGAGCTATTTTTGAGTTATTTTTGTAACTTATAAAGTAAGTTACCATTATTATCTAGAAACAATTAAAAAGGGAATTTTTGGAGGCCCGAGAGTGTTTCTCTACAAAAATTCATTTACCTTTTACAGTCAATGAAAACCAGAAAAATATTGAAGTATTATCTAACACTGTGAACTATTTTATTAGGTTCAAGTGGAAGATACGGTGAGTTCATAGCCTCATTTTCCAACCGTTTTGATATTCAGTAAAGTTTTGGGGGAAAAGCATACAAGTTTTGGTTGATGTATTATTTTGAATTACTTGAGTTACTTACTGTCATTTGTGATACAACCATTAGTTCGAATGAGGAACCGTCTGGTAATATTAGTAGCGCTACTTAGGAGAATTAGTATCAACCGAATGAGGGTTGTTACTATTCTCCTGTATCTAACCGGAATGAGGGTTAGGATGCAATATTACTCGATTTTGTGAATTATTTCGTGACAGTATGATTATGTTTGTGCAGGTTTGGTTGTAACTAATACATCAACAAAATAACTTTTGTTATATATAAACCTATGTTCTTACCAACATTTTTGTTGATTTTATTGAGTATGCTTTTTCAGGACAAAATGAGTAATAGTTTTGATTGTAGCTTCGAAGTCCATAACGGATGAGGTGAAGTTGTGGAAAAAGTCTGTGTGACCATAACCGTCAACATCATTGACGGGTGTGTGTTTGTGTACGCACACTACCATCCTTGTTAAGAAGACATGATGTAGTTAAAAGTAGTTAGAATTACATCAAATTTTGAAAACTTGTGTAATAGATGTAGTTACTCGAATATTATGAATAAAGCATGTCATAAGTTGTTTTATTTAATGATATTTCTACGTGTTATTCCGCTATAATTAATACACTCTGATAAAAGCTAGTCACACCCGAACATCGTTTCGCGCTTCCGCCGGGATGTGACAACGCCCACCGGGAAAAACCTATTATATATACTATTAATCAAATTTAAGGAATAGTTAAGTTTGTTTATGTTTTGTTTTGACCATATGAGTTTCTTCCTTTTGCGCTTGTCCCCTTTCGCCCATTTATAAAAAAAGTGTTAGATCATAATTCTTGTTATATTATTATGTAATATTATTGTTATAACATAAGTTAGTTGGTTAAGGGGTAGTTAGATTACTTGCACCCCAAGAAACGTAAGGGTATAAATACCCATGTAATCTTTCATTTGTATATAATGCATCTCTTGATTTAATAGAATTCTCTCAATTGGCATCAGAGCCATTTTCCCACCGATTGCATCGATTTCACGAAGAACACAAAAATTGTGCAGTCCCTGTTTTAGCAAAGAGGAATAGAGACACGGTTTTGAAATCGAATCAATATTAGAGAAACATCTTGTTGTTTCATATATCATCGCCATCATCAATTGATAATAGGATATCAATTGATTTAGAAAACCAGGAACCGTCCCTAACAACCGATCGGAATTTTCAAGAAATTCCGGCGATACTCCGGCGAAGCAAAAGAAACCGAGAGCCACTGAAATCGAAAGTCAACCGTTTCAACAACGATTCAAATAAGACCTATCGAACGCCTTCAAGAATCGATTTTAGAAGCATCTTAATTTTTAAGAACAAATATCGATCGGAATTCGTCTTTCTCGAACCCGCTTCAATCAAAAGGAAAAACGAATTGGATCCTAAAATCGGAATTCTTAATCGATATTCTCAATCGATTTCATCAAAGAAAAATCAAAATCGAACAACCCTCTTGGTCGATAGAATAGTTACAGGGACGAAGAAAGAAAAAGATAAGTTTGTTTTGTCACTTTTGACTCTTTGGAAAGTCAACAATAGTTTTTTTTGGAAAAAGGATTATTTTGAATATTAAATTTTTAAAAAAACATCAAAAGCAGATTTGGCTTATTTGGAGGATTTGTTTATTTAAGGAATATTTTTTTTTTTTTGAATTCTTTAAAACAAAATTTTTGATATTTTAACAAAAATATTGAGTTTTGTTTTTAAGAATAAATCAAATAAATATTAATTTTGAGTTTTTTAAAGAAAAGAAAAGTCAAAATTAATTTAAGTTTGACAAATAAAAAGTTAAACAAGTTCCATTAAATCTTGGGAAGTTTAAAATACGTTGAATAATTGGGAAGAAGAAGAAGACACCGACAAAGTCTTCATCAAAAACCAAGATGACGAAAGAGAATAAAGAAGAGGACACGATCAGCAAGGCCATCTCTACTCTATTAGCCTAGCACATCAATATTAACATTCATAAATTAGACGATTTGGCATGTTCGTGTAAAGGCAATTTTGAATGCTAATCACTTTTAGAAGCAATTGAACCTCGAGAAGGTACAAAAGTAGATGACAAGAAAGATAGGACAACGATTGTCTATCTATTTCAAGCAATACCCGAAGATATGGTGATGCAAATGGCATCTCATACTACAGCGAAAGATATTTGGGAAGCCTTAACAACAAGGCACATTGGTATTGATAGAGTTCAAAAGGCTAGACTTCAATCATTACGCATAGAATTGAGATGCATTCAATGAGAGAGACAGAGACCATAGATCAGTTTGTCGGGAGATTAAGCGCAATAAACACAAAATCAAAGAGCCTAGGAATAAAGATGATGAAGCAACCATGGTACGTAAACTGCTAGATTCAGTACCAGACAAATTTTTACAAATTATTGCATCGGTAGAGCAATATTCAGATATGGACACAATGACACTTGACGAAGCAATTGGAAGACTTAAAGCCTACAAGGAACGACTTAAGTCTAGAGAAGATAAGAAATTAGGACCTACAGGTCAAGAGAAACTGTTGTTTACAAGGTACGAGAAAAAGCCTTACAACAACCAAAAGAACTATAATCAGAATCGAGGTAAGCAGAACTTTTGGAAGTTCAACAACCACGCCAGAGTCAAAGATACGAGAAGAGAAGCTTTGACAAGAATGGCCAAGGAGATCAAAGAAGTGAAAAGAGTTTCATTAAAAAGGTCAGTTTGACAACAACCGACCTAGAAGAGATATGAGCAATATAAAGTGTTACAATTGCAACGAACTAGGACATATCGCATCCAAATGTCCTAAACCTCGAAGTAAGCAAGAAGAATCTCACCTTGTAATGGAGGATGAAGACCTTACATTACTTATGAAACGAAATCCTACCACAACGTTATCAAGGTGATAACACGAAAGATGGAATATGGTATTTGGACAATGGAGCTAGCAATCACATGACAGGTGAACACTCCTATTTTACAGAGTTAAATGAAAGAATAACAGAAAATGTCAAGTTTGAAGATGGGTCATATGTCAACATAAAAGGAAAAGGGTCAATTTTATTGGAACGCAAGAATGGTGAGCAGAAGTTAATCATCGACGTCTACTTCATTCCACACCTCCAAAGTAGCATCGTAAGCCTTGGGCAAATTATTGAAACTAGATGCAAGATTGTTATGAAAGATAAGTATCTTTGGATGTTTGATCCTCATGATTATTTGTTAATGAAAGTCCCTAGAGCAACAAATAGACTTTACAAAGTTAAGTTAAGAATAGCAAGTCCTATTTGTCTACAAGCAAACATACACACCCCAGCATGGTTATGGCATACACGTATGGGACATATCAACTTTGATTCGTTAAAGCAGCTAAGTACTAAGGGTATGGCACGTGGACTACCGACAATAGACCATCCTACCAGATTTGTGATGCATGTCTCGTGGGAAAGCAAAGTAGATTACCTTTTCCCTCGCAAGCAAAGTTTAGAGCCAAAGAACCTCTAGAACTAGTACATGCAGATTTATGTGGACCGATCTCACCCACATCCTTAGCTGGTAACAACTATTTCTTTTTACCAGTCGGTGGCTATCAAGATGTATGTAGATTTACATGCTTAAGTCAAAAGATCAAGTATATGATATTTTCAAGAAGTTTAGAAACGAAGCTCAAACAGAAACAAGGCATAAACTCAAGACGTTGAGAACTGATCGTGGAGGTGAATTTACCTCAAATGCCTTAACTACGTACTGTGAAGATGAAGAAATCTTAAGACAACTCACAGCACCTTACACACCTCAGCAAAATGGTGTAGTAGAACAAAGAAACCATTCAATGATGAGCATGACAAGAAGCATGTTAAAGCTATGAATGTGCCACAGAACCTATGGGCAGAAGCAACACGACAAGCAGTATACGTATTAAATCGTGTTCCAACCAAAGCACTAAAGGGA
Source organism: Flaveria linearis (assembly GCA_024085815.1). Lineage (NCBI taxonomy): Eukaryota > Viridiplantae > Streptophyta > Magnoliopsida > Asterales > Asteraceae > Flaveria > Flaveria linearis. Next base: position 28,660,640 of record CM044007.1, on the reverse strand, counting down.
ACTACACCCTATGAAACATTTAAAAGTAAACATCCTAGCTTAAAGCATATTAAAGTATTTGGATGCATAGCATACATGAAGGTACCGACACCTCATTCGAAGAAGCTAGATGATAGAAGCAAGAGGATGGTACATTTAAGAAATGAAAGTGGAACAAAAGCCAATAGATTATACGTATGACATATCAAACTCCGTTAGTTCCGTTATGTCTCGCATACACGTGTCATAAGCACACACTAGTTGTCGTTGAACGTTGGTGACCTAATAATAATAATCAATGATAAACAATGATAATCTAATAATAATGTTGATTATTGGTTGTGATTATATGATTTATGAATTTATAGATTTTAAATATTTATTTTGTAAATTTTACGCGATAACGTGACTATGTGTTTTATAATATATATATATATATATATATTATATATATATATATATATATATATATTCTATGTGTTGTATGACTTATTGTAAATGTTTATGACTATGATTATTGACTAATAATACTCATAATTCTTAGTTAAAATTATAAAAGAATGCTACAAGGGTTAATTTTTATAAAACAAAGTTAAAGAAGGGTTAAGGGTAAGATTTAATTAAGTAATTTTTACAAAAACCCAACCCTAATCGCCATCCCACCTTGCGGCCAAACACCCATCTCCACACACACAAATTCGTTTTTTGATCATAACCCAAGCAATCCAAGTCAAATTCAAGTGTTAATCAAGTGCTACAAGTTTATTCCAAGTGTTAATCACCATCTAAACTCATCTAAAGGTATGTAACATATTGATTTTGTGATTTCTAGGTACTTGAAGAACCCTAATTTGAGATTTTTGAAGATGATATGAAATTGATGTTGATTCCATGTTAGCATTGTTGTATTGATACTAGATTGGTGTTAATTGCAAGTATTGATATGAATTTGGATGTTCTAGGTCATATTAGGTCAAACTAGAAACTTTTGATTTGGGGAACTTTCAAGATTGGTGAAATTGATGTTGTTTGATGATTGTATGATGTTAATTAGATGATATGGATGCTAGATTACATTGATTGTGCAAGAAATTTATGAATTTGATGTGTTGTTCATAGGTTACTAATAATAGTAACTTTATTTTGCTTAGAATGTTGAATGTTGATGAATTGATGTTATGGATGTGTTATGATGATGATTAGATGTTAGATTGTTATTATGAACATTGCGAATTCAAGAATACATGTTATAATTCATACATTACTAAAGATAGTAACTTTTTGATATGAATTGATGAATCATGTTAATTAGGTGTTATAGATCATGTCTAGGTATGTTATGAACTTGATTAGGTATGAAATTGATGAAATTGTGGTTGATTTGGATGCTAGATCACTTTGGGTATTACTTACCCAAAAAGAAACTTTTTTGATGAAACTTTGGATATGATGATTTGGACATGTTCTTGATGTTAGGATCATGCTAGAGGGTTTATTGAGGATGTCTAATGTGTTAGAATGTGTTGATTGAGTTGCATGGATGCTTGGTTGATCATATATGGTGTATAGATTTTGGTGATCATGTATGATGATGAATTATGATTAGTGATTAGAGAATCGTGTTTGGGACTGGAAACTAATCATTGCTGTGTATGTTGGATGGAATGAAATTGGTAATGAATGTGATTATGATATTTGGTGGTATGATGATCTAAATAGTACATATGGATAATGTAGTGTCACATGTGATCCATTTGTATGTTAACCATGTATGATGTATGATCATGCTTGCTAAAATGAATTATCACCATAATGTCACCAACGGGTTAACTGGGTCAAACGTATCTATTTTTCTGAAACCTTGAGTCCTTCGTTTGTAGAGTACTTAGGGTTCCATTATGTTCTATGTATACATATACTTATGTACTTGCGTGTTCTAGGTAACCTCTGAAGGTTGTCTTTCACTTGTCCTTGTCAAGTTAATCTTTAAGTATCCTTTACACGTATCAGGTTAGTTCATGCCCCACTCTTTTACAGAGTCTCTTTTAGGGGAGATAGCATACTGGTAATCTACAAACGTTTTATTATTTAAGTTGTGTATAATATTAATATAGTGATGTTTACCATGGAAAAGTCCTCACACTTTGAATTGTTAATATTGAATAGCGGGGAAACTTGGGTAATACTACTGGGTCTGACGAGCACCACCTGTGCGACTCGAGGTCAAACGGGTGCAATTTTATCCTAATGAACTTTGTCACGACCTGGTAAGTCGTGGCAGGAGGCAACAAACTTATCAGAGTCCGCTTCAATTGCGAAATCACTATGATTAATATTTACTGCTAATAGACTAGCTATCTGTTATAATACACTGCTTATACATACAACTACTTAATGATTTATATTTGAAACGCAAACTCTTGAACTCACCAACCATTGTGTTGACTTGTTTAGTATGCTATTCTCAGGTTAAGGTTGCTAGTTGCCTAGGAGCACGCACACGTCAACATTATTGAGTTATCTGCATTGTTTTAAAAACACTATTTGGATTATGTTTTTTTAAACAGTTATTCTTGGATGTTTGCATTATAGTTGGGCGCGTATGTTTTGCTCATTTTCTTACATGTTACTTTGATTTGGGTCTTTTGACTATTTAAACGCTTCCGTAATATTTAAAGTTAAACTCTGATTTTGATTGTTAGTTCATGTAGAGTCATTCTGAGTAACTAATGACTGAGATCCTAGTTTGTCACGCGCCTCGCGGTAAAACCCCGCACGCGTATTTTGAGGGTGTGACAATACGATCCAAAAGAAAACAAGATTTGCATAAGTAGAGATATTTTATTTATTGAGAATGAATCATGGAACTGGGATACCTACTTAGAAGAAGTGAGTGATAATGGACCTACATGGAAAAGTTTTGAAATCCGTGGAGATCAAGACAGTGGAAATAGTCAAGATCAAGATAATGAAGGAGAAGATACTCAAGATCACAAGAACCAAGGTTTGAAGATATGGTTACACCAATCTCAACTACAAGATCTCCAATAACAGTTCAAGAAATTCAAGAAACACCCGTAAGTGTTCAAGAAATTGATTGTTCACCAGGTTGTTAAATAAACCAGTTCAAAGACCAAGATCACTAAGCAGCATCTATAATGAAACTAGACCTCTCGAACCAGAAGAATATGAACATTTATACCTAGCATATGATGAAGAACCTATCAACTATAAGGAAGCAGCAGAATATCCTCAATGGATAAAAGCAATGGAAAATGAGATAGACTTGATAGAAAAGAATAATACGTGGACACTCACAACACTTCCTACAAATCAAAAGGCAATAGGTTTAAAATGGATTTTCAAGGTCAAGAAAGATGCAAATGGAGAAATCACCAAGCACAAGGCAATGTTAGTAGCAAAGGGTTATGTACAAAAGGAGGGTATAGACTATAATGAAGTATTTGCGCCCATTGTAAGAATGGAAACCATAAGACTACTAATAGCAATAGCAGCACAAGAAGGATGGCTAGTACATCATTTAGATGTAAAATCAGCATTCTTACATGGTGATTTAAAGGAAGACATATATGTAACACAACCAGATGGGTTTATGAAGAAAGGAAAGGAGAAACTAGTCTATAAGTAAAGAAAGAAAGTTTATATGGTTTAAAGCATGCACCAAGAGTATGGAATTTTAGATTACACAACACGTTAAAGGAAATTGGATTTAAAAGATGTCCTCAAGAACAACTAGTTTATAAGAGAACTCTTAAGAACACTACTATAATAATTGGTGTTATGTTGATGACATCATAGTGATAGGGAGTTCAATGAAGGACATAACGAGTTTCAAGAAAGAAATGGAATGAAAGTTTGAAATGAGTGACCTAGGGCCACACATACTATTTAGGAATTGAAGTACGCTAAGAAAAAGGAAAGATAAAGCTAAAGCAGTCAGCCTATGCAAAGAAAGTTCTTAAAGAAGCAAGATTAGAAGATTGCAACCCAAAATAGTATACAATGGAAGCAGGTTTAAAGTTGACAAGAAAAGACAAAAGTGACTTAGTCAACCCAACAGAATATAGAAAGCTAATTGGATGTTTAAGATACCTCACGCATACAAGACCTAAATAACTTACGTAGTTGGATACGTAAGTAGATACATGGAGAAACCAAGAGAATTCACATGCAAGCAGTAAAGCATTGATAAGATATATTAAAGGAACATTAGATTATGGAATAGAATACACCAAAGAAGAAGAAACAAAGAAATCATTGGATTTAGCGATAGTAGTTATGGTGTAGACGCAGATGATGGAAAAGGAACAACGTGAACTATATTTTACTACAATGAAGCACCTATTACATGGTCAAGTCACAAGCAGAATACAGTAGCACATCATCGTGTGAATCAGAATTTATGGTAACAACATCAGCAGCATGTCAAGCATTATGGTTACAAGGACTTCTAAGTGAACTTATAGGAGAAGACCCAAAGAAGATAACACTAAGAGTTGATAACAAGTCAGCTATATTACTCATGAAGAATCCAGTATTTCATGGAAGATCAAAGCATATCAACACAAGATATCACTTTATCAGAGAATGCATAGAGAATGAGCGGATTCAAGTGGAGCACATAAGTGGAGAAACGCAAAAAGCCGACATACTTACTAAAGCATTACCAAGGATCAAGTTTATGGAAATGAGAAGCCTTATTGGAGTCAAAGACCTAGCAGAAGGAATCAAGAATTAGGGGGAGAATGTTAGAGCATAATTCTTATTATTATAAGTTTTATTATTATGTATTATTATTGTTATAACATAAGTAGTTGGTTAAGGGGTAGTTAGATTACATGCACCCCAAGAAATGTAAGGGTATAAATACCCATGTAATTTTACATTGTATATATTGCATCTCTTGATTTAATAGAATTCTCTCAAAGAGAGAAATAGGGGGGAGAGCTGCATATGTGCCCCTCTGTTTATTTATAGATAGAGAAAGAGGCCGAGAGCCTACTATGTGAAAGTCAGATGGTTGTTTGAGTTTTTCTGACCAAATCCGTTAAGTTGCTCTGTTGCATTTCCCTTTTGTGGAACCGTAGATGGCGGGTGGTTGTTGTGGTTACGTTGTCGTCGCTACGGTTGTTTTTAGTTAGTGGGGTTAGTGGTGGTACTCCGATCGTCGCCGCCCCAGGTCAATATATAGCCTTATGTGGCGTCAATGTGGCATGGTAGCGTAGATGGCGTGCGGTCTGGTTGTGGCTGCACCATGTTCGCCACAACCGATAATGGTGGTGATTGTACATCATTGTCGCGCGTCGTCACAACCCCTAGTAGATTGGTTGGTGTGTAGGTGGCGATGTGGTTGTGGCGAGATCGTGGTTGTGATGGGTGTTCATTACATGCCAACCCGTCATCACTCCTACATCAATTAGGGGTGGCTTGCCCGGGTTGTATGATTTTGGTACCTTGGTTCTCCCCTTTTCTTTGATTATTGTTCACATCATTAGGGTTTGCATGTTGCTTGGTTACGTCGTCGATGATTGTGAGACAATATGCCCCTGAGACACCTCTTGTGGGTATGAACTTCTGTTTGTTTTGTTAGCCAAATAATTTCAGTTGGAGTTCATCAACCTAATATGATCTTGCTATGGGTTCCATTTCTAATGTTGTCGGTGATGGTGATGTAAAATGCCCGAGACATTTTTGGAAGAGCTAAATCCTTGTTCTTTTGTTGGATAGATGATTTCGATTGGGGTTCATGAGCGTTTGGCTTTCATGTACAGAATACTTTACGTTGTTTTGGTTGTATCAATGATGATGAGTCAATGTGCACCTAAGTTGTTTTTGGCAGATTTGTTAACTCGGTGTTATGATAGAATGTCAGTGATTATGGCAAAGTGATGGAAGGCCTCCAGAGTCAAAGGGAGAGCTTCTATGCTCTTTCCAAGAGATACGATTCAATATCCTCATCTAAGGCATACCGAGTTCACATTTTTTGGTTCTTTTGATGATTATAATCCTTGTTTTTATATATGTGCAGTTCTACACTTTGCTCAGGCAGCACATGTCCTCACGCCATGGTGTGACAGGCAATGATGACGATAAAGAAAATGTTATTTTCATTGTTATTGTGTGGTAAACGCACAGTTTGCAGCCACAATGAATTACAATTTCCGAGCCTTATAATTTAATGTATATTTTTGCTATGATGATGTGAATGTGATAAATAGACTATGTGCATTTGTTTGAGCCTCGGTTTATCGTCCGTCGTGGACGCAATACGCGACGAGGGACAACACGTGTTTATTTTAACAACACTTTGGTCCATCCACCTTACAGTCACTGAACAGTGTTAACATACCTACCCATAAAGTTCTGTTATTCTAACAAGCTTTTTGCAAATCTATTTAAAGTATTAAGATCTGCTTTGTTGTGTCAAAAACACATTTGCTTGGTTTATGTGTGAACTATGATATAGTAAGGTGTTGTGGAAAATTTTGCTTTGGTGTGAAGTATATTTCAAATCACAAACCTAATTTTTAAAAGGTTTTGAAATCATAAAAGCTGTTGTAGTGTTCAAAACAACTCCGTTTCACATGAAATCTATTTGCAAGTTTCTTTGTTATGTTTCCTATACTATAATATCAATGTTGTAAAGTCCCTTGTGAGCATAGATCTTCGTATTGAACCAACACTATGCGTTAGATGTGTGGAATCCAAATAACAGGCGGTTCGATTAAAGAATAGCAAACAGAAGAATCACTTATAATTATCACTTGTATTCTTCTACCACATATGCATGTAGGTATCAACTCAGTTACAAAGAGAATTAGCAAACTATAAATCGTAACTTGTAACTTCTGACTCAAAAACTTCTGATTAAAGTTTATTTCATTAAGTATAGACTAAACCCAAAAGCCCGCCCGAGAACTTGTTTTCGGTCTTGTACTCGGTAACACAATTACTCGACCAGGTACTTTTGTACTCGCATCCAATTATCTTTTTTAATACATCCTACCATGTTAGGTCTCTACAACTGTATATACCTTTGACGTTTATTTGTAAATGCGTATACAATTACGCGTGCTCACTTCTGTTCATGCATACAGGTTGTTAGAAAACTTTGTAAGCATAATGTATACATACATGTATAGGTTTCCTAAGGCAGAGAGGGTGAATTGAATAGGTATGGTTCTGCTAATGTATTCAGCTTCTGTAACATTCATATTTGAGCGTCCATATGGGAAGACAAAATTCAAATGTTACAAGGAATCCCCCTACTCCGTTTCTGTCATTTTTCCTTTGCACTACAGTTCAACGTATTCATCTTGATCAACAATTTTTTTGTATTCATCATTGTATAGTCGAATTCAGCTAAATTTCATGCTTTTTTTTCCTGGGTTCTTTTTCTTTTTTTTTTTTTTTTTTTTTTTGTGTCTTCACTACTTCACGAGGTTATAATATTCATGCTGTTTCAGCACCAGCTACAAAATGAAGGCATGCTGCCTCAATTACGGCGATCAAGCCACCACATCAAATCATGTTCATTATATAGGTGCTCAAAATACTACATTTCAAATCGAATTGTCCTGGACACATGAGCAATTCAACCCATAGGATTTCCTTTTCCTCTTCCCATTCTTACTTCTGTAGGTTTCTTGATAATTGGAGATCTGTGACAACTCTTACCTATATCTTACCATTTCTACGGAATTATCCGCTTATGGCACAAAGGAATTGCCAAATTCTAGCTTGACACACTGCTTAAGAAATCCAAATCTTTCAAAACTACAGCTACTCCATATGCTAACCCAGGTCTGCAAATACTCTAAGAAAGCCAAGTCTTTTGCATTAATGCTAATTGAACAATTTAGTTGCTCCATGTAACACATTTTGTAGAGCGACTATTAGGCTACGCTTATAATAAGTGTTGTGAACGACACAACTACCAGGCACCAGCAGCCCACTAAAAACCCCAAGTAACAGGCCTAATAGTAAACCTAACAGCTGGAATACATGTGAAGCGAAGTCAGCTTGAGGGAACTACCAACACCTTTATGGGGAAGAAATGTTCATGATATGGCTGTGAGAGTGATAAATTAAGTAAGATATTCTCTTGTCTACAGGTGGTTAGATGTTAATCAATAATCTATAGTTTTAAGTTTGATATTCATTAATGTAAACCAGATGTATAAACATGCGATGTGCTATATTAACATAAGATGGATCAGACATGGCACTATGAAGTAAATCATGTTTCATAAAACGGCCTGTCTTGACAAAACCAACATTGCCCAGAACCCATTTTTCGACTCTAACCAGACTAACCTTTTTTTCAAGCAGCAGGTTGTAGCCTGAGCCCGCTTTGACCCGTTACCTGACTTGCCCTTTTTGCCAGCCTGCCAGGCTTATTCTTGACCAGCACATTAATCCTAGTTTTTCACCATTTTTCTTACACTCTAACCAGACTAACCTTTTTTTCAAGCAGCAGGTTGTAGCCTGAGCCCGCTTTGACCCGTTACCTGACTTGCCCTTTTTGCCAGCCTGCCAGGCTTATTCTTGACCAGCACATAATCCTAGTTTTTCACCATGTCTTACACTCGTGTTTAACATTGTGGCTTGCAAAAATAGCCTACCCATTACCATATAGAAATTAATGATACAAATATACGTAATGAGCCATACAAGAAATTTTATCCCTGCAAAAACATAACTTACAAATACCATAAAGCTAGTTAGCAACATGTCAGCATTTTATTACCTTATCATCATGGCCAGAAGCAGTAATGGCAACAGCGCTATTAACCTGCTTAGACAAATAAGCTTCATAAATTTCCACAAGAAGCCGAGGATCTTTCTCAGCAAGCTCGATATATTCTTCATGTTTACTTAATTTATCCATGTTATCCAAAATCAAAGATAATGCAGCATCAAGCAAGTTATTTGCATTATGTTGATGAGCAAACGAGTAGGTAATAAGTGAAGTCTCCCAGATGAGTTTCGAAATCAAAAATTTCTCGCAGTATGTTTTTAAATGCTGCACTTGGTATTTATCCGCCAAAATTAAGAGATTGCAAGCCATGTCATCATCAAGAGATGCTTCGGCCGTGTAGAGATAGTTGACAAACGCACGCAGGGCGTCATACGACACATCACTTAGTTTGATTGTGCCACTTAGACTTTCTTCCATTTCTGTTCCAGCATGGCTCTGAACACCGGTGAACGACTGGCCTGCGCATCAGAATAAGCATAAATTAAAATATAACCATAGTTGTTAAAGTCACAAGGCGCACTCTAGGCGATTTGTTGGGACTACGGCCTAGGCGAGAAGCGCAAGAATAGCGTGGGACAAAGAAAAAAAAGCCTACTAAAACACAAACCGTTTAAAATTTATTATGTCATGAAAACTGACACTTCTTTCAAATACAAAAAAAATTTCAAGACCATAGTCTTCAACATAAAGTACTAAAATCATCTCTAATACCAAAAAACTTCAAAAACAAAATGTTCATACTTGAAAACAAATAGTTCGTAAAGTAATAAATAGTAAAACTAGAATAACCAAAGTTCGTCTTTATTTAAAATCTTCATCTTCCTCAAAACAAGCTGGTAAACCAGGACTCCAAATTGGGGATCATATTAACAAGTGTAATTCCTTCCCTAAATCTCAAATTACATGGTCCAGTTAGCCATTCAAATACGCAACAAAAGTAGGCCAAAATGAAGACGTGAATGAGATGGAACATTGATAGTGATTCAGCAAACCCTAGCAACTGAGGAAATAATTATCATTAGCATTATTTAGTTATCTGTGGAAAAGGGTACTTACGAGTATGGCCTTATTAGCGGGGATAGGAATGGAGTTGGGGGAATGTTGGTCGAGGGGCAGCAGATGGACGTCGGTGAAGGAAGAGGGTTGGGGGTTGTAGTCCCAAAAGCGGAGGAAATCGACTTTGGACTTTAGATCGTCGATCTCACGCTTCAGTTCTTCTTCGGTCTCGCTCGCTTCCTCGTAGCACTCTCTGCACGTTCCACCGTCTACACCCGCGTACTCTTCTTTGCAAGACACGCATTTCATCATCTCCGATCTACTTCACTATTTCTTTTCACATTCCCCAAATAGAACAAGTTAAGAGAAAATTACAGAGACAGACGGTCCCTCCGGTATGTACCTCACTTTCAATAAATTACACGTGACTCGCGTCTGAACTTTTTATGATTTTCACACTTGTAGTCGTCCCTACTTTGAATTGGCGTTATTGCGTTAAATATTGACGTTAAGTCAGAACATGTGCCCTACACGCGAGGGTACCTTTTTCATTTCAAACCCCATTTTTTTCGGTTCTTTTCCTATCATTGTCGTCCCTAGTTGATTATCAGTTGATTTGGTTTGCGTTCATCTATCCAAATATGTTTATCATTGTTCTCTGATTCATGCTTTTTTTCAGTCATATGATGTTGAATCTTCGTTTATGGTTGGATGAAGATCTTTTTCATTTATCATCTCACTCCATAAACCCTTATTCTTTCGATGTAAACAAGCATGTAAACATTTTTGTTTTTCGGTTTCCTTTTCTTTTAATACGTGTTTTAATCAACTTTTAAGATTGTCTAAGTTTATTTTATTTATTTTTAGATTTCATGATCGCCATGTTCGTTGTCAGTGATCATCATATGCCAGTTTTATATATCGTAAATCTACTATGATCAATCAATCATGGCTAATTATTTTGTGTGAACTGCATTTAGCGGATTTATATGTTTTTGTATTACAAATTTCTATATGTGTTTAGTGATGAGCATAGATCTGCTTAGCCTTACCCCGAATGTGTTTTTAATGCTCACATTATCTGGAATTTGTTTATATGAATTGGAATTATACTTTGTTGAATGTCAACGGTTTATGATGTATGTTGATTATTTGTTAGTTTTTGATGATTTTCTATTAATTATTTTGTTCATTTGTTAGGATTGTTGATTGTATGCATCATTGTTGATTGTAACTTATGAAAATAGGATCGTAATTGCATATTAATAATAAGTTTAAAGTTAATTATTCATGTGATACCTCAAATTGCATATGAAAGATACAAAATGATGCTAAATCTGGATAAAAGTTCATGCTACCGGTTCTTTTTTTTTTTTTTTTATCTTCAAAGTGTATGTGTTGTCAGATGTCTAAAAGCTTGTAACAGACATCAATGATTGTATCTATTAACTTCTATTTTAGAGCTAACATGCATTATTAAGTTATATCACCAAGATCATTATTTAGAATTTATCAAGTATTGAGTAAAACTGACTTGATGACAGATCTTTATCAAAGATTCTAAAGAAACTAATATTTTTAATATTATTTTTTCTTACTTCTGAACTAACTCTCTGCTTAAGTATTTTGTTAATGGGTCCGTAACTTTATCTTTTGACTTCACATAGTCAATAGTGATAACCACCATTGAGAGTAATTGTCGTACCATATTATGTCTACGTCTAATGTGCTTTGATTGTCATTGTATATCGAGCTTTGAGCTCTACCAATCAATACTGAGAGTCATAATATATGCAAATAGCTGAAAAGGCTTTGGTCATCTCGGAAATCTTCTATAAATAACGTATCAATTTCGCCTCTCCACTAGCTTTTTCTAAGGAGATGACTCAAATTCCATCGAGGATCTAGCTATAAGCATTGCTTGGAGAACTTCCAAACTATAGCTGCTCCATCGAGGGTGAACCATACCCATTGGTGATTTTTAGTACTTTATATCGGATCTTATATAAATTAACGTAACCATTTCGCCTCTTCACTAGCTTTTTCTAAGGAGATGACTCAAAATCCATCGAGGATCTAGCTATAAGCATTTGCTTGGAGAACTTCCAAACTATAGCTGCTCCACGAGGGTGAACCCATACCCATTGGTTGATTTTAGTACTATATTGGATTTAGTTAAAGGTGAATTTATGATCTCGAATCCTGGATCCCGAGTAAGTTTAGTATTCTGAATGTTAACCAACTGTTGTTCTTTTGCCCTTGACTTATTCTCACAGATGAGTCATACTGACCTAGTCATTCTAAAGAACCAGTAGTCAGTTGAAGAAAAACGTGTTAAAGCAGATCTCTAGCGGTCAAGAGTGAAGACCGAGTAATCTTCAGGAATCTTGGGATTTAGTTACTTTATTTTCTTATATAGATGCAAAAGAGATCGAAATAGAGCACACAACAGACATTAGTAACCATAACGTTAGTATTAGTATCGACTACTATGCTCTGGCATTGAGATCATTCTAAAGATTTATCCGTTTGTTGGTACGTAATGGGCTCACCCACAACATGTACATCATGAAGTCTGGTCCAAAGATTTCAAGTCTCGACGTTTACTTCTTCTTGATTAGCTTCTTTCGCGTTAGGTTTTATGAAATTAAGTACATACATTTTCCAACAAATATTCCTTTCTTAGTTACTTTCAATACAAAGTCTAAACCAAACTTAAAAGCAACCATCCCTAGACAAGATTCTTAGAATTTTGGGAACATCAAGTGTTGCTCATGGTGACTTCTTTTCCAAAGTCATCTTCAAGCACATTCCTTTCACTTTTGATACGGTAGTTGTTTGGTTCTGTGACACCCACGAAATTTGACTTGCTTAAAAAATAATTAAATGTTATGATAAAAGCATAAATCAAACACACAAGGCTCAATAAGTCCCGTCAAGAGATTAAAGTTCATTTGACACTCAAATCAATAATTCTAAGCTCAAACTATAGATAGACACACTTAACAGGTCGTAACGTGAATCTTGTAAACTTAGAAAAAACATTAAGACTACTAAATGGTCAACGCATTTAAGACATGACATTAACATATTATGACAATTTAATAACCAGGTGAATTTTAAATATAACAAACTAATATTTTATAAGTATGTATAACATTTAGTGATTAATATCATCGCAAAATAAAATCTAAAACGTCAAGTGAGACGATTCGATCATGATATGAGCTGATCCAGCAGAAAACCCACTCACGTAATCCCCCTATCTATAGTATTTTTCAACATTAAGACTAATAAATGGTTAACTAATATTACATGAGACACTTTATACTACCCTACAGCCGATCTACTTTGAAGGCCTGCTGGAATACTATATTAGATAACAACATCTATGTAAAGTCAAAAGGCAGATTACCTTTTGACTAGTGACTATGACATGGCATAGCTCACATCCTAATCTATTAAAAAAGATTAAAAGTACAAGAGTGGCAAGTTACAGACTCAAAGAACATGATGTGCTGTTAACAAAAGTATAGAGATAATCACCAACTTGTATAAGTTGGTGAGCTTTTAGAGATGACATTGAAAAGTGGTTCAACTTTTGTCAAAAGTAAGTCAGAGAAAGAATTTGGTCTTTAGTCTTAACAATATTGTTCTATACCTAAAATAATATCAAATAATTAACTAATATTAAGTTAATATTAACAATATTAATACAATTAGTCTAGTAGTATTGTGGTTATTAAATTTATTAATAATGTTGATACATTGTTCCTAGTTATGTACTTTAATGCAAAATGTCTTTCATTTCTTTACATATATGTAATGCGAGTATTAATGAAATATGATATGCATTTTGATGTTTAATGTCTTTGTTTATATCATATTCTTGTTGTATTGGTATTACTCATATTTATGAACATTATATATAGGTTTGAGGTTGTTGTACATAGTTTTGAGTCAATAATGATTCGGAAATATGTTCAACTTAGTCGGGTGGTTATTCATGCTAATGGACCATACTTATGGACCATACGCACGAATGAACCATATTATGACCAGACGCACGACTGAACCAGTTGAATGGAATAGTTGTATGACTGAGACATAAGATTGACTCAGCGCACGACTGAACCTTCAGTCGTGCGTATGATCGTCAAACGCATGAGTCAGTCGCACGATTGAACCATGCTAATGGTTAGTTGTACGGATAGATACTGAAAACCTTAAGTACCACATAATTCGTGGAAAAACAAAACACTTTGAATACTATCATACCCTAGCCGTCCATAGCGTCCCAGTTCGTCCATCCCACTTCATAGTTCGTTCCTGATCGATTCCAACTCGTTCTTAATGTTTGTTTAATCGTTAGATCGATCAGGTTGTTCGTTCTCACTGGATTGGATCACCAATCAAATAGAATTCTGCGCTATTTGATCTGGTCTCATGCAGAATCCGTTAGTACTCCATACGGAAACGGTTAACAAGTGTATCAGAGCTTTGGCTAGTGATTTACGTGGATTCGATTAGTTTGGTGTTAAAATAACATTTTCAATCAAAAGATTCACTTTTTGCTTCAAAAACGTGTTTTTGACGAGTGCATGTGTTAAAGTTTTGACTTTTCCTCATACGGCAGATTAGGGTTCTTAAAAATTTCGTATTTTGTGTCAAAGTGTTCAAAATTCAACTTTTCCCAACCACAGCAGCCTCAGTTGCACGATTAGCTCAATCACACGACTGAATCCCATTCGCATAGTTCAATCTCACGACTGGAATCATTCGCATAGTTCATTTGCACGGTTAAGCTATTCCAGTCGGTGACCTCAATCGTACTCTTCATTCGCATGACTGAATCAAATCGCACGATTGAATTCGTTCGCATCCTTTAATCGCACGATTAATCCAGTCGCCTTGCTCAATCGCACAAGTGAATTGTCATGTCTTAAGTTGTCAAGTTTTAAGCAATGGAAGACCAGTTTGCTGCGTTCACTGCCGGAAAAGACCCCCGTATCCAGAATCTTCTTTTTCTAGAAGATGAGATAGGGAATCACAAAACCGCCAAAGTTGTTGACGTTGGATGAGTATCCTCAGTGGAAACAACGGTTTGAGATCTACTTGAATGGTGTTGACCCTAATCTTTGGACATCTATAGAGACTGGTTATACTGTACCAGTCAATGTAAATGGGGTGAAGTTGACTTCGGGGGGTATGAATGAAGCTCAGAAGGTTCTATATAACGCTGAAAAGAAAGCGTATGCAGTGTTGACTCAGTCGATACCTAAGGATATATTCCATCAATTCTCTGAAAACAAGCAGTCGAAGAAGCTATGAGAGGCTTTAGTAAAGAGATATGATGGTAATGCAACCTTGAAGGCGCTGAAGGCTAAGGCTCTTAAAAAGGAATTGATAATTTCTTACCAATAGGAAATGAGAGCTTAGATGATATCATTGATCGGTTTTATCATTTAATTAGTGAACTGCATACTCATGGTGTGACTACATCTATGGAAGACAAAGTTTCAAGTTTTGCTGATGGTCAGCCAGACAAATGGGATCCATTTGTGTCTAATCTCAGACAGAATGACACTCTTGCTACTTGTCACACCCCGCTAGGAGCGGAAACACGAGGATGTAACGAGACAGGATCGTCATAACATATTGTAATCAATAGAGATGCAATATATATATATATATATATATATATATATGTATGTATGTATAAAATTAATAACATGTCATGACGACACCGACACAAAGGAGACTTGTGTCGTGTCTAGTAAACAACCACGATAACATAGCAAAAAGTATTAAATTGTAATAAAATTCCCACAACCCGGGAACAAGTATCCAAAAGTATGATAATGTGCAATTAGACCAACAATGTCAAGTAATGTATAATCTCAAAAATACATCCTAGGGTCTCCACTAAGGCCGTACTCCTAGAATCTTCAGTTAATTGTATCACCTGAAAAGATATGCTTGAGTTTGCAGGTTTACTAGTAAACAAATTAATTTTGTATAATAGTTTTGCGGAACATCATGATTATAGTTATAAGTAAGCAAAATCACATGACAACATGAGCATCACAACTAAACCTACGACGTACATAAGATATTGTCAGAATATATTCACCCTAGGCCCGTTCCTGGCCACCGTTGTACTAACTAGTATATCAACAACGAGGGTGGGGGTGTCAACCCAATAGTACTACCAATACCTATCTGTCGGTTCCAACACCGGAATTAACTAGTTGTGAATCAAGTCCCACACAGCAAACTCATGCATGTATCAGATTAAGACTTACAAAACAAAAACACGATAATTCCAAGAATATGAGTTGTACAGCATAAAAAGGGTGAGCATACTTTTCCCCCAAGTTTGTAAATAATTGAAGTAATAAATCAACATAAAAAGAGGGCCACGAAACTCACTTGATTGGTAGTAGAAGTAGATGAACAAAGGTTCCAAAGGATGAAGCAACAACCGTTCAAACACATACTATTAATTATTGTTAAGTATTAAAGATAAGCTTAAAGAGAATAGATGCTTTCGGTCGGTTCGGGTCGGATCAGTCACGCAACACACACACATACAAGCAGGCATAGGTATCAGACTTTATATAGATTCATGTCATAGGAATCGTCACCATTGATAATGATATTAATATTAAGGATTTCATTGTCACTAAAGGTGTACTTAGTATGATAAAGTGGTTATCTTGACAAAAGTAATGAGGATATTAGTAGTTACTAATATTAGTCTTGATAAACTTAAAAATGTTAGCATGACTATATTGTGATAATATTAGTAATAACCATAGTGTTAACATTAATAAAGTCATTAGCAATGGTAACCGTATCAATGTCGCCTTAACATCACACGACCTACACATACTACACACAAGGATGCATTCACACACATACAACCTTCAGTTGCACGACTCAACATCCATTCGTATGATTCAATATTCATTCGTACGAATCAACCTTCATTCGTACGAATCGCCATTCAGTCGCACGACACAATACTCATTCGCACACACTTACTTTCGAGCACGTCAAGCATCAACTTACATACATAGCAATGTCTTTCTTCATGCCTGGCCACTAATACAGATCTTTGAGATCATGGTACATCTTGTCTGCACCAGGGTGAATATAATACCTTGACTTATGCGCCTTGTCCATAACCAGGGTACGTACATCTCCCCATTTGGGTACCCATATGCGATCCATAAAGTACCATATGCCATCTTCCTTGTAACTCATTTGCTTATCCAACTCTCGAAATTCTCTCTTGTAACGTTCTCTTCTTTCAGCGCTTCACCTTGTGCTGTTAGGATCTGAGCTTTCAGGCTCGTTTGAATAGTCAATCCTAATGCTCGAGCACGTAGCGGTTTCACGCGTTCCTTACGACTTAAGGCATCAGCCACCACGTTTGCTTTCCCGGATGATACCGGATTTCACAATCGTAGTCGCTAAGGAGTTATACCCATCATCGCTGGCGCATATTAAGTTCCTTTTGATTCAGGATATGCTGGAGGCTCTTATGATCCGTGTAGATGATGCACTTAGTTCCATATAGGTAATGCCCCCATATCTTAAGTGCAAATACCATAACGCCCAACTCCAGGTCATGAGTCGTATAGTTCTTTTCATGCACCTTAAACTATCGCGAGGCATAGGCTATTACCTTATCCTTCTGCATTAGCACACATCCCAGTCCTTAATGTGAAGCATCGCAATACACCATAAAATCATTGGATCCGTCTGGAAGGGACATATCGGCGCATTGCACAACTTCTCTTTCAATGTTTGGAACGCCTCTTCTTGTGCACGTTCCCAATCAAATTTCTTGTCTTTCTGAGTCAGCAGAGTCAACGATTGTGTGAGTTTTGAGAAATTTACGATGAGACGACGATAGTATCCAGCCAAACCTAAGAATTGTCGTATTTCCAAAGGGGTATGTGGTGCTTCCTATTTCTTCACTGCTTCGATCTTTTCGGGATCTACATGAATTCCATTCTCGTTCACCACGTGTCCCAGAAATTTCACTTCCCATATCCAAAACTCACACTTTGAGAACTTGGTGAAAAGTTTTTCTTCCTGTAATAGTAACAGTATTCCCCAAAGGTGTTCCTCATGGTCCTTTTTTGATCAGGAGTAGTTAGTATATCGTCTATAAATACGATCATGAACTTATCCAAATAAGGTTTACACACTCGATTCATCAGGTCCATGAACACGGTTGGAGCGTTAGTCAGTCCGAACGACATGACTAAGAACTCATAGTGCCCACAACGAGTTCTAAATGCTATTTTCGGTATATCATCCTCGAAAACTCATAGCTGATGGTAAGCTGAACGAAGGTCGATCTTGGAGAAGTACGAGGCTCCTTGCAACTGGTCGAACAGATCTTCGATTCGGGGAAGAGGATATCGATTTTTCACGGCCAGTTTATTCAGTTCGCGGTAATCGATACAGATGCGAAACGATCCATCCTTCTTTTTGACGAATGATATCGGTGCTCCCCATGGTGAGTGACTCTGCTAAATAAAACCCTTTTTCCAGTAGTTCCTGCAATTGGCTAGATAGCTTTTGCATTTCTGATGGTGCCAACCGATATGGCGTCTTTGCTACCGGTGTGGCTCGCGGAACCAAGTCTATGCGAAATTCCACTTGCCGAGGTGGGGGTAAACCAGACAAGTCGTCAGGGAATACATCCTGGTAATCCCGTACCACAGGAATGTCTACCAACTTCCTCTCCTCTTCCCTCTTTTCCACTACATGGGCCAGAAACACGTAACACTGCTTTTGTAAACATCGACGCATCTTCATGCAGGAGATAAGCTTTAGGGTTCTCCCTGATCGTTCTCCTTGAATCCTGAGTACCTCCCCGTCTGGCATGGGGATTCGTACTACTTTTTCCCGACAAACAATCTCTGCCTCGTGCTTTGACAACCAATCCATCCCCACGACTAGGTTAAAGCTCTTTAATTCAAAAGGTATCAAATCTCTTTCAAAGGCATGGTTCTCCTATATCATCGAGCACTTTCTAATAATCTCATCGGCCTGTACAATCCTACCATTGGCCATTTCTATGGAGTAGCTAGTTTCTAACCTACTAGGGTTTAAGTCGAGCAGATGAGCAAATTCAGAAGATATAAAACTATTGTCTGCTCCAGTATCAAACAATATAGATGCGAAATGGTGATTGAGCAAGTACGTACCCGTAACGACATTCAGGTCCTGACGGTCGTCATTTGCTCCGATGACGAACGCACGTCCTCAGGCAGCATTCCTTGATTTCCCTGGCCTTGATTACCGGCTATGGCCATCACTTGTGGTTGATTGTTTCCTTGCTGACCCGGCGCCCGATTCAATCTGGGGCACATGTTCCGGTAGTGATCAGGGCTTCCA
This sequence comes from Flaveria linearis, assembly GCA_024085815.1. Taxonomy (NCBI): domain Eukaryota; kingdom Viridiplantae; phylum Streptophyta; class Magnoliopsida; order Asterales; family Asteraceae; genus Flaveria; species Flaveria linearis. The sequence continues at coordinate 28,641,463 of CM044007.1, read as the reverse complement.
CACTCATAGCAAACCCTAGCATTCCCTGCGGGGTTAACCACATTAACCGGCACAACCAGATTCGGCGCCACTCTGCAGTCTCTCACCAGATGCCCGAGCGTCTGCAGTTTACACAAACCCGGCACGACATTGCTTGGGGGTGATGAAAGTTGCACCTATTACACTTAGGATGCGGCCCGAGATATTCCTTCCTACCCTGAGCCACAACCAAAATTCCTGGTTGTCTTGGCCCGTTTGTCAAATTTCCCGGTACTCGACCTGCTCGCTTCTCCAACCTCCTTTCTCTTCTCTGCTCCTTTTCCCAAAACCCTAATTCTCACCATCTCATCTGTTAAAGTACCATCCTTCAGAATCACACTCTGGATAGTAGGAGGGGCTGCTGATGTTACCATTGCCCAGATTTGAGGCACAAGTCCCCAAATGTACCTTTCGATCCTCTTGGATTCCGGAGTTACCAGATGTGGAACCAGCCTTGCCAACTCGTGGAAATGATCAGTGTCAGCTGCGTGCCCGGCTCCTACCATAGCATGGTTCCAGAATCCGTGCTCCAATTTCTACATCTCATTGAGTGGACAGTACTCTTTGGTGATTAATGCTTTAAACTCATCCCAAGTCATCTGCATTGCTGATTCTCTTCTTCTTGCTTAAATCTGTGTGTTACACCAAGTTAGTGCCTTGCCCTGTAGTGAACACACGGCATACTTAATCTTTTGACTGTCTAGGTATTCACTTATATCAATGACTGCCTCCATCTTCTCAAGCCACCTCCATCAAATTCCTTTGGTTTGCAGGCCACAAACTCCTTATAAGAACATCCCCATCTAGTATTAGCAATCCCCGTTACATTACCAGTAGTACCACCATTCTCAGTGTCTTCCCTTGTCCTTGGTTATGCTCATTCCTAACCTGATTCTCAATTCCTCCTTCATTACTAGCCTCACCTTGACCTCCTTCTCCATTATCCCAATTGTCATTGTTGTCATCCCCGTGGGGGTTATGATTCAGAAGAGTGTCGCTCACTTGGGTCACTATTGTTGGAATCAGTGCGGTTAGTTGCTGAGCGATCATGGCAACTATATCGGGTTTCTAGTCCCCTGATTGCTACCGGCAGGATCACCACCTGTTCTTGGTGTCCTACCTCTACCTCTTCCTCCACCACTGCCCTTGGGGCCTCACCTTCGCGACTTGTACTGCGGGTGATTCTTCGAGGCGACATTTTCTAATCATAAAAGGAGTAAACACGTAAACTTTAGTCACTTCAAGATACATTATTAATTTCACTCATCAAGATCTAACATTCCAAGTCAACATCACAATATTGACACCATCCATCATATACAAACCGTGTAAGTTCTCATGTCCATGAATTAATAGTATTCCAATAGTAGTCCATCATAACGATTGAAAATTCCAAGCATATAATCTCAATTAGTCTAACAAAAGTTGCCTATCCCTTTTTCTTTCAGGATCTCAGGCATAACTATCTCAGGGTCGGACTCAATATCCGAGATCTAACGCTTCATGTGATCTGTGGAGATCCCTTCATGTTCGGTATCCGAACCTAATAGAACAATGTGGCGTGCATGGGAACAGTAGATCTAGCAGGAAACATTCCATAAGGAAAGAGTATAGTACTTTCCTCAGGGTGGATAGTTTACAAGACAAAGAGATAAAAGAACAAGTATAGAAGGAACATACATGCAATATCGGATGCACACAAATCCTAGCATGCATTCTACATGAAGGTTCCTAGGTTATAGTCTAGGTCAAGTGATTTGCCTAATTCTCTATAACCAATGGCTCTGATACCAGTCTGTCACACCCCCGCTAAGAGCGGAAACACGAGGATGTAACGAGACGGATCGTCATAATACATTGTAGTCAATAGAGATGCAATATATATGTATAAAATGAATAACGTGTCATGACGACACCCGACACAAAGGAGACTTGTGTCGTGTCTAGTCAATAACCACGACAACATAGCCAAAAGTATTAACATTGTAATAAAATTCCCACAACCCGGGAACAAGTATCCTAAAGTATGATAATGTGAAATTAGACCAACAATGTCAAGTAATGTATAATCTCAAAAATGCATCCTAGGGTCTCTACTAAGGCCGCACTCCTAGAATCTTCAGTTAATTGTATCACCTGAAAAGATATGCTCAAAATGGTCAACATAATTATTGGTGAGTTCGTAGGTTTACTAGTAAACAAAATTGATGTTGTATAATAGTTTTGTGGAACATCATGATTACAGTTATAAGTAAGCAAAATCACATGACAACATGAGCATCACAACTAAACCTACGACGTACACAAAGATATTGTCGGAATATATACACCCTAGGGCCCGTTCCTGGCTACTGTTGATACTAACTAGTATACCAACAAACGAGGGTGGGGGTGTCAACCCAATAGTACTACCAATACCTATCCGTCAGTTCCAACACCGGAATTAACTAGTTGTGAATCAAGTCCCACACAGCAAACTCATGCATGTATCAGATTAAGACTTACAAAACAGTAACACGATAATTCCACGAATATAAGTTGTACAGCATGAAAAGGGTGAGCATACTTTTCCCCAAGTTTGTAAATAATTGAAGTAATAAATCAACATAAAAAGGGGCCACGAACCTCACTTGATTGGTAGTCGAAGTAGATGAACAAAGGTTCCAAAGGATAAAGCCACAACCGTTCAAACACCTACTATTAATTATTGTTAAGTATTAAAGATAAGCTTAAAGAGAATAGATGCTTCGGTCGGTTCGGGTCGGATCAGTCACGCGACACACACACATACAAGCAGGCATAGGTATCAAACTTTATATAGATTCATGTCAAAGGAATCTTCACCATTGATAATGATATTAGTATTAAGGATTTCATTGTCACTAAAGGTGTACTTAGTATGATAAAGTGGTTATGTTGACAAAATAATGAGGATATTAGTAATTACTAATATTAGTCTTGATAAACTTAAAAATGATAGCATTGACTATATTTGTGATAATATTAGTAATAACCATAGTTTTAACATTAATAATGTCATTAGCAATGATAACCGTATCAATGTCACCTTAACATCACACGACCTAGACATACTACACACAAGGATGCATTCACACACATACAAGCTTCAGTCGCACGACTCAACATCCATTCGTACGATTCAATCTTCATTCATACGAATCAACCTTCATTTGTACGAATCGCCATTCAGTCGCCCGACACAATACTCATTCGCACACACTTACTCAATCGTACACACATATTCACATGGCATAGTATTCATACGCATACACCCTCATTCGCACAACACAACGTTCATTCGCACACACACTCATTCGCATGACTCACACTCAATCGTACACAAACTTCCAATCGTACATGCTCATTCGTACGAAACAGACTCAATCGCACACATGCTTCCAGTCGCACACACTCATTCGTACGAAACAGACTCAATCGCACACATGATCCCAATCGTACACACACATTTGCACATGCTCATTCATACGTAACAGACTCAAGCGCACACATGCTCCCAATCGTACACAATCGCACAGACAAAACACAGGGGTAACGGAGTGCACACAGCCGCCTTCGGCCGCTGTGACCACTCAAGTGGTACCACAACACACTCAGGAGTTGATTTCCCAACACATTTGAGCAATTGATTCACCCTAAAAGCTCTCGACAGTGCTCGCTCACTCGGGAACACCCTAAACATCCGAACCGACACAAGAAAAGAGAAATAAGGCGAAATAGGAGGTGACGGTGGTCGTCTACCTTTTTGGTGTTGACTTGGAACAACCTGTGGCAGCGATTTGGCGAAGAAAACAACAAAGAGAGTTGGAGACAGAGGGAGGGGGCGAATGGTGGGGGTAGGGTTTGGATTAAGGTGAACAGTGGCTGATAATGGGTTTTTATACCTATTTCAGGTTTGTGAGTTTGGCATCTTTAGTCCCTGGACTTTCAAGGACAATTATTCCTTTAAGTTTAGTTAATTACAATTTGGATCCCTTAACTTGTTATTTATATTAATAATAGTATGTTAATAATAGGGTTTTACAACATCAATGATAACAATAATAATATTACTAATAATAATACTAATAATAACTTTGTTAATAGTAATCACATTAATCGTATTATTGATGTTAATGATAGTAATAATTATATTGCTAGTAATACTACTACTAATAGTTTTAATAACAATAATAACAATGATAATAATAATGATAATAGTAATTGTGGAAATAATAACAATTTATGACTTTAGTAATTATCATAATTGTAATAATAGTATTCATAATAATAATAATACTAATGGTAATAATAGTAATAATGTTAGTAATATTAATAATAGCATAACCTTTACATACTAATATCTTCTTGAATACTTGAGGAAAAGAGGGAACTATATTGGGTAGGGTTTTATTAGGCTTTTAATGTTTAAGTATTTATGCACACTTGAGATAATACATATAATTAAGGAAGCAAAATTTGAAACTAAAGCAACTTGATTATGAACTAAGGTTGAATATTCAAGAAAGGCTAACAAATACCATGTTAATTAACGGACCTTTTGGTGATGGATGTCACACTACTTTAGACATAAATGATTTCATCTTGAAGTTAAGGGAGGAATAACTACGATTGAAATACAAGTCTAAGAAAAGATCCTATGCTCAGAATCCTTCACTGTATAACTGTGTTCCTACTCCAACTTCATCCGGTGCACCGCTACAAACAACGTTTGTGTCTAATTCATCTGCTCCTTCCCAAAGCAGTTCCTCGGGAAGTAAAGTGTCAGGTTCATCTGGAACCCAATACATTGTCCCTGATTCCAACATAACTAAGCTGAAGACCGAAAATCTCAGAAATGTTACTGTGGAAGTTGCCAAAGACCACATAGATCTCCTAGCAGCAGTTGTTTAGTCTTATGACGGGTTAGCCGCTGGTAAGATTGGAAATTGTCATCTTGCTGACAAAGACTACGAGCAGGTGGATGAGACTAAGTTGGAGCGTATGGATATAATGTGGGCTTTGGTTAGTGCAGTTAGGAGAGCCAAAAAGTTTGTTAAGAAGACGGGGCAGAACTTGGTTGCTACTAAAGACACTACTTTTGGGTTTGATAAAACCAAGGTCACATGCTTCAACTGTGGAGAAAAGGGGCACTTCAAACGTGAATGCGTAAAGCCGAAGAAGACTGGTAATGGCAACCCTTTTCCTTCGTTCAACCATCAGGACAAAGAGAAGATTGGGACATCATCAAGCAAAGAGTCAAAAGCTATGGTTGCTCAAGGAGATGAAGGACAAGACTAGTCCTTCCGATTAGTATCTGAGGGAGAATCAAATATAGCACAAGTTGATGATTTGGATGACGGATCTGCAAGCAAGGGAGACTTCATAGCTGAGCATGCACGTTCAGATATTGAAGGAGCTATGGATGTGGTAGATCATCTTGTTAAGGAAGAGTTGAATGCTGCAAACTCAGAATCTCCAGTTATTGAAGAGTCTGACTCTGCTTTTATCGCCGATTCATCCAGTTCCGCACAGGTATACTCTAAATACGAATTATTTGATAAACATGCTTGTGTTGAATGTGATAAATTTAGAGAAAGTATTGACTTAAAATTTGCTAGGTTATTAGAACACAATGATAATCTGGTAAATGATTTAAAACTGTGCACTTACGCAAACAATGTTTTAAAACAAAATGAGTGTAGTTTTAAAGAAAAGATAGAACTGTTAGGGAAACAACTAAGGAAAACCGAGGTTGTTGCCCTAAATCAATCAAAAGACATTAAGTTCTATCTAACTAATTTAGAGGAAACTAAAAAGGAAAAAACAATATTGCAAGTCAAAGTTGAATCTTTAAATAAAAAACTGCATAGTTTAGCAAGTTCCTCTCACATAGTTCAGAACTTAGTGAAAGAATGTAATGGTGGGGAAGGTCTGGGATATAAAGTAGTACCACCACCACATGCAATCCTTTTAAATACTAAATGTAAACCAATAAATAATAACCCGGTTAAGGATCATGTGGTAACTACTCCTATGGTCAGTGATCCAGAGTCCACAGGTAAACATGTGCAGTCTGTCACTGAACAGAAGGCTACTACTTAGGGATTGAAAGATAAGGTGCTTAAAGAGGATTTGTGTGTTAAAGTTGAAAAGGATAGTGTTGGGTCGGGTTCACAAACATCTACATCAGAACCTAAAAACTCTAAACCAACAAACCCTAAACGTGTTAATCATCGAAATCCTGATAAAAAGAAAGAAAAATGAGTTCAAAATGTCAAAACAATTAAGTTTGTTAAAGAAAGTCAAGCAACTAAGAAGGATGAGAAACAGACCAGCTCCCGATCATACTCAACACCTCATAGAAGTTCTCCCCCACCTATCGAAGGGAGATCCTGCTATAATTATGGAAAACGAGGACATATTTCTCCAAATTGTCCTCATTATTAGACACCTAAAAGAAAAATTGAACTTTTTGATGAAAAACCAAGATTTTTCAAAAATAGATCTAATACTCCTCCGAGATACCAAGTCAACACAGATAAGCTCAAAGCGAAGCTGTGTTGCCTAAGGTTAAACCTAGGACTATTAGTGAACCAAAAGTTCATACCATAAACCAGTCGTTTGTTTACCACAAATAGGCCTTGCACAAAAATGGTTTATGGAAAGAAAAATCAAGTAACATGTCTGACAGTGAGGACAAGAAGAAGAAAGATGTGTCCTCGTCCTCTGAAGGTCAGTGGGTTGAGTTCATGATATGTGATATCTCTGGGAAACCCAAGACAGTAAAGGCTTGGGTCCCAAACCTGAACTAATCATTTCCATTCTTTATGCAGGTTGTCCACTACAGCGCTATCACTAATACCTGGATTATTGATAGTAGGGCTTCCAGGCACATGACCAGGAATTCGTCTCTCCTTTTCAACGTCAAGAAACTTATAGGGGACATATATCATTCGCAGGAAACAAAGGAGGATATATCACTGCTCAAGGCGAAGTGGGAAACGAGAAGGTAAAGTTCGACAAGGTAACTACGTTTAGCAATTGCAAAACAATTTGCTTTCTGTCTCCCAAATTTGTGATAAGGGCTTTAAGGTCGTGTTTGACAATAAGAAGTGTTACGTACTTAAGAAGGAGTATGTTATACTGGAGGAGCAAGTTCTAATGTCGGCCTCAAGATATAACGACCTGTATGTCTTGGACCTTTCAAAAGCCTCCATAACCGAGTCTACTGCTTAGTGCTTCTTGTCAAAAGCAACTGAAAGGGATTCAGTTTCCTGGCATAGGAGAATGGGACACATCAATCCCAGGAAGATGAATCATCTAGTTCAGAATAATCTGGTGGACGGAGTTACTGTTAAGAACTTCCAGCTTCCAGACTTCTGTATAGCATGCAAGAAAGGAAAACAGATAAAGAAGTCTAACAAATCAAAGAAAGTTCATTCTATCAAGATTCCTCTTGAGCTTCTACATATGGATCTGATTGGTACTGCTTTATGGTGACGGATGATTACTCAAGATTCTTTGGGTGATGTTTCTGAAAGCAAAGTCAGAGACATTTGAATCATTCAAACATCTAGTTACAACATTAGAGTCACTCTACAAGCTATAAGTAAGGAAAATACATTCAGACAACGGGAAAGAATTCAAGAATTAGTGGATGGAGGCATTCTGTCGTGAGAAAGGGATTGTTAATCAATTCTCTTCTGCCTACACTCCACAGATGAATGGAGTTGCTGAACGGAAGAATAGGAGCTTGATAGGAATAGTAAGGATAATGCTAGCTGACTCAAAACTGCCAGTTCAATTCTGGAACGAGCCAGTGGCTAATGCATGCTATACTCTAAATCATGTCATAGTGGTCAAACTTCGTGGAAAAACTTTTTATGAGTTGCTCCAGCAATGTAAACCCAACTTGGAGTATCTGGAACCTTTTGGCGCACCCTGCATGCTGTTAAAGAAAAATCAGACTGGGAAGTTCTGTGAGAAGGCATAAGAAGGTATCTTCCTTGGCTACAGTATACGAGACAAAAGGGTTTATAATAACTCAACTGGTCAGGTATAAGTGTGGTGCAATGTTGATGTACAAAGATACACCACCCCCCTTATGGGAAAGGACCTTCCTTTTTCTTCGACTATGATGGATCTTATAAATCCTTTCATTTACCTTTTTCCCATTCTGATGGTGAGGTGGCCACTCAAATGATGTACGATGTTCTGAACATTCCTACTCCAGACTCGACATCCTCGGCTCCATTAGAAGGTACTACTAGCTCTTCAGGGGGAGAACTAGAGATAAGTGATTCCTCTGATGATGAAGAAGTTGAAACTGCAAATGTGAACCAGGAGGACCAGGTACCCACTGCTAAAAGTACACCTGCAGCTGATCATGAAGTACCTGGAACTTCTGAACCCTGTGATGCGTTCACGTTTTGTATATGTTTTAAGTGTTTAAATGTATGCGTTTAACGTAATTTTTATATTGAGCGTAATCACTTTGTGTTAGGTTTGAATTGTAGGTGTGGGAAGCTTAAATGATGTATTCAAGGGTTTCACAAAGATTGGATGATATATAGATGAAAGAGATGAAGAAAATAAAGAAATTGGTGCAAAATGGGCATAGGACGTAACTTACGTCCTAAAGGAAGTAAGCTACGTCCTTTCTAAAAACGACAATTTTTGGGACGTAAGACTGAGGCTAACCACGTATATCATGAGGGAGGACGTAATTTACATCCATAAGGACATAACTTATGTCGTATGGTTAGATTTGACGTAATTCTCCGGATTTTGACCATATTTAAGGATGGTTATCAATTCTAAAAACCCTAATTCGCATTAGAGGCAAAAAGGGACGAACTTAGGTGATTATTGAGGTTTTCTTTACTTCTCTAACTCAATTCAATCCATCCAATCATGTTCCAATCCGATTTTGTTTGTGAATTCATGAAGATGCAAGGCTAAACTCCGCGTGATCTACCTCGGGTAATAGGTTTCGTGTGATTAGGTTTTTGTTCGTGTTCAATTGGTGTTAGGATTAAACGTTAGAATCCGTTAAGTTCTTTATTCAGTTTAACTTGTGTTTTGATTGTTTAAACAATTGTTTTAGTGATATTGATTTGAATGTCATACAATTGTGCGCAAGTTGTGTGATTGCAAGGTTTTGTTTGTTAATCCAATTGGTATTGTGTACTAAGACCCGTTAAGTCTTGGTTATCATTATCACTTAATCATTACACATATAGAATCCCCATTAAGGATTTTCCACTCAATTGAGCTAAACAATGATCGAGAACCGAACCTGAATCCCGGGGTGGATTACCCCTTTTCATAATTGTCTTCTTAATCAAGTCTAGTCATTTACAATTTGTTTTCTTAGTTAATTTCTCAATCATTCCAAAATCCAATTTTTACAGCCAAGAGGCAATAGTTTAAGTAATTTGATAATTTGGGTAATCGTTTCTTATAAATCAATTTACAACACACCGACCACTAATTCCACGAGGTTCGACAACCCTACTTACCCTAACCAGTTAAGGTGAATAGGAACACACATTTTACATCTTATTTGGTTGATACTTCGACATCGATCAAATTTTGGCGCCGTTGTCGGGGAATCGGTGCGCTTGGTGTTCTGTTATTTGATTTGTTTCTTTATTTAGTTTGTGTTTATTTGTTTTATTTCCTTGTTACGCTTGGTGTTTTTCAGTGTACAGGTGACAGATTGCATGCATACTCGATACTCGGGTAGGAAATCACCACTAGCATTCGATCCAGAAATAGAGAAATCAGCAAGGTATAATCGTGTTCTGCATCGATCAGGCTACCAACTACATCAATTTCACAAGCTATTGATCAAGCAGCTAACAGTTCATCTGATTCAACCGAAATGGAAAACCCAAATAACCAACCACCTCAAAATCCAAACCCTCCTCCCAATAACCAAAATCAAAACCCAATTCCACCCCCTCCAGCCAATAACAACCGTCATAACAACCTGAATCAACCACCACCCAACAATAATGTGAATCCAAATAACCCCAATCAAGGAGATGATTTTGATCATGTAAGCATGCATAGTGTTCACACGGGTGATGAAGATTATGAAGATGAATGGAACAAGAATGAAGAACCCTATAATGATGCAAATTATAATGCTTGGGATGGAAATCTTGGTGGAGGTGATGGATACAACGGAAATAACAACTGGGAAAATGATCAACATAGACGGAATGCACCACCCATCAATCAACAACGGGCCAGGGTCAATAATAATGTCAATCATCCAAGAAGGCCTTGAAGAGCTCATGTACAAGGTGTGGATAGCCATTTTAGACCGGCTATTTCTGAAAATCCAAACCCTATTGCACCTCCAAATCGTAGAGGAAGAGCTTTTAATGTACGCCCTCATTATCTCACCATTCTTCCTGTGTTTAGAGGCACTGCCACAGAAGAAGCATATGTGCATCTTGCTGAATTTGATGTCGTATGCAACACTATTGGTGGGAATCATTTTACACCAGATGAAGTAAGGCTTCGATTGTTCCAATTTACTTTGAAAGATAGAGCTAAACAATGGTTCCTCATGTTGCCCGATAATAGTATTCACACATGGCAAGAAATGCAACAAATCTTTCTGGATGAATACTACTCTATGGGTAAAACCAGTGATGCAAGAGATGCTTTTCGCTCTTTTCAACAACAAGCCGGAGAACAATTTCATGAGGCATTCACAAGGTTTAAAGAATTGATCTGTATGTGCCCACATCATGGAATTGCATGCTGGGAATTGATTAAGGCTTTTTCGGATGGATTGACCAATGAGGAGAGAAAGTATTTGTATTCTACAAGCAATGGCATATTTCTTTCTAACCATGAAGATGCAGATTGGGAATTTTTAGAGAGGATGTGTAGAAACTCCAAAGCACAAGCTTCTGCTAGTAGGCGATCAAAATCTACTTCAGTAAGGTCAACCACAGTTGATTATGAGACTAAAGAGAGATTTGCGTCATTGGAGAAACAATTAGCAAAGCTAGGAAGAACAGGTCTGAAGGAGGTTGAAAATGTAGGATATGATGTGTGCGAAGAATGTGGTGAAATGGGTCATAATGGTGACTCATGTCCCGTGGTAATAGGAAGAAGTGAGGAAGTTAATCAAGTCTATGGAGATAGAAAAAATTCGACATGAGTTCCAACACCTATCATCCAGGACTGAGGAATCATCCAAATTTTAAGTATGGTAATGCTTCAAATCAAATGAATCCTAACTTTCAAGGCAATAATCAAGGCGGTCAAGCATATCAAAACCGAACACAAGGGAATTACAATCCAAGTGGTTATCAAAGAACCTCATATTCTCAAGGAACCAATCAAGGGAACTACCATCATGGGGGTCAACAAGGGAGTTCATCAAGAAGCTATCAAGGGAATCCTTCATCAGGACAAGTCGGTAATGAGGATTCTACAAATGCAAAGTTGGATGCTTTAATGAACATGATGAAGGAGAATATGCAAGAGAATAAGAGGGAAAATGAAATCAGAGATAAGGCTTATGAAGCCTTAAACAAGCAAGTGGGTCAATTAGCTGAGGATGTGGCTCAAATCAAGCGGAACCCCGGAAAGTTACCAAGTGATACCACCATCAATCCTCAACATCAGGGAGCTAACACGAAGAACGTGAGGAATGTGCAAATCAACCAGGTAAGTACTCTTCGTAGTGGTAAGATATATGACAACAAGGTTGTCCCTCCACCACCATTTGTAGAGGGGGTAGTGGAGGATGTCAATAGTGATAGTGAAAATGAACAGGAACTGGTTTTACCAAAATCAACAAAAAAGGTAACCTTTCAAGAGACAACTAAACCACTTTTAAAAGATAATATGCAAAAAGGCAAGGACAAAGGAGTGGAGGGTAATACCATTCCTTATCCTTCAGCTTTGATTGAACCCAAGAAAGTAGTAAACAAAAGAGGCCCACAACAAGAGGAGATGTGGGAGATTTTTAAACAAGTTAAAGTGAATTTACCTCTTTTGGATGCAATAAAACAAGTTCCTGCTTATGCCAAATATCTGAAAGACATGTGCACTCAAAAACGAACTCACAAGTTTCCTAAGAAACTTGACGTCCTGGCCAATGTGAGTGCTATCTTGTCAGGTGCTCTTCCACCTAAGCTTCGAGATCCAGGAGCGCCCATTATTTTATTCAAGTAGGTGAATTTAAAGTCGCACGGGCGCTACTTGATCTTGGAGCTAGTGTTAGTATTCTACCAGGGAGTTTATATGACCAACATGACTTTGGTCCTTTACAAAAAGCCAATGCCACGGTGGTGTTAGCCGATCTCACATTAAAACTCCCTCGTGGCATAGTAACAGATGTCATAGTCAAGGTAGATGATTTTTACTATCCAGTTGATTTCTTAGTTCTCGATTATGCGTTATTTGACAAAACCAAACAATCTAATGTCATACTTGGTAGACCATTTTTAGCAACTGCTAATGCACAAATTAATTGTCGAGATGGAACAGTTGACATGACTTTGGTAACCGTAAACTAAGTGTCAATGTATATGACAAAGTAACTAACTCCTCTGTTGATAATGAATGCTTTATGGCGGACATTATGGACGGGTGTAAGCCTTATGACAATAAGGAGAACATCGAGGAGCCGTGTGTTTTTTGTGATAGGTTGGATGTTGAGCATGCATATGATCTGAATGAAGAGGAACAGAAACTTGACGTATCGGTTGTGCATGAAGGAAGACCGCCATGGACACATCAAGTGGAATCTTTACCTGATCACATTGATTCTTAGTTAAAGCCATCATTAGAGAGTCCGCTGAAAGTGGAACTGAAAGAGCTCCCAGAACATCTGAAATATGTGTTTTTGGGGGAAAATCAAACCCTCCCGGTCATCATTGCATCAGATTTGGAAAGCGACCAGGAAGAGTTGTTACCGAACGTATTGAAGGAGCATAAAGCAGCCATTGAATGGACAATTGCAGATCTCAAAGGTATCAGCCCATCTATCGTGATGCATAAAATCATTACCGATGCTGATGTCAAACCTGTGAGAGACACCCAAAGACGACTAAACCCAAACATGCGAGAAGTGGTAAAGAAGGAAGTTCTCAAATGGTTGGATGCGGGAATTGTGTATCCAATTTCTGATAGCATGTGGGTTAATCCGACACAAACAGTACCGAAGAAATCCGGTATCCAAACTGTAAGAGGTGAAGATGGTGAACATGTAGCTACACGGCCAGTAACCGGATGGCGAGTATGTATTGATTATAGGAAGTTGAATGTCGCCACTTCAAAAGATCATTTTCCACTTCCCTTCATTGACCAAATCATCGAGAAGCTATCAGGTCAGAAATTTTATTGTTTTTTAGACGGATATTCAGGATACAATCAGATTACAATTCATCCGGATGATCAGCAAAAGACTACCTTTACTTGTCCTTATGGTACTTTCGCATTTAGACGGATGCCATTTGGACTTTGTAATGCCCCAGCCACCTTCCAACGGTGCATGATGAGTATCTTTTCGGATATGATTGGGGAGTCTTTAGAAATCTTCATGGATGACTTTTCCATTTTTGGTCCCTCTTTTGATAATTGTCTTGTTCAACTAACAAAGGTTTTAAAAAGATGTGTTGAAACAAATTTGGTGTTGAGTTGGGAGAAAAGCCATTTTATGGTAAAAGAAGGAATTGTTTTGGGACATGTGGTATCAAAACGTGGGATAGAGGTTGATCATGCAAAAATTAAAGTTATTTCAACATTACCCCCTCCCACAAATGTAAAAGGTATTAGATCATTCTTAGGGCACGCTGGGTTTTATAGGCGATTTATAAAAGGATTTAGTACCATCACTAAACCACTTTGTAATTTGCTGTTAAAAGATGTTTCATTTGTATTTGATGAAGAGTGTCTTCAATCTTTTACAACTTTAAAACAAAAACTAGTTGAAGCCCCAATATTGCAAGCACCCGATTGGTTACTCCCTTTTGAAATAATGTGTGATGCGAGTGACTTTGCAATTGGGGCTGTTTTGGGACAACGGGTAGACAAGAAACCTGTGGCGATTTATTATGCTAGTAAAACTCTAGATGGTGCTCAAATGAATTATACTACCACTGAGAAAGAGTTACTTGCAGTGTTTATGCTCTTGATAAGTTCAGGTCCTACATTTGGGGAAGCAAGGTCATTGTTTATTCAGATCATAGTGTCGTGCGTTACTTAATGGAGAAAAAGGACGCCAAACCCAGGTTGATTAGGTGGATCCTCCTGTTGCAAGAGTTTGATCTAGAAATTCGAGGTAAAAAGGGGAGTGACAATGTGGTTGCGGATCATCTATCCCGTATTGTGCATCAGGATTCCGATCAAACTGTGGAGATAAATGAAACGTTCCCAGATGAGTAATTGTTTACTATTTCTGAATTGCTCTGGTTTGCTGACATTGTTAATTATTATGCTGCAGGTGCTATTCCAGAACATTGGCAGAAATGGAAAAAACAAAAGTTTATGTCTCAGGTTAAGCAGTATATATGGGATGAGCCAGATCTTTTCAAAGTAGGCCCCGATCAGGTTATCAGGCGATGTATTCCGGATTCTGAAATCAAGGACGTGTTAGGGCTTGTGCACTCATTGCATGTGGCGGTCATTTTAGTGGCCAGAAAACAGGACATAAAGTGTTATCTGCAGGGTTATTCTGGCCCAATCTATTCCGGGATGCGTATGAGTTCGCTAAGAATTGTGTAAATTGCCAGAAAATGGGTAGCATTTCTAAAAGAAACGAAATGCCCATGCAGCCTATTTTAGTTGTTGATATTTTTGATGTATGGGGAATTGATTTCATGGGCCATTTCCTAATTCTTTTGGTAATTTATACATTTTAGTGGCAGTCGACTATGTATCTAAATGGATCGAAGCGATTTCCACTAAAACAAATGATCACAAGGTTGTTTGTAAGTTTGTTGAGAGTCACATATTCTCCAGATTTGGTATCCCCCGTGTGATCATAAGTGATGGAGGATCACATTTCAGAAACTTCAATTTTAGAAAACTTCTTAAACAATATGGTGTCGATCATCGTGTGGCAACACCATATCATCCACAAACAAGTGGACAAGTGGAAGTATCAAATAGGTAAATCAAAGAGATTCTACAAAAAACAGTACGAACCGATCGCAAGGATTGGTCTACAAAACTCGACAATGCCTTGTGGGCGTATCGTACTGCATATAAAACGCCTATTGGTACTACCCCCTATCGGTTGGTTTACGGAAAGGGGTGTCACTTGCCTGTTGAGTTGGTCCATCGTGCGTTATGGGCAGTTAAAGAAGTTAATGTTAATTATGATGTTGCAGGTAAACAACGGAAGTTGAGCTTGACTGAATTGGAAGAATTACGAGACGAGGCGTACGAGTCCCCTAGCTCATATAAGGCACGGATGAAACGGGTCCATGATGCCAAACTAAAACGTGTGACATTTGAGGTAGGCCAGAAAGTTTGGTTATTTAACTCACGTTTAAAATTTTCTCCAGGGAAGCTTAAAAGCAAATGGACAGGACCTTATTTGATTAAGCGCATTGGGCATTATGGTGATATCGAATAGAAGATTTTGACGATCATCTGAAGCAGGTGGTGAATGGTCATCGGTTGAAACCATACCTAGAAGACAAGGAGTTAAATCCAATGTCAGAAGAATCGGTGAAATTGTTACTAATTTCACCAAGCTTTGAGTTCAATGTATGATACCACCACGCAGTCCAGCTAAAGATTTGTAAAAATTTAGCGCTTATGGGAGGCAACCCGTGTGTCGTTTTTCTTTTTCATTTTACTTTGATGTACTTTCAATTTGGTGGTGGTCTGTTAAAGTCGAGGATGACTTTATTTTTTTGAGGGGGTGACGTCATTTTATTTATATAATATAAAAAAAACAAACAAAAACAAAAAAAAACAAAAAAAACACAAAATGAAAAAAGGCAAAATGGACGTAACTTACGTCCTAGGGGCGTAAGCTTACGTCCCAAAGGCCCCTTACGCCCGACCCTACTGTCTTACGGTCATATAGTCGAAAGAATCCCATGTTCGAAGAGGACGTAAGCTACGTCCAAGAGGACGTAACTTACGTCGGGTCTGCGCAGGGTGCAGTGGCACCGGTTTTCACCACTTATTTTGGGGTAATTCTCAATCACATTTTCAAAACAGACACTTTTAACTAAAACCCCCTCACCACATCCGTTTTTCACACATTTTTCTTCATCTTCTTCACGTCATCTTCTCTACCACTACAAAACCCTAACTTCCATTAACCCTAACTTTCTCAATTCTTAACCAAATCTCGTATATTATGTGTGCAAATGACATGATTTTTCGAGAGGAACAAAACCCATGTGGTGGTTTTATATAAATCGCAGTTGTTTGGGTTATTTCGAAGGGTTAGGGTTCTGAAAAAGTGTGGGGATTTTGGGGTTTTGGAGTCAAGTTTGCATCTTTCTTCATCTCACACACTTTCAAGCATCAAGGTACGTGTATTTACTTCTTTCACCAGATGTTATGAGACTGATTATGCATAGGAACATCTTGAAGGTAATGTAGGTAGATGGTGATATTGTGTGTGTGATTATGGATGGAAATGGTAAAGTTAGAGAGTTTAGAAGAGGAGAGTGTGAGGAATAGACATAAACGCAGGTTCTTTCATGAATTGAAAGTAGTTTGGGTATTGGGTGCTAATGGATCTAGTTTGCCTATAACTAGTTCATACCTATAGAAGTAATGACTGATAATTGAATGTTGTTGCAATGTGTTGAAATAGATGTTGATCGTGTGATGGTGTTCCACTAACTTTGGTCATGTAAATGTAGGTAAATGGTGAGAACTAAGACTGCAGCAGGAACATCAAAAGGAAAGGAGGTCGCTTCGTCCTCCCGGGCAAAAAGGGGAAGAGTGATCTATAATGAAGAGTCTGAGGACGAGGAAGTTGAAATGCAAGATGTTGAATCTGAAACGAATCTGACCATGATTCTACACAAGCAGTCGATTCAGAAGAGGAGGACTATGGGGATGATGGACTTCCTATTTGGAGAAAAAATAGACGTCTATCATCTTTTAAGGGTGCAGATGTGCAAGCAGAGATGTATTTAAAAAAGATGAAGGCAAGTCAAGTATCTACTGACAAATTGATGATTTGTGAAAGACAGATTTACCGGTCGGATTTTGAGAGGTTTGGAGTAGTTGAATGCTTCACCAGATTGGGTGGGGAACAACATTTAAGCTTCAACAATGATGGCGTTGAGGATATCTATGTGAATGCAATATTGGAATGGATGTCTACCCTGAAAAAAGAACCAGGAGATAACCGCCCCGCCACAACACAACTCACGGGAAAGGTGAATGGTAAGACAGTGAGTCTATCCTTCTTTAACTTAAATAGGATTTCTCACTTTGACACAGGAACAGCAGATGGAATCCTATATACATACCCCACTGATGCAATGCTAGCATGCAAGGTTGAAAAGGAAGACGTATGGCGACGTATGATATACGAGATGTTCCAAGTACCTGAAGGAACTAACGTGGCACGATGGTCTCTTGATCGTGCAAATCTAAAACCATTGCCCAAACTGTTGTTGATGAATTTCTTGAATCAGAATGTGCTTCCCAGAATGGGTGACAAAGCAAAGGTAAGGTTATATGAGGTGATGGTTTACATGCATTAGTTACAGGACAACCAGCTCTGTCTGCTCGGCATCTTATCTTGTGGAGTATTTGGGAATCTCGGGAGAAATCAGACAGAAAATCAATCCCACATTGCCGACTGTTGTCAAAATTTTTCAGGAACAAAATGTTTTACCAAGCAGGGCTCAGAAGAAGAAAGTAACCCATGTGCCATTCAAAATTAGCAATTTACCCCCGGGGTGGTCGTATGAGAGGTCTGCGGGTGTTCACAAGTTAGTAGATAAGAGGAGTGGTCGATATTTAGAAGTGCAAGACGGGATCTCTAGCATTCGCGAAGGGGATTCTTTTATGGAGGAAGGGAGAAGACGCGATAGCCCAGTGAGAGATGATATGGCAGATGATGATGATCCGTATCATAGAATGATAAGGGTTGTAGTGGCTCAAGCTCATCCTGTGGGATTTACACGTTGGTCAGAGCCAGAACAACGGATGTTTGATCGACAATCTGAGGAAATAGAGAGAAATAGGATGTACATGCAACATATGATGCATTCCCAGGAATTTTATCACAACCAGGATTACATGTATAGGGAGAACCTTCGTCATCGCGAGGATTACATGCAAGGATTGCCTTATACAACCACACCACCTTCCATCGATTGGCAGTCGCTCGATCTTCTTCCCTACAGTCAGACGCAACAAGCCCCATACTACCCACAATCTACACCATCTGTTTGGCTCCCCACTACCACCGTACGATCAAACGAGCCAAGTGGATCTCATGCAACTCAAGCCGCTGTTTTCGACATGGGAGATGTGAGGCGGGGCTTCTCTGAGAGTATCTTCGAGCAGCCATATCCAGGACCACCATCTAGTGGTTATTGACGCACTTGCTGATCCTATGATCAGGTCCACATGCTCCACCCTATCTATGTTGAACCATGCTTTATGTTTCTGTGTGTCCTTTCTTTTCTTTTCTTTCCTTTTCTGTTGCTTTAGGCTAGTTGTTTCATGACGCGGTCAAGACAATTATTTTCTTTCATGTGTTTGGTGGTGTATTAAGTGTTATGTGATGGGAATGAGTTAAACTGATGTTGTTGGGGGTAATTCTTGGGAAGCATGATCTATGACTTAAGTAGGGGGAAGTTGTTTTAATTTCCACATACAAGCTCTAAAACTTACATTGAGGACAATGCATGACTTAAGTGTGGGGATGAGGGAACAGTAATAAAAAAGCTGGTACATGTAAAATAGAGGTCCTGACTCATGCTCAACTCAAGGGAAAAAGGAAATTTTAAGAACTGATAAGTGATAGCTAACTAAGTGTAACGAGCTAGATAATAGACCTTTTATGTAAGGCGCTTTAGAGGCATTTTGAAAGCTTTTGTTCAATCGAATTTTTCTTTTTTTTTTTTTTTTATTTTTCAATTTCCAACCCTTCCCTCATCCCCACACTTAAACCTTACATTGTCCTCAATGTAAATTTTAAAATTGTTATGTGAACAAGGGTACTATCAAACATCCTAACCTTTACCCAAGTGAAGTTACAAGGCTAACTTTTCAAATACGTGTTATGCCTACCATGATTGTACTAAATGACACCAAACTAGTAAAGCTTTAAGGTACGAAAAAAGTACATGGACCTGATCATAGATGATAAAAGGTGCCTCATAAGCAATATATGGTGGTTATGGGTCAACTCAGATAAGTAAAGCCGCCCAAACACACATTCCTTTATGCTCCCAAAGATCCATGAGCTTCCCCACACTTGAATATTTGCATCCAGTGCTTAAAGCTGAAAAACAAAATAAGCAAAAAAAAAAAAAAAAAAAACAAAAACTAAAAGAACAAATCAATTTCAGGTTGCCTCCCGATTAGCGCTAAGTTTTAGGTCTTCAGCCAGACCGTACCTGCGACCACTCATGGTGGTCGAGTAGGATGTTTGACTCTGGTATTCTTCAAATGATCTGGTGGGTCTTCAACTAGATCGCATTGTGGCCCAAACATTAATGCCTCAACTCTGTCTTTTATAGGATCAAGTGGATCACCAACTTTTTTCTTCATTTTCGGCTTCTCATCTTTTATTTTCATCATCATAATTGGCTCTTTCTCTTCTTTTAAATTCATCAATTCCTTCAGGGTGACATGCTTAACCTTACCATACTCAAAACCATTCTTAAAATTGGTTTTCATGCTTACACATGATGTATAAGTAGGAACACACACTTTAGTCATATCTGGCACAAAAACTTCATTATTAACAAAATAATAACCGACTTGGAAAATACATCAAAACATAACTTATGAGTTTCATAAGTCATTTCAATTGTTCCATCTCGACAATTGATTTGAGCGTTGGCTGTTGCTAAAAATAGTCGACCCAATATGACCTTTGGTTGCTCATTTGTCCTCACTAGTGCATAATCAAGCACCATAAAGTCCACGGGGTAGTAAAATTCTCCCAACTTGATTATCACATTCTTCACCATCCCTCGAGGACGTTTCTGGGTCAAGTCAGCTAACACCATAGTGGTGTCTACTTCCTTTAAAGGACCAAAGTCATACTGATCATATAACGTACCTGGTAAAATACTAACACCTGCTCCGTAATCCAAGAGTGCTCTTTTTATCTTCAGTTTCCCCACTTTGATTGAAATGATAGGTGCTCCTGGGTCACTCTCTTCCACTACATTATCTTCATCTTCCTTACCTACAACTTGTGAAACAAAAGTAAAGTTATCATTAAAAATTTTAGAGTTAGGAAGGATACTAACCGAATTAATCTGAACATTTCTCATGTTCTTCGTGGTTGGCCCTTGATGTTGCGGGTTAATAGTGGTGTCACTCAGTAATTTCCCGGGTTTCCTTTTAATTTGGGCAACATCCTCAGCAAGTTAGGCCACTTGTTTATTCAAAGCCTCATAAGATTTATCTCTGATTTCATTTTCCCTCTTATTCTCTTGCATATTCTCCTTCATCATGTTCATTAAAGCATCCAACTTTGCATTTGTAGAATCCTCATTACCGATTTGTCCTGATGAAGGATTCCCTTGATAGCTTCTTGATGAACTCCCTTGTTGACCCCCATGATGGTAGTTCCCTTGATTGGTTCCTTGAGAATATGAGGTTCTTTGATAACCACTTGGATTGTAATTCCCTTGTGTTCGGTTTTGATATGCTTGACCACCTTGATTATTGCCTTGAAAGTTAGGATTCATTTTATTTAAAGCATTACCATACTTAAAATTTGGATGGTTTCTCAATCCTGGATGATAAGTGTTAGAACTCATGTCGAATTGCTTTCTATCTCCATAAACTTGATTGACTTCCTTACTACTTCCCATTACCACTGGACATGAATCACTATTATGACCTATTTCACCACATTCTTCACACACATCATATCCTACATTTGCAACCTCCTTCAGACCTGTTCTTCCTAGCTTTGCCAATTGTTTCTCCAACGAAGCAATTCTCTCTTTAGTCTCATAATCAACCGTGGTTGACCTCACTGAAGTAGATTTTGATCGCCTACTAGCAGAAGCTTGTGCTTTGGAGTTTCTACACATCCTCTCTAAAAATTCCCAATCTGCATCTTCATGGTTAGAGATGAATGTGCCATTGCTTGTAGATTACAAGTACTTTCTCTCCTCATTAGTCAAGTCATCTGAAAAAGCTTTTATCAATTCCCAACGTGCAATTCCATGACGTGGGCACATACGGATTAATCCTTAAACCTTGTGAATGCCTCGTGAAACTGTTCTCCGGCTTGTTGTTGAAAAGAACGAATAGCATCTCTTGCATCACTGGTTTTACCCATAGAATAATATTCATCCAAAAATATTTGTTGCATTTCTTGCCATGTGTGAATACTATTGTCGGGCAAGGTAAGGAACCATTGCTTAGCTTGATCTTTCAAGGTGAATTGAAACAAACGAAGCCTTACTTCATCTTGTGTAAAATGATTTCCACCAATAGTGCTACATATGGCATCAAATTCAGCAAGATACACATATGGTTCTTCTGTGGCAGTGCCTCTAAAGGCAGGAAGAATGGTGAGATAATGCGGGTGTACATCAAAAGCTCTTCCTCTACGATTTGTGTCACACCCAACCTAGACGGCGGAAACGTCGAGATGTGAGGGTTAAGATCGTTCACAGCCACATAACGCTATTAATAACCCAAATACATATTAATCATAAGTTCCAATTGTATCATTACAACCATAAGTCTCAAAGAAATCAAAATAAGCATAACAAGTCGTTTTATTTCATTTATTTATCTAGGTCCATTCCTAGACGTGTAAGCTTCAGAGAGTAGAAATCAAGCTTGAGGGTTTCCTGAAACATGTTAAAAATAAAAAGGTCAACATAAAATGTTGGTGAGCATTCCATAGTTTTCAATACATAAGTATATAAGAGATGGCAATTCAAGTTATAAGCTAGTGAATAAAGTGATTAGAGATGTTATGAACAATGCAACAATCAAACCTCGACAATGGTTTACAAGTATCAAACGACGTTAATATTCTATCAACGTTAAAAGTATGTACGATCAGCTAAGTGTACTTGGATCAACCAAGCAGGCTTGTCTTACCCATAGATCTATGACTTCGCTGGGCTAGCAATAGTTAATGATTGTACTTATAACGCCATAACATGGTAACCACAAAAGTTCAACTAATCGTAACTTTACATGTTGAATTGCCATAAGTTTACAAGTCTCAAATAAGTTTACAAGTGCAACGATATAAGTTAACATGTTTCACCCCAAAGTGTGAAAATAAGAAAAAGGGGTATAGAAATACTCACTTGATCAAATAAGTATATATTGGATGATTAATAAGAAAATAATAACACGCGTCGTTCAACGTAAAATATATGTTTTTACGAGAATTTAAGTTTCTATTGTAATGATTTTAACGAATCAACGAGGACTAGGGTTCTAAGTGGATTTTGGGGCTTGTCAAATACTTACCTTTAACAATTGAAAGTTATTCATGATTTCTTGAAAATTTTATATATATATATATATATATATATGTATGTATATATATATATATATATATTTATGTTTTATTTCATGATGTGAAAAGAACATTTATAATAACTTGGAAAATGTAT
The DNA here is from genome assembly GCA_024085815.1 of Flaveria linearis. Lineage (NCBI taxonomy): Eukaryota > Viridiplantae > Streptophyta > Magnoliopsida > Asterales > Asteraceae > Flaveria > Flaveria linearis. Next base: position 28,618,619 of record CM044007.1, on the reverse strand, counting down.
AGAACAAAGTTTTATAATTTAAAAGAAGTAAATACAATTTAAACAATATTATTTGAAACGAACGTTTGGATCAATAATAATTTATCAATTTATACTATTATTTAAAGTCCATTTTATTAGAAATAACCTAAATTAACCTTTGTTATAATATCTTATTAAAATATATTTAATTATATAAATTTTGAAAAATTTACAGAAAATTATGTGGTGTCTTTAAAAATGTTTAAAGTTTACAAACACCATTTTTATGTTTTTCTAGATTTTTTTTATAATTATTTTAAGGCTGAAAAGCCTTTTAAAAAAATATATGGAGGTGCCCGGGTTCGAACCCGGGACCTCAAAGTGGACAAGCAAGTGTGGAACCAGTGAACCAAGGCATACAGCCGCGGTATCACTTGGTTTCAAATGGTTTTAAACCCTTTAACCCATTTCCCCCAAATCGCATATGAACCCTAATTCCCTTTGATCCAAATTGATGTTCAATTCGGTTTGATAAGCATTTGAAATCATGGGGCTTTCGTTCCCCATGTAAAAACGAGTGGTTAGGTATAGTTAATTACCCGATTTCGATTGAAATGAGATCAAGAATAGCCAAGAACAAGCCGCGGCTGCAGTTGAATTCGTTTTGTGAGCAAACGATGAATGTAATCAAATTAAACTTGTGTGAAGCTTCGGGTAGTGGTATTGATGCAAAACCCTCTACTAATTGGTGGTTAGAAGGCTCGGAATATGATCAACGAGTGGGTGGCAGTTCGCGGAGAAGATGCTAATCGAGTGCTATGTTTGTGTTTGATTCAGGAGAAATTGAGAGTGTTGTTCGATTAAGGGTAGATATATGACCGTTTATGTGATGTTAATTTGTATTATTATTGGGGTTTAATTGTTTAACGGCTCTCGACTTAAAGATCGTCGGTTACTCGCTTCGATAGGTTCATAATCAAGCTTTAAAGGCGTTTAAATTTCATTATGATGTTCGAATCGTGGTTAGAAAACGTTTTTGGGTGAAAATTCGGTGTATATGGACCGTTTGGAGGTGGCCGGAGCTCGCCGGAGCTCCGCCGGTGTGCGGCTGCCGGAACTACGGGAGAGGGAAAATAGGGGAAGGGGTTATGTTTTGAAATTTTACACAATAGGTCCCTCAACTTTAAATTATTATTATTTTATGCTAAACATTTTATTTAAAGTTTATAAATTGACAAAACAAACCCCTGAACTTAATTAACTTTAAGTTTTAAACATTTTTAAAGTTTAATAACTCTTATAAATTGTTATTATTATTATTATTATTATTATTATTATTACTATTTATTATGTTGTTGTTGTTATTATTATAATTTGTTATTGATTGCAATTATTATCAACATATTCAATTTAATTGTTTAAATGTTAATTTTTAATTAATTTTTTTTAAATTAAAGGAAGAATATAAAATTAAGAAAACAGCATAGGTAACCCATAAATTTCATAAATGATGACAATGATCCTTGCAAGAATATAACGAGGTTAACTTTTATTTTAACGAAAATACGAGATGTTACAGTCTCCCCAACTTTAAGAAATTTCGTCCCGAAATTAGAAATGAAACTTATACAAACAAATGCGGGTATCTCTTTCTCATATGTTCCTCACGTTCCCAAGTGAACTCAGCTCCACGTTTGTTTTCCCAACGGACTTTGACGATCGGTGTGGTAGTTGTTCGGGTCTTCTTCAGTGTTCGATCCATGATCTCCACAGGCTTCTCGACGAAGTGCAATGACTCATCTATTTGGATTTCCTCGAGAGGAACATGCAAATTTTCATCAGCCAGACATTTCCTCAGGTTTGAGACATGGAATATAGGATGAACCCCGCTAAGTTCAGGAGGTAGTTCCAGTTTGTAAGCCACTTTCCCAATTCTTTTTAGAATCTTGAAAGGTCCTACAAAGCGTGGGGCTAACTTACCCTTCTTCCCAAAACGTACAACACCCTTCCATGGAGAGACCTTAAGAAGAACCATGTCGTCGACTTGAAACTCCAACGGTTTGCGTCTTTTATCGGCATAACTCTTTTGGCGACTCCTAGCCACCTCAAGGTTATTTCGAATTTTAGAAACTTTGTCGGTCGTTTCTTGAATAAGTTCAGGACCAGTGATGAGATTTTCCCCAATGTCAGTCCAACAGATCGGTGAACGACATTTACGTCCATACAAGGCCTCGAATGGTGCCATCTTGATACTCGAGTGATAACTATTGTTATACGAAAATTCCGCGAGCGGTAAATGCCTATCCCAATCACCACCAAAGTTAAGGACACATAGTCGTAGCAAATCTTCGAGGGTTTGGATTGTTCGTTCGGTTTGACCATCAGTTTGAGGATGGTAAGCCGTACTTAAATCCAATTGAGTACCCAAGAGTTCTTGCATAGACGACCAAAAGTGCGAAGTGAAACGAGCATCTCGGTCGGATATGATATGCAACGGTACGCCATGACGACTCACAATTTCGTCAATGTAGATGCGGGCCAGTCTTGAAACTTTGTAAGTGTCTCGTATTGGTATGAAGTGTGCCGTTTTGGTCAAACGGTCGACAATCACCCATATACTATCATGGCCACGAGGAGTACGAGGTAACTTGGTTATGAAATCCATGGATATATGTTCCCATTTCCACATAGGGATTTCGGGTTGTTCAAGTAAACCACTTGGTCGTTGATGCTCGGCTTTGACTCTTGCACATGTTAGACACTTGGAAACATAAGACGCAATATCTTTCTTCATTCCAGGCCACCAATATTGACTACGCAAGTCCATGTACATCTTATCGGAGCCAGGATGAATAGAATATCGGGTTTGATGAGCTTCGTTCATGATGAAGTGGCGAAGATTATCACGATTAGGGATCCAAAGTCGATTCAAAAAGTACCACAAGCCATTCGGTTTTGTCTCCAGTTGTGACCGAATGTTGGACACCAAATCTTCATCCTTTTCTTCGTCGGTTAATGCCACTTGTTGAGCGTTGCGAATGCATAACTCGAGATCACTATCAATCCTGATATTTTGGAGCATGACAGTAGCCTCGTTAACATCCACGTGAATCTCGGTATCAAATTCCCTTAACGTGTCAAACCATTGTCTTCGATCTCGGATTTCTTGAGGCGAGACAGTCTTGTTGTGGACCTTGCGACTCAGTGTGTCGGTTACAACATTCGCCTTTCCAGGATGATAGCGAATGTCACAGTCGTAGTCGCTAATCAACTCGATCCAACGTCTTTGTCTCATGTTGAGATCCTTTTGGTTGAACACGTGTTGGAGACTTTTATGATCGGTGTAGACTATGCATTGCGTCCCATAAAGGTAGTGTCGCCAAATCTTCAGAGCAAAAACTACGGCACCAAGTTCAAGATCATGGGTAGTGTAGTTCACTTCATGAACCTTCAATTGCCTCGATGCGTATGCTATGACTTTGCCTCATTGCATGAGAACACAACCAAGGCCTTGATTAGAGGCATCACAGTACACGGTAAAGTCGTCATTTCCATCGGGGAGCGTGAGAATAGTAGCGTTACACAACTTGCGTTTTAATGTCTCGAAAGCCTCTTCTTGTTCGGGTCCCCATTCAAAGAGTCGATTCTTTTGGGTTAGCACCATTAATGGTTTAGCAATCTTCGAGAAATTTGCTATGAACCTACGGTAATATCCCGCTAAGCCCAGAAAAGAACGAACTTCGGTTGGGGTTGTGGGAACACACCAATTATTCACGGCTTCAATTTTTGCAGGATCGACGTGAATTCCTTGGCTATTCACCACATGCCCTAAGAATTGAACCTCTTCTAACCAGAATTCACACTTGGAAAACTTGGCGTATAATTGCTCCTTCTTCAAAAGTCCAAGAACTTGTCGCAAGTGCGTGTCGTGATCCATTTTCGTCTTGGAATAAATAAGAATGTCATCAATGAACACGATCACAAACTTATCCAAATACGGTTTACATACTCGATTCATGAGATCCATGAACACGGCAGGTGCATTGGTCAAGCCAAAAGGCATAACCATGAACTCGTAGTGTCCATATCGAGTACGAAAAGCGGTCTTTGAAATGTCATCATCGTGAACACGTAGTTGATGATACCCAGAACGTAGATCGATCTTTGAGAATTGAGTTGCTCCTTGAAGTTGGTCGAAAAGATCATCGATTCGAGGGAGAGGGTATCGGTTTTTGATAGTAAGCTTGTTGAGTTCTCGGTAATCGATGCACATACTAAATGAACCATCCTTCTTCTTCACAAACAGGACAGGTGCACCCCATGGTGATGAACTAGGGCGAATGAAACCCTTATCGGTCAACTCTTGCAGTTGGTTAGCTAGTTCTTGCATCTCAGACGGTGCAAGACGATAAGGAGATTTAGCCACAGGGTTTGCACCAGGGATTAAGTCAATCTTAAACTCAACTTCTCGCACGGGCGGTAGCCCTTTAAGATCTTCAGGAAAAACCTCAGGAAAATCCCGCATGACAGGAATATCTTTCAATTCCTTACCCTTGGCTTTCGTATTAACTACATATGCCATGAAAGCCATGTAGTTTTTGCTTAAGCACTTGCGGGCCTTGATACAAGACATAAGTTTGAGTCCTTGGGATGGTTTCTCCCTAAAGACCTTTAAGGTATCACCAGTCGGTAAGGGAATTCGGATGCACTTCCCGAAGCACAAAATTTCCGCACGATGTTTGGCTAACCAATCCATGCCGATAATAACGTCGAAGCTTCCCAGTTGCATAGGAATGAGGTCGATGGAGAACTCATGTTCGTTAAGGCTTAAGGTGCAATCACGTATTACGACGTCAATGACAATAGATTTTCCATCGGCGACTTCGACCGTGAAGGATCTTCCCAGATTAACACGCGGTTTAGAAAGTATAGGCTCGAATTCCAACGACACGAAACTCTTATCCGCACCCGAATCAAACAATACGGATGCATAATGACTATTTACAAGATACATACCTGTTTGGTAATAACCTATTATTGGTATGATGAACACAAAGATAGGAATATTTATAAGACAAGAAATGATTTAAAAGTAGTTCAACGTCGTACCATTCACCACGTCATTGTTGGCTTGTGCTTGGTTGGTGTTGATGTTGAAGGCCCTTCCACGAGCCGGTGGCACATTTCCTGCATTGCGAGGACATTGCGGACGAATATGACCAGACTCGCCACAGTTATAGTAGGTTCGATTGGTAAGCATTGCAGTGTTGTTTGGCGCTCGAAGACAAGTAGCCACCAAGTGTCCATACTTCCCACATAATGAGCAGACTCGGCATGGAATGTTGCTTGAATGATGGTACTTGCACGTGTTACACATAGGATGTGGACCAGCATAAGCTTTAGCCATGGGAGCTTGATTTGCAACCACCATTTGTTTTTGAGGAGCATTTGGAGTGGTCACAGCGTAGTTGCGTGTTGGTGTGAACTTACGCTTCTTGCTTTGGGAAGACGACTCGGCCCTTACCTCCTTTGTTGCCTCGGGCGTCGCCTTCGCAGTAGACTTTGAACCCTTTGCCGACATAGTGCCAGCTCTAATATGATTCTCAGTGAGCTGTGCTGTGATAGTAATTGCCTCCTCCAAAGTTGTGGGCCTACTACCCACCACGGCATCTTGAATTTGAGGTGGTACCCCCTTGATGAATTTTTCAATGTTACGGGGCACGATGTCTACCATGTGTGGTAGAAGCATACTCAATTCATGATGTCGGGTGGAATAAGCCAAATGATTCCCACCATCCTGTTTGAGGTTCCAGAACTCCTCCTCCAGCTTTTGCAACTCGCTCCTCGGGCAAAACTTTTGGATCATGATATCCTTGAATTCTTCCCAAGGCAACGCCAAAGCAACCTCAGTTCCACGGTTTTCTTTTCACTATTCCACCATGTTAGTGCCCGTTGTTGAAGGACACTTGCAGCATAGCGAACTTTGAACTCATTAGGGCACTCGCTAACGATAAAGGTGTTCTCCATACTTTCAAACCACTCGAGGAGTCCAGTGGCTCCTTCTTTTCCACTAAAACTAGTGGGTTTGCACGAGTTGAAGCGTTTGAAAGTGCAAGTACGGGTGTTCCCTTGTTGATTGTTGTTATTCTCTCCATGAGCACCACTATTGTTCCCATTAGTGTTGTTGTTGCTATTAGCCATTAGGGTGCTATTAAGCTCAGCAACCATGGTTGGGAGCACAGCAGCCATTTGTCGGGCTATCATTGCTGCAAGTTTTCGGTCGGAACTTCCACGCTTTCCATGATGACGAGACATGCTAGATATACAAAATGAGTTAGTTACAGGAATGAGAATAACAAAGGATAGTAGTTTAGACAAAAACAAGCTAAGGGTTGTAAGGTACACAGAATGATTCCATTTGGGTAACGCATTACCATTTGGAAACGTTGACACGTCAAGGTGAATTGACCCATTTGCCTTAGAGATTTGTGTATTTTGACCATAGTTTATCACTCATCCCAGAAATCCCCAGGTAGCGTAACGGGCCCCTCAATGAGATTTATACGAATACGCTTGCCTTAGCCCGATGGCTTTTTGCCAGGAAATCCAGAATACAGGTGTCTATGTGTCACACAATATTTCTTAGGTTCATGAAATCAAAACCTTGATGAGATTTATATAGATTAGACATAACGCCTAAAGATCCAAGTCATAAGCATAAGTATACGATTCCACGTGTCGTCGAGAATAAGATTAAGAGGTTTCATGTTCGGGGAGAGTCTAAGAGTCAAATGTAAGTTTTGGGAGACATGTAGAAATGTTTAGGCAATCCTATGCTAAGGCATCAAATTGCACATAAGGGAACATAGCATTATGTAGCATGCAAACATACTTTAAAAGATAGAAATATAATTCTATAAGGTTCATGCATATGCTATAGTCTAGGTCACCATTTCTAATAACCTAATTCCCTATAGTTACGGGCTCTGATACCAATCTGTCACACCCCAACCTAGACGGCGGAAACGTCGAGATGTGAGGGTTAAGATCGTTCACAGCCACATAACGCTATTAATAACCCAAATACATATTAATCATAAGTTCCAATTGTATCATTACAACCATAAGTCTCAAAGAAATCAAAATAAGCATAACAAGTCGTTTTATTTCATTTATTTATCTAGGTCCATTCCTAGACGTGTAAGCTTCAGAGAGTAGAAATCAAGCTTGAGGGTTTCCTGAAACATGTTAAAAATAAAAAGGTCAACATAAAATGTTGGTGAGCATTCCATAGTTTTCAATACATAAGTATATAAGAGATGGCAATTCAAGTTATAAGCTAGTGAATAAAGTGATTAGAGATGTTATGAACAATGCAACAATCAAACCTCGACAATGGTTTACAAGTATCAAACGACGTTAATATTCTATCAACGTTAAAAGTATGTACGATCAGCTAAGTGTACTTGGATCAACCAAGCAGGCTTGTCTTACCCATAGATTTATGACTTCGCTGGGCTAGCAATAGTTAATGATTGTACTTATAACGCCATAACATGGTAACCACAAAAGTTCAACTAATCATAACTTTACATGTTGAATTGCCATAAGTTTACAAGTCTCAAATAAGTTTACAAGTGCAACGATATAAGTTAACATGTTTCACCCCAAAGTGTGAAAATAAGAAAAAGGGGTATAGAAATACTCACTTGATCAAATAAGTATATATTGGATGATTAATAAGAAAATAATAACACGCGTCGTTCAACATAATCCTTCACAATGCACCTAAAATATATGTTTTTACGAGAATTTAAGTTTCTATTGTAATAATTTTAACGAATCAACGAGGACTAGGGTTCTAAGTGGATTTTGAGGCTTGTCAAATACTTACCTTTAACAATTGAAAGTTATTCATGATTTCTTGAAATTTTATATATATATATATATATATATATATATGTATGTATATATATATATATTTATGTTTTATTTCATGATGTGAAAAGAACATTTATAATAACTTGGAAAATGTATAGAACAAAGTTTTATAATTTAAAAGAAGTAAATACAATTTAAACAATATTATTTGAAACGAACGTTTGGATCAATAATAATTTATCAATTTATACTATTATTTAAAGTCCATTTTATAAGAAATAACCTAAATTAACCTTGTTATAATATCTTATTAAAATATATTTAATTATATAAATTTTGAAAAATTTACAGAAAATTATGTGGTGTCTTTAAAAATGTTTAAAGTTTACAAACACCATTTTTATGTTTTTCTAGATTTGTTTTATAATTATTTTAAGGCTGAAAAGCCTTTTAAAAAAATATATGGAGGTGCCCGGGTTCGAACCCGGGACCTCAAAGTGGACAAGCAAGTGTGGAACCAGTGAACCAAGGCATACAGCCGCGGTATCACTTGGTTTCAAATGGTTTTAAACCCTTTAACCCATTTCCCCCAAATCGCATATGAACCCTAATTCCCTTTGATCCAAATTGATGTTCAATTCGGTTTGATAAGCATTTGAAATCATGGGGCTTTCATTCCCCATGTAAAAACGAGTGGTTAGGTATAGTTAATTACCCGATTTCGATTGAATGAGATCAAGAATAGCCAAGAACAAGCCGCGGCTGCAGTTGAATTCGTTTTGTGAGCAAACGATGAATGTAATCAAATTAAACTTGTGTGAAGCTTCGGGTAGTGGTATTGATGCAAAACCCTCTACTAATTGGTGGTTAGAAGGCTCGGAATATGATCAACGAGTGGGTGGCAGTTCGCGGAGAAGATGCTAATCGAGTGCTATGTTTGTGTTTGATTCAGGAGAAATTGAGAGTGTTGTTCGATTAAGGGTAGATATATGACCGTTTATGTGATGTTAATTTGTATTATTATTGGGGTTTAATTGTTTAACGGCTCTCGACTTAAAAATCGTCGGTTACTCGCTTCGATAGGTTCATAATCAAGCTTTAAAGGCGTTTAAATTTCATTATGATGTTCGAATCGTGGTTAGAAAACGGTTTTGGGTGAAAATTCGGTGTATATGGACCGTTTGGAGGTGGCCGGAGCTCGCCGGATCTCCGCCGGTGTGCGGCTGCCGGAACTACGGGAGAGGGAAAATAGGGGAAGGGGTTATGTTTTGAAATTTTACACAATAGGTCCCTCAACTTTAAATTATTATTATTTTATGCTAAACATTTTATTTAAAGTTTATAAATTGACAAAACAAACCCCTGAACTTAATTAACTTTAAGTTTTAAACATTTTTAAAGTTTAATAACTCTTATAAATTGTTATTATTATTATTGTTATTATTTATTATTATTATTATTACTATTTATTATTATTGTTGTTGTTATTATTATAATTTGTTATTGATTGCAATTATTATCAACATATTCAATTTAATTGTTTAAAATGTTAATTTTTAATTAATTTTTTTTAAATTAAAGGAAGAATATAAAATTAAGAAAACAGCATAGGTAACCCATAAATTTCATAAATGATGACAATGATCCTTGCAAGAATATAACGAGGTTAACTTTTATTTTAACGAAAATACGAGATGTTACAATTTGGGGGTGCAATAGGGTTTGGATTTTCAGAAATAGCCGGTCTGAAATGGCTATCCACACCTTGTACTTGAGCTCTTCGAGGCCTTCTTGGAGGATTGACATTATTATTAACCTGCCCCGTTGTTGATTGATGGGTGGTGCATTCCACCCATGTTGATAATATCCCCAATTGTTATTTCCGTTGTATCCATCACCTCCACCAAGATTTCCATCCCAAGCATTATAATTTGCATCATTATAGGGTCCTTCATTCTTATTCCATTCATCTTCATAATCTTCATCACCCGTGTGAACACTATGCATGCTCACCTGATCAAAGTCATCTTCTTGATTGGGGTTATTTAGATTCACATTATTGTTGGGTGGTGGTTGATTCAGGTTGTTATGACGGTTGTTATTAGGTGGAGGGGTGGAATTGGGTTTTGATTTTGGTTATTGGAAGGAGGGTTTGGATTTTGAGATGGTTGGTTATTTGGGTTTTCCATTTCGGTTGAATCAGACGAACTATTAGCTGCTTGATCAATAGCTTGTGAAATTGATGTAGTTGGTAGCCCTGATCGATGCAGAACACGATTATACCTTGCTGATTTCTCTATCTCTGGATCGAATACTAGTGGTGATTTCCTACCCGAGTATCGAGTATGCATGCAATCTGTCACCTGCACACTGAAAAACACCAAGCGTAACAAAGAAATAAAAAAATAAACACAAACAAAATAACGAAACAAATCAAATAACAGAACACCAAGCACACCGATTCCCCGGCAACGGCGCCAAAATTTGGTCGATGTCGAAGTATCAACCAAATAAGATGTAAAATGTGTGTTCCTATTCACCTTAACTAGTTAGGGTAAGTAGGGTTGTCAAACCTCGTGGAATTAGTGGTCGGTGTGTTGTAAATTGATTTATAAGAAACGATTACCCAAATTATCAAATTACTTAAACTATTGCCTCTTGGCTGTAAAAATTGGATTTTGGAATTATTGAGAAATTAACTAAGAAAACAAATTGTAAATGACTAGACTTGATTAAGAATACAATTATGAAAAGGGGTAATCCACTCCGGGATTCAGGTTCAAAATTTGATCGATATCGAAGTATCAACCAAATAAGATGTAAAATGTGTGTTCCTATTCACCTTAACTAGTTAGGGTAAGTAGGGTTGTCGAACCTCGTGGAATTAGTGGTCGGTGTGTTGTAAATTGATTTATAAGAAACGATTACCCAAATTATCAAATTACTTAAACTATTGCCTCTTGGCTGTAAAAATTGGATTTTGGAATGATTGAGAAATTAACTAAGAAAACAAATTGTAAATGACTAGGCTTGATTAAGAAGACAATTATGAAAAGGGGTAATCCACCCGGGATTCAGGTTCGGTTCTCGATCATTGTTTAGCTCAATTGAGTGGAAAATCCTTAATGGGGATTCTATATGTGTAATGATTAAGTGATAATGATAACCAAGACTTAACGGGTCTTAGTACACAATACCAATTGGATTAACAAATAAAACCTTGCAATCACACAACTTGCGCACAATTGTATGACATTCAAATCAATATTCACTAAAACAATTGTTTAAACAATCAAAACACAAGTTAAACTGAATAAAGAACTTAACGGGTTCTAACGTTTAATCCCAACACCAATTGAACACGAACAAAAACCTAATCACACGAAACCTATTACCCGAGGTAGATCATGCGGAGTTTAGCCTTACATCTTCATGAATTCAACAACGAGATTTGATTGGAACATGATTCAATGAATCGAAATGAGTTAGAGAAGTCCAAGAACCTCCAAGAATCACCCAAGTTCGTCCCTTTTTGCTCCCAATGCGAATTAGGGTTTTTTGAATTAACTCTCTTCCTTAAATGTGGTCAAATTCCGAAGATTTTGGTCAAACCCAGGAAAACGACGTAAGCTACGTCCTTAAGGACGTAAGCTACGTCCTCTTCACTTATGTATGTCCTGAGCTACTGTCTTACGTCCATAAAGACAGTAACTTTAACCTTACATTGAGGGCAAGCAATGATAAGTGTGGGGATGTGATGCGTTCATGCTTTATATGAGTTTAAGTGTTCAATTATGCATTATTATTACATTATTACTATCGAACGGAATCACTTTGTTCGGTTTATGAAACGCAGGTACATGAAGCTAAAATGAAGGAAATCGAGCATTAGAGAAAGACGGATGAGATCTGGAACGCGGGAAGACAACAAAAGAAAGATCGAAGGCGAAAATATGCATGGGACGTGTCTTTCAACAACCACAGAAACTGAACCTGTGATTCAAAACCTGGATAATGAAGTAGCAGTTCCCATAACTTCCGGAACTAGGATTAATATGAATCATCCCATGGACAACATCATCGGGGATATTCTCTCGGGAGTTCAGACAAGAAATCAGCTTTACTCAGCTGACTATGCTGCGGTCATGGAAAAGGGGTACATACACGATGGGGCATATCGATGTTTTGTGTCTCAAGTTGAGCCCAAGTATGTAAGCGGGGCCTTAAAGGATGAGGCATGGGTAGCTGCAATGCAAGAAGAACTCCTACAGTTCAAGAAGTTAGGTGTCTGGACACTTGTCGACAGACCAAAAGGTGCAAAAGTGATTGGCACTAAGTGGGTTCTTCGGTGTAAAAAGGATGACCAAGGGGTCATCATTGGAAACAAGGCTAGGCTAGTTGTTTAAGGGTTCAAGCAAGTCGAAGGAGTTGACTACAATGAAGTGTTTACACCAGTGGCCAGGATGGAAGCAATTAGAATCCTCCTAGCCTATGCATCCTTTATGCAGATCAAAGTATATCAATTGGATGTGAAAAGTGTATTTCTTCATGGTGAGATCCGTGAAATAGTTTACGTCAGTCAACCCAAATGATTCGAGGATTCTTACCATCGGGATAGAGTTTATAAACTAGACAAGGCTTTTTACAGGCTCCATCAAGCCCCTCGAGCCTGATATGAGAAACTCTCTACTCATTTGCTAAACATGGATTTCGCAGAGGTGTATTTGGCTGCATGTTGTTCATAAAGGAAAAAGATGGTGATTTACTACTGGTGCAGATATACGTGGATAACATAATCTTCGGTTCCAAAAACAAAGCCTTATGTAAAGAATTCGAATCGGTGATGAAAGCTGAGTTTGAAATGAGTGCTATGGGAGAGATGAAGTTCTTTCTTGGTTTATAGGTAGATCAAACACCACATGCAATCTTCCTACATCAGACCAAATATGTTGGAGATATCCTTAATCGGTTTGTCATGGAGAATCCAATGGTTGCAGGTACTCCACTTGCCATGAACCATGATGTGGCACTCGACGAAAATGGAAAATCTGGTAGATGCCACTATGTATCGAGGATTGGTCGGATCTCTGATGTATCTCACAGCTTCTTATCCTGATATTATATATGCCATATGTCTCTGTTCCAGATATCAGACAAAACCAAAAGTAAATCATCTGAGTTGGGTAAAAAGGATCTTCCGTTATCTGAAGGGTACTCCAACGCTTGGGTTGTTGTATCCTCATGATGATGACTTTGAGCTAACAGCGTATAGTGACTTAGATTATGGTGGTTGTAAGATGAATTACAAGTCAACATCTGTGGGATGTCAGTTATTTGGAAGGCGATTAGTCACCTGGTAGTGTAAGAAGCAGACGTCTGTTGCCCTGTCAACATGTGAAGTTGAATACACTGCTGCGGCAAGTTGCTGTTCACAAATCATTTGGATTCAACAGCAAATGCGAGACTACGGTTTGAAATTCTCTAACACCCCTATATTTGTTGATAATTCTGCTGCTATTGATGTCACCAAAAATCCGGTCCAACACCCCAAAACTAAACACATCAGAATTAAATATCACTTTATACGTGACTGTTTTGAAAAACAATTAATTGATGTTGTTAAAATTAACACGGATTTCCAACGCGCCGATCTCTACACAAAAGCTTTTGATAAACCTCGATTTCATTATCTATTTGAGGTCAATGGCGTTAAAAAGAAAGATGATATGATTCCATACGAATCAAGTTCATCGTCCGTCTCTATGTTTTATTTTTTAATTTTATTTTTCTTTATCTTTTTTCTGTTATTAAAAATTCAAAAACACAAAAAATATTTCGGTTTTAGAATTTTAAGGGGACAATAGTTTTAGTTTCAGTATTTAGTATTTAAACTACTTAAAAAAACGGGGGTGGGCAGATAAGCTGAAAAGCAAAGACATCAGATCTGTGAAATCGATTCAAGATTATGAAAAATAATAGTACACTGGCACGAATTATTTAGGACACTAAAAAGATTTAAATGTTCTACAATGTTATATTCAAAGTTACAGAAAGTTATAAGTCTAAGAAGCCAAAGGCTAATGAGTTGGAAAATGATAATAAGCTAGTCTGCTACTATGGTTATATAAAGATAGTAGATCTAGGGGTTGCAAGTCCATTATATAATGTGTCAGTAGATTCAACACAATAGACCAGTAGACTTTATTGGTGAACAAATTTAAAACTAAATCATTCAACAGGCTGTGGGTGTCCATCTCATCCCTGGTTAACACAATCAACTTATTTCCAATAAGGGGTGAAGAGAAAAATAAATGCCACAAATGTGTGCGGACGACCATAAAAAGGAGCAAAGTGCATGAAAAAAATTATGAAACGCAATCAAGCCAATGACAAATGTTGTTGGCGCGTTATGTGTAAAATAAAATTTCTCTAACAAGAAGATAGGTTGTGTGCCTTTCTGCTATGCGACGGCACTGACTTGAGGATAAACATAATCTAAATATTCTAGAATTCATTGTTGTTTGCGCCTCTCTGCTGTGCGATGGTGCTGACCTGAGGCTTGGCATCTCTTTGAATGCTCTTAGAATAGTTTCCTCTTGTCAAAACCCATAGACCGCTTAGAAATTCTCCTGAGGAAAGTTGATTACCATATAAGTGTGGGATCCATAAATTCATGTTGAAATAATAAACCTAAATAATCACCAATGTATGTCAAAAATCTGTGTATGGATTTAGATGGACAAATATACTGACAATCATCATCGCAGCATTCCCTGATGGTCAAAATCAATGTGTGCTACATAACAGCTCTAGTATGATTTTCTGTTAGTGCTCCTGTCTCATAGATGAATAAGACTATGAAATTGGTAAATATGATGCTCTCTGTATCTAAGTAAATATAAAAGGTCCCAAATGATTATGTTTATGCCTGTATGATTCCATAAGAACCTTTCTAGATAAGATGAAAATGCTTGAAGTTGTTCTGCTCAGGGGCAGAAATCATTTAAGGAATGTTTAAAATGTTTTCAACCCACCTCAAATGAAAAACACAAAAGGATGTCTTAATTTAGTTTGTTTAAAGTTTTTCTTGGCTTTAGTTATGTTAGTATCAAGTCAATGTTGGACTATGAACCAAGATGAAATCTGTGAATGCCATAAATTGAACCGCACAGTATTCGATAAAAGCTTGTTTCTGAAATGTTAAAAGGATCACGTCTGAGGTGATCACAAGGTTTTAAAGTAAAAGGATCACGTCTGAGGTGATCACAAGGTTTTCATGTAAAAGGATCACGTCTGAGGTGATCAAACGGTTTCAATTAAAAGGATCACGTCTGGATTTAGATGGACAAATATACTGACAATCATCGTGGCAGCATTCCCCAATGGTCAAAATCAATGTGTGCTACGTAACAGCTCTAGCATGATTTCTTGTTAGTGCTCCTGACTCTTAGATGAATAAGACTCTGAAATTGGTAAATATGATGCTCTCTGTATCTAAGTACATATAAAAGGTCCCAAATGATTATGTTTATGGCTGTATGATTCCATAAAAATCTTTCTAGATAAGATGAAAATGCTTGAAGCTATTCTGCTCAGGGGCAGAAATCGTTTAAGGAATGTTTAAAATGTTTTCAACCCACCTCAAATGAAAAATACAAAAGGATGTCTTAATTTAGTTTGTTTAAAGTTTTTCTTGGCTTTAGTTATGTTAGTATCAAGTCAATGTCGGACTATGAAACAAGATGAAATCTGTGAATGCCACAAGTTGAACCGAACATTATTCGATAAAAGCTTGTTTCTGAAATATTAAAAGGATCACGTCTAAGGTGATCACAAGGTTTTAAAGTAAATGGATCACGTATGAGGTGATCACAAGGTTTTCACGTAAAAGGATCACGTCTGAGGTGATCAAATGGTTTCAATTAAAAGGATCATGTCTGAGGTGATCAAAATTTTTCAGTTAAAAGGATCATGTATGAGATGATCAATGGTCATAATGTTATATATCAAATTCAAGTTTTTGAAAGGTTGGGAAAAATGAAGTCAAAATCATAAGTATGGACCAATCGCACGATTGGACCATAAGTATGAACCAATCGCATGATTGGATCATACGTATGGGACAATCGCATGATTGGACCATAAGTATGAACCAATCACACGATTGGACCATGAGTATGGGTCAAGTATACGATTGGATCACCAGTATGAACAAAACGTACGACCGGCTGAAAAAGTCAAAGTCAATCGCTCGACTGAACCTCAGTCACACGAATGAATCATGCGTATGGGTACAGTCGCACGACTGAAACACAAAACAGTATAAAAAGGGGGTCAGTCGGTCGTAGCCTTACACTTGACTTCAAAAAGCTCTCAAGAACCGTCGATTACCAAACCCACCCTTTTTAAATTTTTCTCCGTCATTGACTTTGATTTCGCATCAATAACCGATTGTTATCCATCTACAGGTACAATGAGACTAAAAACATACGATATGAGAACGTTAAATCGATCCAAAATGTCGGAATCACTTAAAACAAGAACCCGCCCGCCCTGAACAAATAGAAGGCGTGGGCCACAGGAGACAAAGAACACTAAAATAGAACACTTAAATGGACATAAACGTGTATTTAAAAGACAATAAGTGTAAAATCAAGTCCATGCGCGTCTAATGAATCTAATCTTGATGTGTAAATGACTGTTTTGAAAAGATTCAAAATTTTGGACTCGCATAGTGGATATGCGAAAGAACATACGGATGAACTTCAGTCGCACGATAGAGCCAGACGCACGATTCAATCGCACGATTGAATAAATCGGTGACTCAGTTGCACGACTGACTCAACCGCATATCATGGCATACGACTAAGTCCAATCGGAGGCTCAATCGTACGACTGAGTTCAGTCGTATAGTTCAATCGTACGATTGAACCAGTTGGATCAAATCTGTTCTAACTCAAATGTTCTCTCTTGTGAACGGATCTAACATGTTTGTTACTTGTGTTGCAGCAAAATGGCTGACAGATGGACGATGAGCACTAAGCACAATATCCGTTCTTATCTCGACCCTACATCTAGGAACGCTTCAGAGTTTGTCAGGATCATCGATTTCTTATGACGGTCGAGGATATATCGAGCAGTTTTAGCTCCCTGCACACCGTACAGATCCATTCAGCAGGCATTCTGGATAATCCAGTGGTTGATCGCTCAGTAGAGCCATACAAGATCCGAAGTTCTATCTTCAGACTAGATATTGACATCGGGGAAGACGACTTTAGGAGGGTCTTGGATTTGGGTGAGGATGGAGACTACCTAACCAAGCTACATCCCCTGACAGTTAGGGGTTGCTTCTTGAGGATCAAGTATGCTGGCGACATCAATGCCGGTGTGCTTAACAAGAGCAACATGTGCTCGAAGTTCAAGTACTTGGCATATGTGATCCTCAAGTGCATCGCGTCAAGGAGAGGAGGATTTGACGAGATGAGTGATCAAATCTAGAATGCATTCGTTGCACTGGTACTGAACCACCTGTTCAGTTTTTCTAGGATGTTCTTCGGGTATTTGAGGGAGAACATAGAGGCGAAGGGGAAGGAGGGTTTCTGTATGTACCCTAGGTTCCTACAGATGTTTATAGACGAGAAGATCCCCTCACTGCCCAAGATTAAGGATGATGAGGTAGTGCTAGAGGTTATGGATGACACTACCCTGGGAAGGATGATGGTTTACCAGGGAAAGCAGGTGAAGCCCCCGGTCAGGAGGTTATTTAGCATCTGGCTAACATCGATTATGTCGCACCTGTCAGAAAGAAGTGGTGCCATGATGACAGCGACTCCGATGTTGAGCCAGTCATGATCCCAGACGACGACGACGATGATGATGACCAAGATCATGGTCAAGGTGGTGCAGAGGAGGGCTCGAGCCAATCACGAGCCACTTACACGTCTACTATTCCTCCACCACTTTAGTAGAGTGGTGCTTCAGCACCTGGTGGATCTGAGCAAGCTGCCATCCACCCGGACTTTCTGATTGATGATGACGATGAGTCTGATGATGAGCTTCTCACAAGGAGAGTAGGTAGCAGGGTGGTTGCTACAGAGAAGGGAAAAGAGGCGGTTGGTAGATGCCGAGCTGGCTCTGAGGGTGGTGACACTGATGTCAAAGATCCATCATGCACACCCGACCAACCAATGAGCTCAGGGGGAGCCTCGATTGACAAGGGTTCCAGGAGGAAACAAATGGCCCAACCCTACGGCAAGAAGGGCAAGAGGCAGAGATTTGTACTTATCAGTTCTTCCACCACCACAGCCACTGCCACCACCACTATCACTGACACCACCACAACCTCTACCACCACCATTGTCACTGACACCACCACATCCACTACCACCATTTCCATCCCAGCCACCACCTCTACCATACCTTCCACCACTCAAATATCCACATCCACCTCACCCACCATGCCCAAAACAGTTCCTCCACAATCCATTCCCACTCCTACTCCTATCTACACCACATCCACCACTGCACCTTCTACTCCCCAAGCGGGCACATCTTCCCAGTTCCCACCTCCACAGAGCTCGACTCTACCCACGGTTGGGTTAGAGGAACAGCTGGCCAGCCTAAACAGATTAGTTCAAAGCTATTGACTACTGATGATCTGAGAGCCAACCAGCTAAACCAACTGATGGCAGTTAATGCAGCACAGGGCAAGCAGGTTGCCCAATTTACTGATAAGAACGAAGCTGACAAGAGAGCTTTAGTTCGAGCTCACAATGCCCTGCAAGCTCAAAATAAGCTAGTGTTTGCATCTGCCAAATGGATTGATGAGTTGGAGAAGAAGAACAAGAAGATGATGTTGAGGCTGAAGGGAACGGAGAGTGAGCCTCTAAAGATTAAGGGTGATGGAGATGATGATGGAGATGATGATGATGATGATTCAAGTGATGATGAATCGGATGAAGAAGGAGATGAGAAGGAAGCTAGAGGGAGTGGAAAGGAGAAGAAGGATGATGATGATGATGAGGATGATCAAGCAGGTGATGCAACTGCATCAGCCTTGACTCAATTGACAAGGGAGAGGCACACCAAAAGAAATCAAGATGAAGGAGCCTCTTCCTCAGCTCCTCAAGCTGAAGAGTCACAAGATCAAGGGAAAAGTAATGCTTAAATGTTTATGTATTTGAAACTTTTGTACTTGAACTGTTTATTACATTAATGTAATTAATGAAATTTATGTTTAATGTCTTGATAAATGATTAATGTATGCATTGTTGGTTATGTAATCGAATAGATACAACTCAACAGACCGATGACTATGATATTGCTCCCATTCAGCAAATCAAGACTCAACTCACTATGATTCTTGATTTGCAAGGGATAGTAACATGGTCTGTGAGTTACACTCCAGAGGAGGGAGAAATCATCCACGACTTGACACACGCACAGCTCACCGATATGTTTAGACTAAATCCTGACGAGCTTGTCAAAGATGCTTCTGAAGTCGATGTTGTGAGTGACGAAGAGCTACAAGGTGTGGATGAGATAGAGATCGAAGATGTCACATTAGAATACTATCCTGAGTACACTGACCCTGAGGGTATGTTATCCCCGACTTGGGTGAAACATTTGGCAGTGATACTTTTGATAAGTTGGATGAGAAAGAGAGGAAAAGGAAAAGGATGAAGGTAAAGGCTAAGCTACAGATGCTAATGTTAATCTAAAGAAAGCTGAATCGGCTGCTTGTTTGACCGAGATGAAAGCAAAACGTGAACCTCCAAAGCTAAACGCGTACACCAAATTGTATAAGGTTAAGAGACATCAGAAGGTGTCAGGTAAGATTATCAGCTGGGCTTATTTTGAGGATCTGAAGTATATGCTATGAAATGGGAGAAGGGATTTGAGTACTTCAGATATCCACATGATCTGAAGACTCTCCCTGGTTTTGAGCTAAACAGATTGGCCTGTTTAGATCTTTTGTATGCCAACCTGAGGAAGATGTCGGACTGGTTTGAGATGGATTTGAAGAAAGAATACCACACCAGGTGGGTAAACTTCAGACCTCCATAACCTAAGAGGTTCATTCATAAGACTGAAGTTGACCCTATCACTGGGAAGCCTAAGGTAGTGCTGAAGTGGAGTCCCCCACGCACGATGTCTAAGATCCCTTTACGGGAGATGCCTCAGGACTTCACTCCACACTTCAAATGGTGGTATTATGATTGGAGGACGGGGGAAGCAGTCATAGTCTTAAACAGAGAAGGTAAAATAGAGACGATCAGGGTATTTGAACCAATATGGCTTACTAACTTGTCAGCTGATGATGTTTACACATTGTATAAGTGGCCACTGTTTACGATATGCAAGATATTGTACAAGCTCTCCAGTTCCAACACGTTATAAGACTCTGCTTTGCATTTGAGATACACACAGGAGTCACCAAAGATGAGAAGTACAAGAAATTCCAAGAGCATGTGAAGAATGTTAGACAATAGGATAAACTAGGTCTAAGGGGGAGTTTGTTGATGCATTGTTCCTAGTTTATGTACTTCAATGTAAATGTCTTTTCATTTCTTACACATATGTAATGCAAGTACTTAATGAAATATGATATGCATTTTGATGTTTAATTGTCTTTGTTTATATCATATTCTTATTGTTATTGGTATTACTCATATTTATGAACATTATATATAAGTTTGAGGTTATTGTACATAGTTCTGAGTCAATAATGATTCAGAAATGTGTTCAACTTATTCGGGTGGTTATTCATGCTAATGGACCATACTTATGGACCATACGCACGAATGAACCATACTTATGGACCATACGCACGAATGAACCATACTTATGGACTAGTCGCACGACTGAACCAGGTGACTGGAACAGTCGTATGACTGAGATATAAGATTGATTCAGTCGCACGAATGAACCTTCATTCGTGCGTACGAGTCAAACGCATGAGTCAGCCGCATGACTGAACCATGCTAATGGTTCAGTCGTACGAATGGATACTGAAAACCTATAAATACCACATAATTTGTGGAAAAACAAAACACTTCGAATACAATCATACCCTAGCCGTCCAGAGCGTTCTAGTTTGTCCATCCAACTTCATAGTTCGTTCCTGATCGATTCCAACTCGTTCTTAACGTTTTTTTAATCATTAGATCGATCAGGTTGTTCGTTCTCACTGATTGGATCGCAATCAAATAGAATTCTGCGATATTTGATCTGGTCTCACGTAGAATCTGTTAGTACTGCGTACAAAAACGGTCCTAACAGATGATACTTTTATGAGGTAAAAGATAAGACTAGGACCGAATTATAAAATTAGATGACTGATTCAAATAAACCTAACTAGGTTATGATTATATATTTATATCACAATGTTCTAATAGTAACATATATAATAACAAGTAATCAACTACATGGATACCTATATATATAATAATATTCAAGACACATTAAATCTAGTTAAATTGAGAAACCAAAGTAATAGATGAGTAACACTAATATCATCCAAAAACTTACAACTAATTATAATATTAAGCAATCATCAAATGTAAGTTAATACAAATAGCTCAACCACACATGTGAAAAGATCAAAGTATTGTTAAGAACTGATGATAAGTGTGTAATTAGGGTTGCCTAGGTGAATTCCTACACCTAGTTATGAGATTTCAATATTGATGTACAGACACTTGTAAAAGAACTCATGTGAGTTTTATAGCCCTTTTTTATTAACTTTTGGGATGAAAAGCATGTCTTGTTTTATATGATGTGCAATTATTTAAGACATTCATTTTGCTATTATGCACATGCACTGACTCTCGTTTAACAAACCAATAATTCTGGATAGAACCAACGGAACGTATGGGTAGTACTACTTGGGGAGTCCCCCACGCATAGTATGTGCTATATATAGGCAAACAAACACTCAGACATGCAGTGCCACTAAGTCTATATTGTCTATGCGATGTATTATCTGCACATGCTTATACTTTGACGGTTCGGGTGTTGTTATTTATGGATTCAATCCATATTAGATGATGATTGGATAACTGGGTACAAGTTTGACTATGGACATATTTAATTGGTATCATACGTGATAAACTCTATTTTCTTTAAACCTTTAAACTCACCAACTATTTTTAGTTGACACTTTTAATATTCTTTTTAGGAACTAGAAACCAAAGATAGTTTGGCTAGTTATACATTTTGAAAAACCTCACGTAGCAGTTCTACAAAGTTCTAGAAGCCCATATTATGAAGCATTTAAGATTATATTCGATATAATAAAGCTTTTAATATTATCTTGTAAACAATGTCACTCTTGATATTTAATTTCGTTGTACCCCGTTGCTTTCACAGTGTGCTGAAAGAGGGTGTGACAAGTTACCTATTGTTGATCTATGAAGAGGATGAAGCTACCCAAAACTCAGAAATTCAACACTTGCTACTAACTGCCGAATTCTGCCAAGTGCTGAACCATCTGCCGAATCACATATGCTGAATGTTTACCGATCAACATATGTTGAGAAACTACCGATCAACATTCTACTGAAGAGCTACCGGTTGACTGTTGCTGATCAGCACTGAAGTCCATGAGCTGCTAATCAACTCTTACATAAGATAAGACTGTTTATACCGACGACTGTTGTGTTCTGCCTTTTGAAGACAACGCAGTACTGGAGCTACCTAACTCTAATGTGCCGATTGTCTGTCTTGCTATATATTCTGAACATAGAATAGTTTATTCTTATTGTTTAGATTTATAGTATAAGATCCTCACACTTGTATAGTAGAGGTAAGCTTTTCAAGCCACTGTTGTGTTCTGCCTTTTGAAGACAACACATACTGAAGCTACCTAACTCTAATGTGCCGATTGTCTGTCTTGCTATATATTCTGAACATAGAATAGTTTATTCTTATTGTTTAGATTTTATAGTATAAGATCCTCACACTTGTATAGTAGAGGTAAGCTTTTCAAGCCACTTGATTTATCTGCCGATTGTATCATTTGTATTCAAACGGTTAATCAAGTGGATATTTTAAAAGAACAACTTGTGCATTTATCTTTCCTTGAGTATTTGTGTTTTGTCAGTAAGTAGTTATCTTAGATTTTGCACTCATTAGCTACTAATCAAATGAGAAGTTCTTGTTAATCTAATATCATCCGATCCAACAAGTGGTATCAGAGTAAACACCTAAGCGGTACACCCTAAATTAAATTCAAAATTGAAAGATTTTATTCAAGTACTTTTATTTATTTATTTTCACATATTATAAAGATTCCAATATAACTGGCTAATTAAAGTTAGTTGACGTTGGTGCACTTAACCATGGGAATTGTTAATGAAAGCCAACACTTGGTGTTGAGGATTTAAGGATCCGTGACGAGCTAGAAAAATAATTCACAAATGAAAAAAAATATTATAATGGATTCAAAATTGTTGTGTGTGATAGTTTAATTTAATGGGTTAATCCAAATTATATTTGAGTAGAATGGACTTATTTAAAGTTAGCAATCGCTATTTTAAAGTTAGCAATCGCTATTTTAAAGTGTATAATTATTAAAAAGTTTTTTAAAAATATGTATATATATATTTATATATATATATATATATATATATATATATATATATATATATATATATATATATATATATATATATTTCTTATAAAATTTGAGCCCCTTGGTAGAGTGTTGGGAGAGTGAACCCTGAACGATCACCCCTTTCTCTTAAGCGAACCCTTATGCAAGTTATGTGAGAAGTGGGATTCTGAAACCACTTCATTTTTTAGTCATTCTCTTCTTTGAATTACTCTACTTTCACAATTTATATATTCTTTAGTTTTATTGTTATACGTTTTTTAATAAAAAAATAAAGTTAATTACACAGATAGTCCATGTGATTTGATGAAACTAACAAGTTTGGGTACTACCTTTTTTAGTAACAAATTTGGGGTTTATGATTTAAACTTTATAACGAGTTTGAGGTTTAAAGCTAACTTACGTTAGTAATTCTGTAAAGTTTAAGGGTATTATTGTCTTTTCACATTTAAAATGCTAATTATGTAAATTATAATTAGTGAGGGACTATTTCTAAACATTAAATTAAAAATTAAAATTCACCATCAAAACCCTGCTTACCCTTCTTCTCCAGCAGCACCACTACCCATCTGCCTCTCCCCTTCTCTTTCTCCGGCAGCAACACCACACCTCCGACTCTCCCTTTCGCTTTCTTCTCACCACAGCCGCACCATTGCCCCCACCCTTAACGGACAGTTCCCCACAACCTAAACAATCAGTCACCACCACCCGAACTACTCTAATATCCAAAAAAGTCAATTTCATCCCTATTCATTGAAGATCTAAAGATTTTTATGGTATGATCGAAGATCATAACGATGAAGCGAGAGTAAGCATTTGCATACTACAACATAATGGTTGTTGTTCATGAAAGTTGAAGCTCCAAGTCTTTGATTTAGCTAGAGCTTTTTTCTGCAACTTTAATGGTATAACTAGATCCGTTAGAAACACTGGTGGTGAACATAAGATAGAGATGAAACGACGATGGCGGAACAGGGATGGAGATGAAACGGCAATGTCAATGGATGTGGCACATATTAGGTTAGAGATGGTGGCGAACAGGGGAATGGTGGTGACAATATGATGGTGACAAAGATGACGGGGCGGTGAGTGGTGGTGGCGAGTGGTGATTGGCGATCAGCAATGGTGGTGGTGGTCAGAGGCGGAGCTTGAACACCACGTAGGGGGGCGGGGGCGAAATTTTTATAGGGGGGCGAACTCGAGTTTTGTATAAAAATTTAACTACCGGGCCAAAAATTTACACTACCAACGAAAAAAAGAGGGGGGGCGGCGCCCCCCCCCCCCGTGACCAATGGTGGTGGTGACCAATGGTGTAGTGTTGTGGTGGTGCCCAGTTGTTGCCTTCCCAATTTCCCAATTCCTTACACACGCATACATATTACACAAATGCCCCTTTAATAGATTAAAGTTAACTACATAAATGGCCCTTTAGTTATAAAAGGGTAATTTAGTCATTTTGCTTAATTTTAACAGAAAATTAACAAAAGTTAGCCTTAATACTCAAACTCATTACAAATCACATGCCCCAAACCTGTTACTCAAAAAAGTTAGTACCCAAACATGTTATTTTCATAAAACACATGGACTAACTGTGTAATTAACTCTAAAAATATAATCTACTCCTAACATTACATCATTATCAAGCGAAAGATCAAATCCGTCGACCGTCATGATAAGTTACATCATTTTACACACCTAGATGGCTGATACCACTTGTTTAGAGATGTTTTGGTTTTTTATTGTTGTATATAATTTTTGATTCTAAAGTGTCCAAACTATGAATTACTATTCTAATTAAACCATTTGGTCGGTGATGGTTTTTCTTTTTTTCTTCTTTTTTTTGGTTGTTTGTATTTGTATGTGTTTTTATACAGTTTGTTTGGGGTGTGCGTTCGAGGTTTAGGGGTGAGATTGTTCTTGTTGGTTTTTTGTGTCCGGGCACGTCTCTTTGATGTGTGTTTCGATTATGTTCGTTGTCGTTGTCTTTCTCCGGAATTCCTATTTTCTTTCTTTCGTTATCGATACCCTGACGATCCTCGCTATTAAGGTTTGTGTTTTCCTTTTGTTTGCTTTTTTTGGGGCTTTGGTTTTCGTCAGTTTTCTATTTTTCACTGTCGCCTTCTTGCGGCTTTGATTTTCGTTTGTTTTGTGTATGGTGTTGGGTTTTGATTTAGTTTTGGGTTCTAAATATTCTTGTGTGTATGGATTTAGGGTTCTGGTGTGTTTTACTTTGTGTGTTTTGCTGATTTTATGGTTTCAAACGTTCATTTCGATTTGGTTTAATGTTATGTTAAAACTCGCATAGCCGCGGGACCGCGCGGCAGAAAAAACTAGTTAACATAAATAAAACTCAATTGCGTTGAAATTTTTTCTCATGCAAAATTTCATAACTTATAAAATTTGATCATAATACCACGCCAGCAATATTATAATAGAACCTATGTTAAATAAGCTGGAAAATCTTTTGTTGCTATAAATTACCCACGTGCTAAATTCTATTCTACAAACTTATACTTTTATACAAGTAGAATGTTTCCAGCAATAATCAAACATTTGAAACCCAGTATCATAACCTTTATTTGATAACCAACAAATCTGGACAAAAACACAAACCAACAATCACCCGCTGAAGATTCTTTACCAACCTTGCACGAGACGCCCCAATGCGCTTAGGTGTCAAAACCCGAGGGCCGAGGCAAGAGCGTCATGTACGAGAGACGCCATGTATTATAGATTATTTATATATTAATTTAAAATAATATTTACCAAGCGAATCCTCTTGAAAGAGAGGGGAGTCTCAAACAATCTAATAATCACAAAAACAAAATAAAAAGTTATTTAAAAAAATTAAAGCAAACCGCCACCTCAGTACAAAAAGCGCCGCTGAAGCGCCAGACCAATAGCCTCTAGGGCCTCACGCCTTAAGCGCTCTTGATACACGCGTTGTTAAACCTAGTTACCATCAGGTGAATTGGCGGGAAACTCAACGGAGCTCTGGCAGTCGTAACTTATAAACAACTTCATTAACCAAATCTCTAAAGATCAGTTGCTCAACCTCCATCCCAATAACAGGACTTTCACCATAATAACCAGTCCAGTTTTCTGAGCTTTTCAACAAATCCTCCACCACAATGCTCTTCATATCATCATCCTCATTTCTGGGCCCACACTCGTCGCTTTTCTTGTGCAGTTGAAGCTGCTCTATCTCCAAACACAACTCACCCAAAAGCTTTCTAGGATCCTGCATCATCATCATCCTAGAAGATGAACCTAACTTCCCAACAAGAATTTCATTAACAGCATCAAATATTAGCTTCCTGTGAAACTTTCCCTTATGGATATTACTGAATTTGGTATGTTCCAATACTAAAAATAGCTCCGGGTTGATCGGGTGACCAGAGGGGTGGAATTCAAAAGAGTTCAGGCCTCTGAGAAGGAGTCCTGAAGCTAATAAGATTTGCGTGATGTATTTATTGTTCGGGTTTGTGTTTTTACAGAGAGATGCAATGAAATCGGTGGGAGATTCATTGTGGCTGGAGTTAAGGTTCTTAAGTCTTTTAACCAAGTCATCAACCTTCTTCAGTTTTTCACGAGTGATCTGAGATGATATGATCGTGTTTGATTGGGCATCGTTGGTTGCTTCATGTCGACTTTTAACAATGTTATTAGCAGAGTTTGGAGGAGTATCGTCTGTTGAGCAAACAGAAGGGTTAGTTTAGTTGCATCACAATACACGAAAGAATACGATGAAGATAATATAGCATAAAATAGCCCTCCTAAACTCATAGACCAGGAATTTTGGTGCACCAGGGACACCTCTTTAGAAGTGGCAAGATGATCGGGTTGGCGTAACAGGTACTTATTAGTGCAGTCCAAGTGTGCCCCCTGACCCATTAGTGTTGCATTCATTTTTAACAGGATATGATATTTAATCTATCTAGCAAAATTATACAGAATTGTAACAATGAGTTGGTACTTCTTAAAATGGGTCCAAACGAGTTGGCAGCTACTCCACCCATTTACCCTTGACTGTTTCTAACTTCAAATAATAAAAAGTCTATACTTAAAATGTAATATGTTTTCTGGTAAAAAAAAAACCAGTTCGATCCATTTTCGGGTAAATTGGTCAAAATAGACAGCCCAACTCTACTGTTCAACATTATTACCAGAAAAATTCTGTCTTTTTGTTTAGTGATCAAGTTTGAAACGAAAAAAAAATGTCAGAAAACATTTGTCTTCCCTCATAACTATCAAAGTAGTCCATGTACCACATTCTTTGGCCAAAACGAAAACTTCACCACTTTGCCCTCATGAATATGGTATAATATCAGGGTCCACTAAGGGCTAAATTATTGTAATATGCCACATCTGGCTGGACATCAAGCTTGTTGACTGAAAAAGGAAGTACAATGACCAAAAATTTAACAGTGGAATGAATACAATGTATTTTGAAAATACTAACAGAAATCTCCCGGGGCCCACCAATACCCTGCTAACCGGTGGGATGTGGTAAATTGCAACTTGCGCTGGGCATGCAGCATTGGGAAGTTTAATTGTATCCAAAAAGACATTATGAATTTTTTTTACCTTTTTTGGTAATTGGCGTACGCTTCACAGGTGAAGGTGAATTGTCCACATAGACTGAATTGTCAAGAACAGAGACTGGACTCGGGTACTCTGGAGGGAGCTGTTCACCCACCTTAACAAGCAAGGTTGATTTCTAGTAGGAGTAACAAAATCTTAACTATTAAAAAATCCTTTAATCAATATGTAATGAAAGTGATATAGAAACAAATAAATCTACCTCTGGTGTTGAGCTAGAACTCCGCCTTCGGGTCCTAGACTCTGACTGCTGTTTGTTTGACTGCTTTCTTGGTTTACTAGAATCTGTAAGAGGATTGGGCAGCCGCGATGGCCTCTCACCACGTCTACCCTTGGTATAGATAGTTTTACCCTTTTTGTTATTTGCGGGTTTCATGATGACAATATGGGACTCATGAGAAATACCTGAATTCTTACTTTCAGATAATGTATCTTGACGGTTACTATGATCCGAAGATCTAGCTTCAACAGCCTGCATTGCCTCTAATATCCTTTTAAGAGCTCTAAGATCCTTTCCAGATTCTGCAAATTCAAGATTCTTTAATCTTTTATCCACTTCACTGTAAACACTAGACACAGGCTCACGTATCTTGGTTGATGATCTCACAGCACGAGCACCATCACATTGCTTCCATGGTGCTGCTTCAATTGGAACCCGAGAAATCGGCTTTACATCATGATTTTTCCGACGTGGAGATATTGGATCCCTTGATGTGCTTCTTTTGGAATTTGTCTTTTCAGTAACTGACCCACAATCATCAGAAGAATTCAAAGATTTTGACAGTGGATAGGTTTCTAAGCCCATTAACTTTGCTACTACACTTGGTGGTTGTGTCTGATTCGGATCCTTATCAATGTTGATCCCACCATCAATCTTCGGGTTGCTTGAAAGGTTAGATGGTTTAAGGGGTAGAAGTGAAACAGAGTTTAGAGCCCGCATTGATCGTTCTCTACTATCTAAAGAAAGCCGCGGGTTTGTTATATTTAACTCACTTTTGATGGACAAATTGTCTGTTTCCCGCCCATCATAAGAGAGCCGTGGATAATCTTTGGAGACTGAAAATGAAAACCCATCTTTAAATTGACAAGATTTTGATCTAGAAAGTTCTCTAGGTTCATCAGAATACCAATTATTTGATTCATATTCCATTATAGCTTTATGTGATAACCCATAGGCTTCTCTACACGTTGGCTCTTTGACCACATCTTGATGATCAACATTTGAATAGTTATCTATGTTACAGTCCACATTTGAAAAAGGAGATGAAGGACGCCATGAGGAGAAAGAATCTTTAGATGATTCAGTGGATACCCTATGCTTTTCCTGAAATAACACGAGCTTCTGTTAAATGCAAGCTTTTATCACAATTCAATTCAATATTTCACAAAATCAACTTTAAAAGATGATAACTAAAATCAAGTAAACATACCACAGTTGGGGATTTCTGGTTTGTAACACTTGACTCCCTTTCAGGTGTCCCATTGTTGAAAAGCAAACTGCCTGCACAAATTCAGTGAGGTTGCATTGAAACACATGACAATGACACAAGTCTACACAAGATAATCAACTACCAACACTTGTGTTCTGTGCATATATCAACACGAAATCAATTACCGTGAAGAAAAACATGAATAAGGAGGTTAAGAGTTACCAGATTCCGCCCGCATAGGACTGTTTCTGACATAACGCCTTCCAGAGATTATATGGTGGCGGTTAAAGATTTGAAAGACACCTTTCGCGCATCCAATTTGCTTCTGTAAATCTGGATTGTCATCTGCTAGTGAATGTAAATAGTTTGCAGCCATTTAAGTGCTCAACAAATTTGATGTCTATCACCCTTCCATCATACTATTCCCTTCACTAAGTTAGATTCAAGTTTTGGCCTTTGATTGTGAAGTGAAAATTTTCTAATATGATTTGGATCTTGAACAAAATCCTTTGACCATCCAAAAAGTCAATCAATCTAGTCAACTCTTTTCCCCTTTTCTCTCAAACAGTTGGTACGCAAGGGAAAATATCAAAGATAAATTCCCATTTCTCTCTCTCTTTCAGGCTCACAGATTTGCAGTCATTCCAAAATCGATCCACCATTGCAATTCCTGTGATCAGAAAGCAAATTAAATGTCTCTCATGGGCTATTACAAGAGTAAACTCGTAGAATGTGCTAACATTGTATAATCAAACGCCAATGGGAATAAAACCCACATTGTATAATCAGTGTGTTTATCCACAATCTGTGATTTTGTAATGTAGGGAACACCAAGAACAGGGGTTGTAGAACGAACCCACGATGAAAATTCAGATCTTTTATAGAATGCAACTCAAAAGCTCACTCGCTAATTGGGTATCACTCAAAACACAAATATTCACTTTGTGGATAATGAAATTAACGTAAAACAGACACATACTTACCTTGTAATTTGCAAATGCCAATGAAGATCGAAGAGTGTAAGGCAGGAGAATATATTATGTGCACAGAGGTTGAAGAAGGGTATGTTTATTCTTTTGGGGTAGAAGTTCGTGAAAGGGGTTATGCAATTGGGTGGTGGGTGTTTTATAATATTAATGAAGTTACATCTACAATGCAATTAATACATACCTATTGTAGTAATGTATTTCACATGTGAGACGAAATTTAACTTTTTAATCAAAGTATCTTATTTTATCATGGATTTCGAACACCACCTACACTGCCCTAGCCCATCGATTCCTCACCATCCATCACCGCTTTCCGCCGGACTAGCCACGAACCTCTTCGCGAAATCATTGCCGCCATCATCGATTCATTCTTTGTCATACCTTTAATCCCGCCTTTAACAACCATCTCCCACAAGCGGCGGAGCTTGGGCATTATCGTTTGGGGGGCGGAGCACTATACTTTGCCTATGTCTCCCACCCCCTTGTTAATTTGTTTTAGTTTTGGTTTTAATCTTTTAAGCCCAAGGGCTATATGGTAGTTTACAAAAAAAGTAATAGAAAAATTTAACGTCTATTAATGTAAATGATTAAAATTATGACAAGTTTTCAAACAAAAGATGTTTAGTGTAATTATAAAAGTATAAAAATAAAATATGTCATTTCGAACGTACTTAGAGAGCAAAACATGTAATTTACTCTATTAAGCTTATGAGAGAAAGGATATGTTAATAACACCTTTTGTAAACTGAGATTGTTATTTATTTTAAAATCATACAATCATGTATTATATAATAAAAGATAAAATAGAGAAATTCTTGTATTAAACTAAGAAAAACATTATTGTGATATGAAAAACTTAAATTTTCAGAACTTCTAAAGTTTTTTAGTTTTTATTTTTTCTTTTCTTTCTCGTTTTCATTTATCTCTATTAAATAATTACACATTTATTAAAAGTCTCACCTTTATACGGGTAAAAAAAGAAAGAATGTTGCCAAGAACCTGCACTGAATGTTTTAAAACAATCCACAGCCATGGTTGTCTCACACATTTCTCTAACGCGACACATCGGTTTAGAAATCCGCTTCTTTGTCTCACCAACAACAATGTTCTCGTATTTGGTCTTTTAGTCTTTTCTTGTGCCTCTCTTTTCTTGCTTGAATCTAACAAGTGTATGGCATAAAACATGTCTCTGATGATGTCATCACTTATGTAAACACCCACATTCTCAAGGCTATCAACATAGCTCTTCATGTTTCTAGCATCTTCAGGATATATTATTCAATAACAAAAATGAATATTCTCATAGTCTAGTTTAAAGTCGAAACGAGCAATTTCCTTTTTTAATTACCACAAAAATCATCAACAAACATCTTAATGACTAAGTGAAAATCTAAGGGTATGCCTGCTTGCTCGAGCTCATCAACTTTGTACTTTATCATTTTAGCACGATCAGAATACTTCATTTTGACTGTCTCAACCCTTTAAGAATTCATAGGGATTTTTATCATACTCTTGATGGATTCTTTTCAAGTCTTTAATCATATCATAATTCATAAGCTGACAAAAACCCTTAAGGAAGTTCTCAACTCTTGACTACTGGATGCTAGCATTAAGTCAGTTATGGGTTGAGCATCACCATTGATTAATTTTGACCCAGGATAAATTCATATCATCAAGGGTTGGTCGCTTAGTAGGGGACACTTCCGAACATGCAACTTCTTATTCCTGTTGAGGAACTCTTCATGTTCTAGTGCCAAATTTTAAGAACTTTGTTCCATCAAGTTTATTGTTTAGAATATCGGTTTTAGGAATTAAGAGGTATTCACGAGACATCTACAATGTAAAAAAAAACATTAGTAATTTATATATAATGTTTTCTAAACAAATAATGACCCTCCTAGATTTTGAGACCCATTTTTCACTATATTTTATAAATGGCTGAGCTTTATATATAACATAAAGTTACGCAGGTAAGTAACGTCTATCAATTGTATCTAATAAAATTCTCAAACTTTATGAGGTCGTTTAGAAAACTTGTTTATTAAGGCACGTAACCTCATCTATGTCTACTCTTCCTTGATAAATGACTAAGTGCACTCATGTGGTTTGGTTGAGTGATAGGTTGTCCTATTTTAGCATACTCGAATTAGCCCAAGACTCTTGGGAAACGTGATGTCACCTTGTTCCAACGCCCAGAGGTCAATACTTAAGGCTGATGCACATACATTAAAGGGTTTGGGTATATCAGTTTAAATGTTCTAACAATAGGGTTACACAAACTTATCAGTTGACCTAGGGAATTATTTTAGGGACTTATAAATTTCTCTCATTGATTCATAATGATAAAATCATTTTATCCTTAGTTTTAATCTTTTATATTACTAGTATGTGTAAACAACCACGAGTCAAATATTAGTAATAAACTACTTTAA
This sequence comes from Flaveria linearis, assembly GCA_024085815.1. Lineage (NCBI taxonomy): Eukaryota > Viridiplantae > Streptophyta > Magnoliopsida > Asterales > Asteraceae > Flaveria > Flaveria linearis. Next base: position 28,585,711 of record CM044007.1, on the reverse strand, counting down.
TAATAATCTTTGGGTTTTAATAATTAATTTCTGTTAATTATATTTTCAAAACCTTGTTTTTTCTTTAAAATAACCATTTTGTTTTAAAAGCTTTTCACAAGATTATTAAAATCTCACTTTTATAACCTCATCGTTTTATTGTATGTTTGGTTTTAAACTCTTTTAAAAGGCTTTGGTCATTTCATTGTTTTAATATTTAAACACATTTTCCCTATATGTTATAAAACAATCACAAATATAATACATGCAAATCAAGGCTTTCGTACTTAGTTTTGTTAAAGCTAATAACAAAACAAATAGCTCAATTGGGACATAAACATAAGACAAATTATTAGTATTCGTATAATTTCCACTTGCTTTAAGATCTCCATCTTGATCTCATGGACGTCTTGGTTTCTTGATCTTCAAATTTTTATCTCATTTTGTTTTGGTCGGTTACAATTACAATTTAAAATAAATTAAACCTAGATATTCCTTCCGGCTTATTGCGACGGGAATTCCATCACGATCTCAAATATCAAACGCGGACACCAAAACACGTAAAACGATGGTCGTTCCGATATAGATCCTAAGACACTAAGAAACCTGACTAAAAACCCAGGCCACAATAATACTTACATTATTAAAAAACCCAAAATAACATGGAAAAAACATAACAAAAAAGCACAAAAACACGTTTGTAAGTATAAAAACACAAATAAAAAACACAAAAGCGTATTATGCCATAAAACTGTCGATTACGATATTATCCTGAGCATCAAAATATAAATAACAAGCCTGTCGAAATAGGCTTCAGTACGCAATAAAATCCTAAGTTTACTCAGTCATAAAAGTAAGATTACTCAGTCATAAAAGTAAGATTACTCAGTCATAAAACCCAAAACTGTACTCCGTCATAAAAATCTTACTTCATTGTAAAAGCGACAAGAGGGCGGGCCTTGGCGCAACGGTAAAAGCTGTTCCTAAGGGACGAAGGTCTCAGGTTCGATCCGTGGAAACGGCCTCCCCACAAAATGTGGGGGAAAGACCGCGTACATCTTCCCTTAAATGGGACGGACCCTCCCTGGACCCTGCGAAAACGCGGGAGCTCTTTGCAGCACCAGGTACGCCCTTTCATTGTAAAAGCGACAATCACTCTATCGTAAAACCTGAAAGCATTGGGGTTATGAAAGTGAGCACTGAAAAACCCGAATATAAATACAAATGTAATGATGAAATTAAATAAAAATAGCAAAAACAAAAGTCGAAAGGAAGTTTTTTAACCAACATGTGAATACTTAAGGTTTTGTGGTTAAAATAGAAATAACAAAAAACTTTTCTTTTCATAAATTTATATATGTATATATAAGCATATTATATCACACACACACACACACATATAGAGATCAAATGTCAACCCTTGTGTATTATGATAACCTAGTAACTCAACTAGTGGTTCACAGTAGGTCACGTCGTTATTGTAATTAGAGTTACAGTGGTAAAACAGTGTTACACAATGAACGTTAAATTTTTTTAAAAAATATAGCAAGACTGTACTTGAATTAAATATATTAAAACTTCTATTTAATGGTGTAGTTTGTACAAAACTAACATCATACAAAAAAGTTAAAAAGATTTAAAAAAGGGTGAAGTTTTTAAAAAATGAAGGAAAATTTTGAAAATAAGGGAAAATCATTACATTAATGGTGTAACATGATGTAAAAGTTAGTTTCATAGTATAATTATGATATAAATGTTCGCTATATTATGTTATTTTATGCATATGTGTAAATTCACAAGTATAAAAAAGTTATGGCAAGTGTATTACACTTGACAAATATTCACATATGCAAGTGTAACTTACACTAGCGCAAACTTTTTTACGCTTACGAATTACACATATGGATAAAAGAACATATTTTTGTACATGTGTAATGATGTTATTATAAAAAAATAATTATTTTAATTGATCTTTAAAAGTTAACACGGTTATTGTAATATAGGTGGTTAACATTTGATCATTACCCTGCGCATATATATATATATATGTGTGTCTGTGTATATATATACACACACATATAATAACCTAATATATTACATAAGGCATCCAAAACAGCCAACAATACAAAAGAATTGAAACATACCAAAAACCACAAACATAATATCACAACGAGTCTAGGCTTGATGTACACGACACAATAATCAACAAAACACAAAGGATATAATATTTTGTTAAAACTAATTTTTTTAACAAATGAAAACCAGATTAAAATTATATACTTAATATTAGAGTAAATTGCTATTTTCATCCCTGTGGTTTGGTGAAAATAAGAAATTTCATCCAATGTTTTGTTTTCTCGCATCGCATCCTTATCATCTACAAATATTGTCATTTTATATAGTCAATTAATCCCATCCAAAATCCACCATCAGGGAGTAGATTCGTCATTTACGTATAATTTGATTTTTATTTTTTAACTTTGACTTAATCTTTCCTTTTTTAAGTAAATTTCTATTCTAGTCCCTATAGTTTGGGAAGATTTACCACTTCAGTCCAAAAAGAGCCAGCACGACACCATCCTATCATAGAACCACCACACCACCTTTACAATGCTCGTTTTCCAGGCATGCTCACTGAATTGATTGAGTATGCCTTAAAAGCAAGCATTGTAAAGGTATTACGTACATGCACCACTTATCTTTCCTCATTCATTTTGGATCAATGCCATGTGCTATACCCGAACATTGTGCACTACTGCTGGTGCTAGACCTGTGGTAATTAATCACGAACATTGTGCACTAGTGCTGATCCAGTCACCTAGGGTAAGCAGCAAGGATCCCGTACATATGGTCAATCACAAAGACTGGACCCCAGCATGCATCCTTCGGGGTAGCTAACCCGCACACCGTTGAGCTAACACCTTCATTGGGTGTGCACCTCCATACATTGCTTGCAAGCCTTTTCTTACTTTCATTTGTTCATTCGTTAATGCATGCATTCATTCATCATGTTCCTCTTTCATTATCTTTCACTTTACGTTTCTTAATACTTTCATTTCATTTATTAACATAGCACGTAAAGTCACGGAAAAGATAAACATACATCGACACAAGGAACATCGGCATTTACCAGTCATCAGTCATTACCATCATACAGGGCCACGTCATACTTAACATACATACATCATGCATATACATGCGATACTATCGTCATCATGCACGACATAACTTCTAAGTCTCGACAGTTATCACACATGTACCTACGAGAGCTATCACATCACTACTTACCCTTGCCCCTTTTCCCAAAGGTCAGCAATTGAACTATATCTCTCCTTGTAAACAACAGCCCTACTTGGGCGATTGGGCACCCTTCAGTCGCATGGCCTCCATGCCACTGAACACTATACGATTGGACCAATGCGGAGGAGCATCCATGCGGATGAACACCCAATCGTACGAATGGACTTTCTATCGTGCGAATGATCACTATGCGAATGGTCTTCTATGCGACTGAACCCTTAGTCGTGCGACTGAACAACTATGCGAATGGACCTATGCGACGGAACTCTCAGTCGTATGACCTGTCATGCGACTGAATCCCCAGTCGTGCGATTGAGCCTCAGTCGTGCGATTGAACCTCAGTCGTCCCTAAGTCGGCCGATTGGCCTCCAGTCGCCTAGCCCTAGCTGGGCAGCGAGTGACATTCGGTCTTCAAACCCTTCCAAGCTCATTCTAAGCCCAAATCAACCCCCTAAACCTTAGGGAATCATACTATGACATCATACAAGCACATACAAGCCCAAAATCGTACTCTAAACACACTACACACAACTACACCCAAATGGGTCAAACACACATATTTCAAAAATGGGTTTATATGTGTTCCAGCCTCAAAATCGGTTGAAACAAGTAAATGAGGGGTCCTAGAACTCACACTAACAAGAAGAAGATGAAGAGCTTCGTTTGGACTAGTTACTCGACAAGTTTCGAGTCCAAATCACCACTTTTCTCTCGTTTTCTCTTCTTTCTCTTTTCTTTCTCTCTTCTTTTTTTTGACTAAGTTTTACAAGTGTGGGGAGGGGGAGATGGTTGCCCTCTCCCTTAAAGCTACAGTTCAGTCGCCCGAACTCCTGGCGTATGGGCACTCCATTCGCCCGAACACCATGCGACTGGACCTTCAGTCGCCTGAGCTCCATGCGATTGGACCTCCAGTCGCATGAAACTCCAAATCAAATTTCCAGGCGTTACAAGTCCACCCCCTTATTTAGGTTTCGTCCCCGAAACCTGCTATTTCTCAAACAAATGTGGGTAATGCTATCTCATTTCTTCTTCGGTTTCCCACGTTGACTCGGATCCCTTCCTGTGCTGCCACTGTACCCGCACAAGAGGAACCACTTTATTTCTCAGTCTCTTCTCCTTTCGATTGATGATCGCCACTGGTTGCTCCACGTAATTGAGCCGTTCATCTACTTCGATATCCTTCAGCGGAACAATCATATCTTTATCTGCCAAACACTTTTTCAGATGAGATACGTGGAAGGTCGGGTGAATTCCACTTAACTCATCTGGTAACTCCAACCTATAGGCCACCTCTCCTACTCGAGCAATGATTCGGAAAGGGCCTATATACCTCGGGCTCAACTTGCCCTGCTTTCTGAACCGAATGATACCCTTCCAAGGTGAGACCTTCAACATAACCCGGTCACCCACCTGGAACTCAATCGGTCTGCGTCGTTTATCAGCATACGACTTCTGTCGGTCCTTGGCTACCTTCATGTAAGCCTTGATCTTTTCAAGCTTTTCAGTCATAGCCTCGATCACTTCGACGCTCCCCAATTCCTTCTGACCAATATCACCCAAACAAACGCGTGTCCTACATCTCCTACCGTATAGCATTCATAGGGTGGCATGCCAATGCTGGCATGATAGCTGTTGTTGTATGAGAATTCAGCTAACGGCAAGTGGTCATCCCAATTTCCCCCGAAATCAATCACACATGCCCGAAGCATGTCTTCCAGTGTCTGAATGGTCCTTTCTGACTGACCATCAGTTTGGGGATGATAAGCCGTGCTAATGTGTAACCTCATCCCCATGGCGTCGTGGAATTTCTTCCAGAATTTGGATGTAAACCGGGTGTCGCGATCAGACACAATCGACACCGACACACCATGACGGGTCACAATCTCCTTGATGAAAAGATCGACCAACCTCTCGGATGAATACGTCTCGCGTATCGGTAGGAAGTGAGTACTCTTCGTCAAGCGGTCAATGATCACCCATATAGCATCATACCCTTTTGGAGTACGCGGCAACTTCGTAATGAAATCCATGGTGATGTGCTCCCACTTCCATTCCGGTATATCCAAAGGTTGAATCTTTCCATACGGCTTCTGGTGTTCGGCCTTCACTTGCAAACAAGTAAGACACTTACTCACAAACCCCACCATGTCACGCTTCATACCCGACCACCAATAACCTTTCTTTATGTCTTGATACATCTTTGTAGCACCGGGATGAATGGTGTATCGAGTCTTGTGAGCCTCATCCATAATCTTCACCCGTAGATCCCCAACACGAGGAATCCACATCCGCCCGAATCGGTTCTTAACACCGAGTGTGTTTTCACCCAATTCCGCAACCAGACCTCTCATTCTTTCAGAGTTAAGATGATCTTCTTTCAAAGCCTCATCTTGAAACTCTTTGACCTGCTTCATCACATCAGAGGTCATGATCAACTGGTATGCCTTCACCCGGATCGGCTCGGGCCTTTCATTTCGGCTAAGGGCATTTGCCACCACGTTGGCTTTGCCCGGATGGTAGTGGATTTCACAATCGTAGTCCTTTATAAGCTCTAACCATCTTCTCTGCCTCATGTTTAGATCTTTCTGCTCGAAGAAGTACTTCAAGCTTTTATGGTCAGTGAAGATGGTGCACTTAGTCCCGTAAAGATAGTGCCTCCAAATCTTTAGTGCAAAGACCACAGCTGCTAGCTCCAAGTCATGAGTAGGATAATTGACCTCATGAACCTTCAACTGTCGGGATGCATAGGCTATAACCTTCCCTCTCTGCATTAACACACACCCCAACCTCGAGTAGGAAGCATCAGAATAAACCACCAGATCTTCACTTCCATCGGGTAATGACAGAACAGGAGCTTGAGTCAATCTCGTCTTTAATTCCTCGAACACCTTCTCTTGAGCTTGACCCCATACAAACTTTACATCTTTCCAGGTCAACTTGGTTAGTGGAGAAGCGATTTTGGAGAAGTCTTGAATGAATCTCCTGTAATAGCCCGCCAAACCCAAGAAACTGCGGATCTCGGATGGCGTCTTTGGAGACTTCCATTGCATCACCGCTTACACCTTTGCCGGATCCACCATAATCCCCTCCGAATTCACCACGTGACCCAAGAACTGAACTTCGCGCAACCAGAACGCGCACTTGGAGAACTTGGCGTACAGCTTCTCCCTTCTCAACGTCTCTAACACCTCTCGAATGTGACCGGCATGCTCTATCTCGCTCCTTAAATAAATCATGATATCATCGATAAACGCAATCACTGATTTATCCAGCATCGGCCGACATACTCGGTTCATCAGATCCATAAAAGCAGCTGGCGCATTGGTTAAAGCAAAAGACATGACAAGAAACTCGTAGTGACCGTAGCGCATGCGAAAAGCTGTATTAGGGATATCCTGCTCTTTCACCTTTAGTTGATGGTAGCCCGATCGAATATCTATCCTTGAAAGCCAACTAGCACCCTGAAGTTGATCAAACAAATCATCGATTCTCGGTAAGGGGTATCGGTTCTTCACCGTCAACTTGTTTAGCTCATGGTAGTCAATACACATCCTCATACTACCATCTTTCTTCTTCACAAACAAGACCGGAGCACCCCAAGGTGAGATACTCGGTCTAATTAACCCCTTATCCAGCAGCTCTTGCAACTACTCCATCAACTCTTTCATCTCTGTCGGAGCCAATCGATACGGTGCTTTGGTAACAGGTTGGGCACCTGGTATCAGATCAATCTGAAACTCAATCCTCGATAAGGTGGCACTCCCGACAAGTCTTCGGGAAACACGTCTGGAAAGTCACACACAACCGGAACATCGGATAGTTGTGGTGTTGGCGTTTCCACATCCTTTACATAACATAAGTAGGCGCTACATCCACGCCTCATACATTTTCCCGCCACCGCCATTGAGATCACCTTCGGGATCGTGGTGACCCGATCCCATAAACCGTTACCGAACTCTTATCAGGCGCTATCAAACGAATCATCTTCTTTCGACATACAATATTCGCCTCGAAGTCCGCCAACCAATCCATCCTAAGCACCAAATCAAAACCACCTAAGGTCATCACAAATGGTCTAACCGGAAATCTGTGGCCCTCTAATTCCATATCACAACCCTCTACCACCTCGGAAATCCAGGTAGACTTACCTATCGCAGTTTCTACATCAAACGGTACATCAACACGTCTACTACAAACATGTAGTTTAGCACTGAAAGCAGCAGAAATAAAACTTCTACTGGCACCCGAATCAAATAATACAGAGGATAAAGTTTGGTTCACCAGGAACGTACCAGACACAACATCAGGGTCCGTTCTAGCCTCCTCCTGTGTCATCGTGAATGCCCTGGCGCTTGCCCTTGGTCCTTCATTCCCCGTCTTTTTCACACAGGAACCCTCAGCCCTCGGCTTCTTGCAGTCTTTAATAATATGACCATTCTCCCCACTATTGAAGCACCTCATGCCCCTACACTCTCTAGCCATATGACCAGGCTTTCCACACTTGAAACAGACGTTCAACCCCAGTCTACACTCCCCGCTATGCTCCTTCCCACATTTACCACACCTTTTCAGTCCCGTACCCGGTGTGGCTACACAACGGTCATCCACCCGTGCCTTCTTATTGCTCGTCGAGGCATTACCCCGACCAAACCTCTTTCCATTCCAATTCCTGTAGCCACCACCCTTCCTACTACCTTTAGCCACCACCACCACATCTCGTTCATCATACAACCTTCCGGCCAAGTCCACCGCCGACCTAAAGGTGCTCGGTCGGGCGGCGACCATATGCCTGCGAATATCCGTCGGCAAACCCTGAATATACCTCTTGATCTTTCATGACAAAGGTGTCACCTGGTCCGCACCAGACGTGCCATTTCATTGAACTTTGTGGTGTACTGTTGGTGGGTCATCGTCCCCACCTCCACCTCCAGCTGCAGGAACTCTCTCTCAACCTTATCCATCTATCGATGAGGACAGAACTCCTCGATCACCAACCTTTTCAGCTCGGACCACTTAATTTTCCTAATGGCCCTGCTACCCTCGGCTTGGACTATGTTATCCCACCAGCATAGAGCCAAATCTGTGAAAGAGTGGGTAGCGAACTTCACTTTTTGGTCCTCTCGGCCTCGCTGATATCGAGGACAGCCTCCATTTCTCTCACCCATTGGTGAGCAGCAGCAGCAGTGCCATTACCGTCAAAGGTAGGGGGCTTGCACCTCATAAACGCCCGTAGTTACAGCCTCGTACCGACTCCTGCACAGGCTCCTCCTCCTCTTCCTCTTCATCATCAGAAAGAACCGTTTTCAGCTCTGGTTGCTCCTTTCTTCCTGAGGACCTATTCCTCTCTTTTCTTTCTCCTTCCTGGACAGCCTTTATCACTTTGGTCACCACAGACGGCAAGATCGTCTGCATGACCTGATGCACCTCTTCAACCACTGCCTCTTTTACCGAGGCTCTCAAATTGGCGCTCTCATCTACACCCTCCGGATGAGGGGTCTCGTGTTCTTCAGGAACCACTTTCTCCACCCTAGGTCTTCCTCTTGTGGCTCGTGGTTCAGCACCACGTCCGCCACCACCTCCACCCATGAAGCTTTGGATGATCTACCACCGGCCATCCTCTAACACTCACTGAAAGATTCAAACACCAACATGGTTATTCAAGGGAATAGCTCAGTTTCTGTCAAGTATAATAAGTCTCTAATTACAGTGGTCAGTTGTGATTAGCCACTTACTTTACTCTTCATACCCCGAGCATTACCTGTCCTGACTACATTAGTACCTAAATCTAACAGTAACACATAAACACATAACATGCGCACATAATACCGGTTATCATTAAGAAAATACCTGATGGCACGCAGCTACTCAGATTGGCATCCCATCCCTTTCCGTCCCATTCTCAGTTTAAGTTAAGGTTTATTTTGAAAATTTACCCATTTCACTTAAACTTTGGCTCTAATACCAACTTGTAAGGCCCCGTTTCCGGGACGCTTACAGTTGGATCCTCATCGCTCTTAAAACACATCATTACAAAAATCATGCAGCGGAAACGTTAAAAAAACATCCTTTTCATTTCAATAAAAACCCAATTTGTATTTTTCCAGCATGTCTCGTTTCCACGGAAACCGAGGAAGATCCGGCCGTAAGCTTGCTGCCATGATTGCCGGCAAATGGCTGCGGTCATCCCGACCATGGTGGCTGAACTCAGCAGCACTATGATCGCAAACGTCACGAACAATAGCAACGGTCAAGGGGAAAATAGTGCTAACCAACGGCGTAACAACCAGTCTTGCACCTTCAAGCATTTTAGTTCATGCAAGCCACCCAGTTATAGTGGCAAGGAAGGTGCCACCGGTCTCTTAGAGTGGTTTGAAGGGATGGAGAACACCTTCGTCAACTGTGAGTGCCCCGAAGCACTCAAAGTGAGGTATGCCACCAGTATGCTACAGCAACGGGCCTTAACATGGTGGAACAGTGAAAAGAGTAACCGTGGCCCCGATGCAATCTTGGCTTTAACTTGGGAGGAATTCAAAAACATAGCCATAGCCAAGTTTTGCCCGAGGAGTGAAATCCAGAAACTGGAGGAGGAATTCTGGAATTTGAAACAGGATGGCGGGAACCATCTGGCATATTCTACCCGTCATCATGAACTAAGCATACTGCTGCCACACATGGTGGATACTGTTTCCCGAAACGTGGAAAAATTTATTAAGGGTGTGCCGCCTCAGATTCAGGATGCCGTTGTGGGTAGCCGGCCCGCAACCTTGGAAGAAGCTATCACCATCACTGCCCAATTGACGGAGAACCACATCCGAGCGGGCACCATGTCTGCAAAGGGTGCCAAGAAGACTGAGAAGACGACCCCCGAGGAGGTCAAGGAGGTCAAGCCTGATAACAAGAAACAGAAGTTTGTACCGGCACGGAACTATGCCGTGGCTGCTCCTAAACCGCCCCAAAGACAGTGTACTACCGGGGCTACACCGGCAGCACAAGTGCCCGTGGCAAGGGCTTATGCAGGCCCCTCTACCTATGTGTAACACGTGTAGGTATCACCACCCGGGCAATCTTCCGTGTCGCATCTGCACACTATGTGGCAAGTACGGGCACCTTGTGGCAACGTGTCGCCGAGCATTGGGAAACGCAGTGACGGAACCAAATCGGGTCTGCTACAACTGTGGAGAACCAGGTCACTACCAACCCCAGTGCCCTCGTCTTGTGGGCAATGTTCCACAAGCTCGTGGACGTGCTTTCAACATCAACGCGAACCAAGCCCAGGCGAACAACGAGGTGGTGAACGGTACGTAAAAATTGCAACCCTATCCCCATAGAATTTCTCTTAAAATTCCTTACTTGTGCCCTTAAGTGCCTTTAAAACCTATACAGGTATGTTTCTTATTAATGACACCTATGCATACGTATTATTTGATTCGGGCGTCGATAGAAGTTTCGTTTCCTTAGAGTTCGAGCCGACACTTTCTAAACCTCGCTCAAATCTAGAGAGACCTCTCACCGTCGAAGTTGCTGACGGAGAACCCATCACCGTCGTCATGGTTATCCGCGATTGTCTATTGTGTCTCGATGACCATAAGTTTCTTATCGACCTTATTCCTATGAAACTCGGGAGTTTCGACGTCATTATTGGCATGGATTGGTTATCTAAGAACCATGCCGAGATCATTTGTTTCGAGAAGTGCATTCGCATGCCCTTACCCTCCGGGGACACGTTGAAGGTGTTCGGTGAACGGTCCTCTAAAGGACTCAAGCTTATGTCATGTACTAAGGCTCAGAAATGCCTAAGTAAGAGTTATCCGGCATTCTTGGCATATGTAGTCAACACCAAAACCAAGGAGAAGGAACTCAAAGATGTTCCAGTTGTACGAGAATTCCCTGAGGTCTTTCCCGATGATCTTAGCGGGTTACCTCCCGTACGCGAAGTAGAATTTAAAATCGACTTGATTCCGGGAGCAAGCCCCGCGGCTAAATCACCTTACCGACTCGCACCATCGGAAATGCAAGAACTCTCTAGCCAACTCCAGGAATTATCCGAGAAGGGGTTTATCCGCCCTAGTTCTTCTCCTTGGGGTGCACCTGTCTTATTTGTGAAGAAGAAAGATAGGTCTTTCCGCATGTGTATCGATTACCGGGAGCTCAACAAGCTGACCATCAAGAACCGGTATCCTCTTCCTCGTATCGACGATCTTTTCGACCAACTTCAAGGAGCTGCAATCTTTTCAAAAATCGACTTGCGTTCGGGTTATCATCAACTGCGAGTCCACGACGACGATATCCCAAAGACTGCATTCCGCACCCGGTATGGGCATTACGAGTTCATGGTTATGCCTTTCGGCTTAACCAATGCTCCAGCGGTCTTCATGGATCTTATGAATCGGGTGTGCAAGCCATACCTAGACAAGTTCGTCATCGTTTTCATTGACGACATTCTTATTATTCCAAGTCTCGCTCCGATCATGAACTTCATCTCCGTCAAATCCTCGAACTGTTGAAGAAGGAACAACTGTACGCGAAATTCTCGAAATGTGAGTTTTGGCTTGAAGAAGTACAGTTCTTAGGGCACGTTGTGAATAGTCAAGGAATTCACGTCGACCCTGCGAAGGTTGAAGCCGTAAAGAATTGGAGTGCTCCCACAACTCCGACGGAAGTTCGATCGTTTCTTGGTCTAGCCGGGTATTACCGGCGATTTATTGCCAACTTCTCAAAATCGCAAAGCCACTCACGTCCTTGACTCAAAAGAACAAGCCTTTCGAGTGGAAAGCCGAGCAAGAAGAGGCGTTTGAGACATTGAAGCACAAGTTGTGCAATGCTCCTATTCTGACGCTACCGGATGGGAATGACGACTTCACGGTATACTGCGACGCGTCGAAACAAGGCCTTGGTTGTGTTCTCATGCAACGGGGAAAGGTCATCGCATATGCCTCGAGACAATTGAAGGTTCACGAGGTAAATTATACGACGCATGATCTCGAGCTCGGAGCGGTGGTCTTTGCTTTAAAAATCTGGAGACACTATCTATACGGCACGCAATGTATAGTCTACACGGACCACAAGAGCCTCCAACACGTTTTCAATCAGAAGGACCTCAATATGAGCAACGTCGTTGGGTGGAACTAATTAGCGACTACGATTGTGATATCCGCTACCATCCCGGCAAGGCAAATGTCGTAGCCAATGCATTGAGTCGAAAGACGCATCAAAAGATGGTTTCCGTTCAAGAGATTCGCGACCGACGCCAATGGTTCGATACATTGGGAGAGTTTGATACTGAAGTCCGACTCGATGTCAACAATGCTACGGTGTTATTGCAGAACTTAAGGATCGATTGTGACATCGAGGCGAGTATTCGAGAAGCACAGCAAGCGTGCAAACCGAAGGGAGTATGAAGGAAGAGCTCGAGCCAAATCTCTTAGCCCAATTAGAAACAAGAGCCAATGGGTTAATGTATTTCGCAAACCGAATCTGGATTCCCAAACGCAATAACCTTCGGCTTCTATCATGAACGAAGCACATCGGACTCGTTATTCTATTCACCCGGGCTCCGATAAGATGTACATGGACTTACGGAGTCAATATTGGTGGCCCGGAATGAAACGAGACATAGCAACCTATGTTGCTAGTGCCTTACATGCACGAAGGTTAAAGCGGAGCATCAACGTCCAAGTGGATTACTTGAACAACCCGAAATTCCCATGTGGAAGTGGGAACATATATCCATGGACTTCATAGCCAGTTACCTCGGACATCTCGCGGGCACGATAGCATATGGGTAATCGTCGACCGATTGACTAAGTCGGCACATTTCATACCCATACGCGACACATATAAGACATCAAGGTTAGCCCGATTTACATAGACGAGATCGTAAGCCGTCATGGTGTGCCTCTTCACATTATATCCGACCGAGACGCTCGATTCACTTCTCACTTTTGGTCTACTATGCAAGACTTCTGGGTACACAATTGGATTTAAGCACGGCTTACCATCCCCAAACCGATGGCCAAACCGAGCGGACGATCCAAACCCTGGAAGACCTGTTACGTCTCTGTGTCCTTGATTTTGGGGCGACTGGGATACGCACCTACCGCTCGCAGAATTCTCCTACAACAACAGTTACCACTCAAGCATCCAAATGGCACCGTTCGAAGCACTTTACGGTCGTAAGTGTCGTTCACCCATCTGCTGGACCGACGTTGGCGAGAATCTTATTACCGGTCCCGAGCTCATACAAGAGACGACCGATAAAGTCGCTATCATCCGCAAGAACCTGGAAGTGGCAAGAGTCGACAGAAAAGCTACGCTGATAAACGTCGCAAGCCACTGGAATTCCAAGTTGGGGAGATGGTCCTTCTCAAGGTCTCACCGTGGAAGGTGGTGGTTCGCTTTGGAAGGAAGGCAGGTTAGCTCCGAGGTTTGTAGGGCCTTTCAAGGTTCTGAAAAGAATCGGGAAAGTGGCCTACAAACTAGAACTACCCTCCGACCTTAGCGGAATTCACCCGGTCTTCCACGTCTCGAACCTGAGGAAGTGTCTGGCCGACGATAATTTGCATGTACCATTGGAAGACATTCAGATCGACGAGTCACTACACTTCGTTGAGAGCCCGTCGAAATCATGGATCGCATTATGAAGAAGACTAGGACCTCTACGACCCCAATTGTAAAGGTTCGATGGGGAGAACAAACGAGGAGCGGAATTCACTTGGGCCTGAAGAACATATGAAGAAGACTTACCCTTACTTATTCTTGTAACCCTTTTTGATTCTTAATTTCGGGACGAAATTCTTTAAGTTGGGGAGACTGTAACATTCTGTATTTTGTGTTCATTTTATTATGCCATTTTATAGCATCTTTAGTAAATCGCTTTTTATACATACAATAATACTAACAATAATAATATAGATAATAATAATAATATAATAATAATAATAATAATAATAATAATAAATAATAATAATATAATAATAATAATAATAATAATAATAATATAAAATAATATATAATATAATATATAATAATAATATAATATAAAAATAATAATAATAATAATAAAAATACTAAATTAAAGTGCAGGGGCCATTTTGTCATTTTGTAAACTTTAAATAAAAGTTCATCGCATGAAATAATAACATTTAAAAGTACAGGGGCCATTTATGCAAATTCCCAAACACCCCCCCCTGTTACCCCCCGTTTTTCCGGTACCATCGGCCGGAGCTCCGGCCGAGCTCCGGCAATGCCCCAAAAACCCATTTCAAACCGATTTGACCCAAATTAAACCCCAAAACCCCTCGGCCTCATGTTTCGAACCCGAGCCTTAACCCAATTCGAGATTCCCGCGCGTTGACCTCCCTAATTCGAGCCGAGGATTACCGGGCGAAATCCAAATTCAATCTTGACTAATTTCACAAATTAAACCAAATTAATCACTTCCAAACTTAATACGCAATCGAATCATCAATCAATCACTAATTTCGCAAAAATTAACAGATCGAATCTCCTAAATTGGTAAACTTCGAACGCGTTTCAAATCAAACGAGTTAAGCTCGAACACGTGAAATCAAGCTATATATTGTGGCCTTTCGATCCATTTCGAAGTTCCTGAACTCTCCAAACCCCCAATTCATAGAAATTCTCTTGATCAGAAAACCCCAATCTCAAGACATCCGAATCGAACTCGAACTCGAAATCACCTTTATCTCATCAACAGGTAATTGAAAGCTGTTTTCTACTCGTTTTCGTTCAAGGAACAAAAGCCCTATGATGATTTAGGTGATTAACACCGAATCGAGGGTCGATTTTGGCCTTGAACAGAACTAGGGTTCATCGATTTGGGGGTGAACCAGGAGACTAGTGTTTAAATTTAAAACACCCATGTGAACCAAGGCCACGGCCCTGGTTCACTGGTTCCTCCGTCCCATGTTCACAGGGAGGGCCCGGGTTCGACCCCGGCAGCCCCCCTCCCCTGTTTTCTTTTTTTTTGATTTTTTCTTCTTTTCTTTATTTCTTTTTTTTATTTAACCTTTTTAATTCTGAAAATTTCTAAAATTAATTTATAAAATGCAGATTATTTTTTTCTTTTGTTAATAATTTGGGACTAAATAATTTTTATAAAATACTTTTGTATTTAAAATACATTATTTTAGTTTTAAAAATACAAAGAATGAGTAAACATAATACTTGTATATGTATAAATATTTTTAATTAATTAAATGGTTTAGTTATTTATACCATATATATATATATATTATATATTGATCTTTTAGTAATTAAATCACTATTATGATTACAATGTTATAATTGTTTTAGTATAGATGTTTATACATATATAATCAAACAATTTAATTGTTTAGTTTTTATATATATATATATATATATATATATATATATTTACACATAGTTCTTTTAATAGTTAAATCATTTATATTGATTATTATATACAATGTTATAATTGGTTTAGTATATACATTTATATTATAATTAAACAATTTAATTGTTTAGTTACTTATATATATATATCTTATATAATATAATATATATTTATACATAGTTCTTTTAATAGCTAAATCATTATATTGATTGTTTAGTATATATTTTATATGTATATTCAAACAATTAAATTGTTTGATTACTTATACCTATAAATATATATATATTTATATATAGTCCTCCTTATAATAGTTAAATAACTTATTATAATTATTATATACATCCTTAAAAATCGGTTCAACGTACAATTTAATCAAGTTTTATTTATTATTTCTCTTACGCGCGAACAATGATTATACCAAGTATAATCCATTCGTTCCATTAACCGATCACGTTATTAACATGTAATAAATACGGATAATTATTAGACCTACAATTAATCATCAAACAAATTATAACGCGCTACTTTATTTCGTTTAGGTGCGTTGTGACGTTTGTGTTGGAAATCTTATTCTGGTTACTTGATTACATCTACAAGTCTCCTTATTAAACACGTGAGTTCTTATGCCCCGCTTTATGATTATTTCACATCTTTCGGGGTGAAACATGTTGCTTATACAAACTTACACATACACGCTTTAATACTTATTACACACGTGCAATTCTTTACATAGTCGTGGTTGTTTGGATATGTTAAGTAATATATGATATGTGACATACGTGTGCAATCATTAACTATTGCTAGCCTAGCGAAGTCTTAGATCTTTGGGCCTGACAAGCCCATTTGGTGCTAAAGTCGATGTTTTGCCGACTCCTAGGAGCCGTATGCTTGTGCACTAGGGAACCAAATACACTTAGCTAATCATTGCTTATTCATATTATTCAGTCGAGGCTTGATTGTAACTATGCATGTTCTATATACTTGCTATCTTGTGACCATTGACTAGAATTGCCACTTTTGTATACATTGTATTTAAAACCATGAGAATTCACCAACTAGTTAGTTGACTTTATTTTCAACATGTTTCAGGTAATGTGCAAGCTTAGCGATGATTGAAGAAATGCATAAACCTAGATCATGGACTAGGCTTAATAAAGACGATTGAATTCTGTTTTTGTTTGATTATTTTGAGACATTGATGTATGTGGTGATTGAAAACAATTGATTAATGGCATTTTATACTTTAACATAGCGTTATGTGGCTGTGAACAATCTTAATCCACACCTCGACGTTTCCGCCGTCAAGGTTGGGGTGTGACAGCAAGGATCCCGTACATATGGTCAATCACAAAGACTGGACCCAGTGTGCATCCTTCGGGGTAGCTAACCCGCACACCGTTGAGCTAACACCTTCATTGGGTGTGCCCTCCATACATGCTTGCAAGCTTTTCTTACTTTCATTCGTTCGTTCGGTAATGCATGCATTTATAATCATGTTCCTCTTTCATATCTTCACTTTACGTTTCTTATACTTTCATTTCATTCATTAACATAGCACGTAAAGTCACGGCAAAAGATAACATACATCAACACAAGGAACATCGGCATTTACCAGTCATCAGTCATTACCATCATTCAGGGCCACGTCATACTTAACATACATACATCATGCATATACATGCGATACTATCATCATCATGCCCAACGTAACTTCTAAGCCTCGACAGTTATCACACATGTACCTACGGGAGCTATCATATCACTACTTACCCTTGCCCCTTTTCCGAAGGTCAGTAATTGAACTATATCTTTCCTCGTACATAACACCCTACTTGGGCGATTGGGCACCCTTCAGTCGCATGGCCTCTATGCGACTGAACACTATGCGAGTGGACCAATGCGGATGAGCATCCATGCGGATGAACACGCAATCGTACGAATGGACTTTCTATCGTGCGAATGATCACTATGCGAATGGGTTTCTATGCTACTGAACATCATTCGTGCGACTGAACAGCTATGCGAATGGACCTATGCGACTGAACTCTCAGTCGTATGACCTGTCGTGCGACTGAATCCCTAGTCGTGCGATGAGCCTCAGTCGTGCGATTGAACCTCGTCGTCCCTCAGTCGGCCGATTGGCCCTCCAGTCGCCTAGCCCTACCTGGGCAGCGACTGTAGTTCATCCCGAACTGCAGCCGCGACATTCGGCCTTCAAACCTTCCAGCTCATTCTAAGCCCAAATCAACCCTCTTAAACCTTAGGGAATCATACTATGACATCATACAAGCACATACAAGCCCAAAATCACACTCTACACACTACACACAACTACACCCAAATGGGTCAAACACACACATTTCAAAAACGGGTTTTATGTGTTCCAGCCCCAAAAATCAGTTGAAACAAGTAATGAGGGGTCCTAGAACTCACACTAACAAGAAGAAGATGAAGAGCTTCGTTTGGACTAGTTACTCGACGAGTTTTGGAGTCCGAATCACCACTTTTCTTCGTTTCTCTTCTTCTCTCTTCTTTCTTTTCTTTTTTCTTGGCTAAGTTTGCAAGTGTGGGGACGGGGAGATGGTGCCCTCTCCCTTAAAGCTACAGTTCAGTCGCCCGAACTCCAGGCGTATGGGCACTCCAGTCGCCCGAATACCATGCGACAGGACCTTCAGTCGCCTGAGCTCCATGCGATTGGACCTCTAGTCGCATGACACTCAAATCAAATTTCTGGGCGTTACATACAGGGTGCAATATGCGTTTTATCATTTACTTTTGAACAATGTTTCATTTTAGAATCCTTATGTTGTAACAAATACAATTATTATGTATACTTTTATTGAGTGGAATGTATGTTTTTAGATTTCTCCTGGCACCATGTGTTCAGGATAACTTTTTGTCATCCCTATGTGTTTCTCTATAGGCGTGACATATGTATTTATCTATAATCTTATGTGGTGTGATATGAAGATCTTATATTGATCTTGGAGAAGCAACTCACACCTTATAGCAGATCAAATAGATTGTCAATTTATAACAACATATTTCGTTCTTGATTGTCAACTTGTTCAATTGTGTCAATTCACATTCTCATACTACCATCCTTTGTTTAAAAAAATACAGGAGAACCCTAAGAAACTACTAGGCTTCCTTAAGCTAATACTTAATCTCCTATGATTTAATAGGCGCTAGATATGGATGTGTTACGATCAAAGTGACCCATTTCTCTACATTCATAGTAGTTCTCTTTTCATGACAATTCTGTAAGGGGTGGCCATGTATTTTACAATGATTGTAGGCTAAATCTTCATACCAACATTCTTTGTGTGCATTATGTCATAAGTTTTACCCCCAAGGGTTATATGTGAATCTTCCTTTGATCTCTATTTTTTAATTTCCTTTTCTGGTTCATATTTGTTATGTATTGTCTATATTTCATTTCCTCTTTGGCAAATGGTTTCTTCTTCTTGTTTTGGTTTTTCCATGCCATCACAACACCTGACCTTAAATTATACATCACATTTTAGCATATGTGTACTATTGTTTTGTCTACGAAACTTAGGAGGATTCGAACGTGATTCCACCTAAGCTCCATCCGATAATTTCTTAAAGTTGAATCCTTTTGTCTAAGCTGAATTGCTAATCTATACTATTCTAAGTCCTTATACTTCTTTTTAGACTCTGAGATAAGATCATCGGTGTAAGATCGATAATCGTCGGTGGAGGAGCTTGGTCTATGACTCTTCTTTGAATGGTACGCTCAGCATTTGGGTCAATAGGCTTAGAGTGTACCTTCTTAAAAGCTTTGCTTGTGTTATCATGGAGTTACATATATTGACTTGCTATACTTCCTAATAGAAAATGATCTTGTTCTCATCATTACAAATTTGGATACTTTTGCTCTTTAATTTAGAGCACCAATGTTATTTGTTACTGAAGCTTACTAAGCTTCACTAAGTGTAAGTCTACAGGTATTTCTTTCTACCTCATTTGGGGAGAACTCTATCCTTTTGGTCATTAGGAATTTCTTCTTTCTTTCCTAAAATCAGCTTCTAATTCTTTCTCACCAGTCATAGGACTCTTTCCTTTGTTGCTTTGGTCATTAGGAATTTCTTCTTTCTTTCCTAAAACTCAGCTTCTAATTCTTTCTCCCCAGTCATAGGACTCTTTCCTTTTTCTGCAAAGACAATAAAGGAAGAGGGTGCGGTATGTCTGACTACTAGGAGTTCAACAGATGTACCTGTTGCCTCACTAGTTTTAGTGGGTTTATTAGCACTTGTATGAACTCTGTCAGAAATTGGTGGCTTCTAGGCCATCTATATTAACATTCACCTAAGAGTTAACTATAGTTTAAGTCTCAACATCCGGTTTACAAAATATCCCTTAACTGATTTCTTCAGCTCAACTTAGGTGTATCCCTTTGATCTTTTTGAAACTAAGTTGTTTCTTTAAGGTAATCCCATCTCTTTCCATTTCATATTTATTGTTTAGGAACCCTTTGTGTTGACTATCATCTTACTGGTAGATTCAACTACTGACTAGATCTCATGCCTAATGGACTCAACAGTTATCTCTTCTACCAACTTCTCAAGTACCTCAACAACTTTAGATTGAACTATGAGCATAAAAGCTTCTTCCTCGATAGATGACTTTAGTATGGCTTTAATTCTGAGTACTAACTCTTTATTTGATGCTAGTTCATTTATCCTTTTATTTTAAGAAGGAAGAAGAACCTACTTTCTTCTTTTACCAAGTTGAACTTTCTTATTTAATCTACTCACAGTCTTCTAGATTCCATCCTCTTCTCCTCAGACATATCATATTCATGCTCATATAATAAAGTATTTAGCTTGACTTCTACTTTAGATATGGGCTCATAATCTTTATACCATCTTGGGGAGAATGGCGTTTGCTGCAGACTACTGACTACTTCTTTGGCTAGTTGAAGAAAGTTATTGGCTTATTTGGGCCCATATTTCCTCTTTTTGGTAGCATTATCTAAGATTCTAGAAGACACTAATGTTTTGGAGGAAGGCACATCCAAAGGGGTCTTGTGGTGATGGTGACTCTTGAAGACTAGTAATGATTGACTTTCGAAGGTCAACAGTCTCTTGAAGAGTATCTACTTGAATTCAAGGTCGACCACTCTAGCTGTTGATTGCCAAAGAGTGCTTACTTGAGATTTTAAATAAGCAATCTAGCAGCCTGATCTTGTAAAGTTTTGACCTGATTTTCTAGTTCAATAATTCTATCTGCTACAACTTTAATAGTCAGTTCTTTAATTCAAGAACTGTTGCTTGTTCAACATGCCCTTGCTATATTTGTTCTTCTCTACACAATCACAAGTAAAAATTCAGTTTGCTTTATTTTTAGTGTTGAACTAGATTGTTGGTAATTGAAATAGAATTTTTGTTGTCAATATGAATGGGAGTTTAATGAAGTTGACACCAATCTTCCCTCTAGAAATTGAAAACCCCCTATGTAGACCTCTTGTTGACGTTGCAATCTCTATAGTCATAATCAGTATATCTATAGAGATTAAAGTCAACTCTCTTAGGGTACCATAATCCTAACTTAGGTTCCCCCTTAAGATATTTCAAACTTCTCTTAGAAGCAATCATATGTGATACCTTAGGAGCAGCTTGAAATTTTGAACACAAGCATATGGCAAATATGATATCTTGTCTATTGGCTATAAAAACATAAGAGATCTAATGATAGATTGATACTGCTACTGATCAATGGTTTCCCCTTCAAGATAAGGAGTTAATATACATGCCTTGGACATTGGTTTCTTTGTAGCTTTTGCATCGGTAGTTTTAAATCTTACTATAATGTCATTTACATACTTAGATTAATTTATGAAGATGCCATTAGCAGTTTTCTTTACTTGTAACCCTAGTAAGAAAGTAAGTTCTCTTATTAAAACTCATTTCAAATTTTGTTTTCATGAGGTATTCAAAGTGTTTGCACAACCTTTCATTGCTAGAACCCAGATATGATGTCATCCACTGTCACCACCCCGGGTATCAATGCTAGGGAATGACGATTGATATAAAGCATTAATTATAAAGATAGATAGAGAAATATTATATATCTCTAATTTAGACAAAATTTACCTCTTTAGGGTATATCATATAATTTATATGTCTTTTTACATCACATATCCGAGTACAAAATCAGGTCAGCTAAACTGACCCATACTATACTAACTTTGTTCTAATATATGTATATATATATATATATATATATATATATATATATATATTGGTGGTGACTTCAGCACTGCCTTGTCCTAGGTGCAGTGCAATCCAAACTTCATAAGTGCCAAAGGCGTCTCCCCACATAATTATGTAAGCAATACACATGTTAGTTACATGAAAAGCATACTAAAACTGTCAAACTAAGAATAGTTAGTGAGATCGTAGGTTTAAAGTAAACATAGTATAACATGTATGATGTCAATCAAATAAGTCCACAACCAAACCTAAACCCGTTCATTCAATCCCAATCTAGTATGGATTGAATTCTGAATATAGGCACCCGATCTGTCAAATAATAAGCATGTGCAAAAAATATGTCACAGCGACCCTACAGCTCCGTGGCACTGTAGGTCTCAGTGTTTGTTTGCCTATCAATAGGACACACTGTGTGTGGAGGTTTCCCCCCCAAGTAGTACTACCATACGATCTGTCGGTTCATACTGAATTAATGGTTATGTATACCGACAGTCGGTGCAAGTGCATAATAGCAAAAAGAACGTTTTAGATAATTGGACATCATAGTAAAGTTCAATAAAAGGATATGAGCCTAGTTTCACCCTAAAACTGAATAAAAAAGGGGTTGCAAAAACTCACCTTGGTTATTCTTGTTTTGTAATATGGTTCCTATAATTAACATTTTGTAATATGGTTCTCCGTTCCACCCCAAAAAAGAGAAAATTGCTCTCTCTCTACTCTCTGTTGCTTTCTCTCTCTCTAGTCCCATCAGTACTACCTAGTACCTGCACCATCACATCAACGGTCAACACCACCACCATCGGCCGACCACCACAACCACCGGCCGACCACCAAAACCACCGGCCGACCTCGCCAGAGCACCACCACAACCCCACCCCACCCCACCACATACGCCATCGCCCCGCCCTATCTCTCCCCACCCCTTCGTCGGGAGCACCACCACCGTCTCACCTCAACCCACCCTCGTACCCCACCTTCGTACCCCACCTTCGCCGGAACCGTCACAGAAACCGGGGGACTCCTCCCCCTGACGACCACCGACGCCACCATCACGATCACCACCATGACCACTGACCACCTACTTACTACACCCCCCTCCACTCCACTTCACGACCACAACCTAACCCACCACCAACGCCGACGATGCCAGCCAACCACCAACCACCACCACTATCACGAAAACCCCACAATCAGTCACCACCACCACCACCACAAACCACAAACCACAGCTAACCCACCACCATCAGGACCACAAACCGCAGCCAACAAACACCCACTCCGCAAACACGAAACCCCACAGTCAGCCACCGCTAACCCACCACCACCGTAGTGAACCCACCTACCGCAGCGGACTCCTAACTTGGTTGTACATTGGTGAGATCATTCCAACTCGTGTTTTCATTCTACTTTTTAGTATTCTTTAATTGTATCTTTACATTTAGATTGTTTGGTTGGGTTAGGAGTACCAGCATTCTGGTTTTAAATATGGGGAGTCATCACCCATTCGGCTCCTATTCTTACTTGCTTGTTGTGATTGTGATTCTATATTTTCCTGCTTTCTTGTTGTGATTGGCTATTACCTGTGTGTTGGTGACCCCGTGCTTTGATTGGCTATTACTAGTGCTAAACCTCCTTACTAGTGTTGCACCTTCTTTTTTGGATATTACTGGTGCATCATCTGTTTCGTGTTTTGTTGACCCGTGATCAGTGGATGTATTGGTTTCTTTTTTAGTTAAGGTGAGTTTAGTGCGGTAAAAATAGATAACAGGACCCATTATGCTGTCCCGAGATCATGTTCGGTGAAGAGAGGTGTAACTACAGGGAAAAGGGTTATAGATTACGAGTGGCATCGTGGAATGTAGGAACCCTAACTAGTAAGTTATTAGAGTTAATAGATATACTGAAGAGAGCGTGTCTACAGGAGACTAGGTGGAGGGGTGGGAGAGCAAAGAGTACAATGGTTAAAACTATGTTATTCAGTGTCAGATGGAACAAAAAATGGAGTAGGTTTCTAGTTGCCAAAGAACTTCAAGATAATGTAGTGGAGGTGAGAAGATACGATGATAGACTTATGCTGTTAAGAATAGTTATAGGGGATGAATTAGTGGCAGTAGTTAGTGCGTATGCACCACAAATGGGATTAGGCGAAATGGAAAGAAAGAAGTTCTGGGAGAGTTTAGACCATGTTATGGGAGACATACCTAGAGAAGAAAAATATGCATAGGAGGAGATTTTAATGGGCATATCGGTAGGATAATGATCACTTCCCATTGGTGCATGGAGGATTTGGGTATGGTCTTAGGAATGATGACGGTAAGGAGCTTCTTGACTTTGCTTTAGCGCACGACCTAGGCATCATAAATTCATTTTTTAAGAAAAGAGAATTGCATCTTATCACGTTTAGCAGTGGTGGGAGACACATGCAGATAGACTATCTACTGATGAGGGGAGAAGATCGTACCTCATAGAAGGACTGTAAGACAATACCGGGCGAGACAGTAGTGACTCAACATCATCTGTTGGTGGCGGATCTACGCGTGAAGAGAGTAATTGTCCAACCAACTAAGAGAGTTAGACCTACGATCAGATGGGACAACTCAAAGATGAAAAGATTACCATGTTTAGAGATAAGGTCATATCAGTGAGCCAGACTGGGACCAGGAAGACGCAAACCAAAAGTAGGAGGCTATGGCACTAGAGTCATTCAAGCGGCTAAAGAAACTCTTAGAGTTATAACAAATAGGACAATCGGTCATAAGGAATCCTGGTGGTGGAACGAAAAACGTACAGGAAAAGATAAAAGTTAAACAACAGAGTTTTAGAGACATTTTACGATGTAACAATGAGGAAGAACATGCACAACTAAAAGATAAATACAAGGAAGCTAAACGAGAGGCGAAAAGTCTATGTCAGAGGCAAAGAACACAGCGTATGAGAGGATGTATAAGCGACTAGAGACGAAAGAAGGAGAACATGACATTTAAGATTGCCAAGCCAAGAGAAAGTAAAAGACATGACTTGAGATGGTGAAGTTTATAAAGGCTGCGGATGGAAAGGTCTTGGTAAAGGAGAAAGACATCAAGGGAGATGGAAAACCTACTTTGATAACATTTTCAACTGAGAAACCCTAATCAACAGACCGAGATCGATAAAACAACACAAACAACACCACAAAACAAATGTTATTGTAGAAGCATCACAACCGACGAAGTTACGAGAGCCCAGAAGAAAATGGGAAGAGCTAAGGCGGTGGGGCCGGACAACATACCGATTGAAGTGTGGAAGTGCCCGGGAGATGAGGGCCTGCAATGGCTAACAGACTTATTAAACACTATCTTCAGAACTGGGAGGATGCCAGAGTGGAGAAGCAGTGTCATAGTCCCCATATATAGAAAAAAGAGAAGTCCAATGTTGTGCAAACTACAGGGGAATAAAGCTATTAAGTCACACGATGAAACTATGGGAAGAGTTATTAACACGAGAATTAGACGGAAACTCATATAGCGATAAACCAATTTGGATTTATGTCAGGACGCTCTACAACAGAAGCCATACACGTCATAAGGAGATAATGGAGAAATAAAGAGAAAGAAAAGGGACCTCCATATGGTATTCATTGCTCTAGAAAAGTTTATGACAGTGTTCCGCACCAACTCATTTGGGAAAGTCTACGAATTAGAAGGATACGAGAGAAGTATATCAAAATAATCAAGGATTCGTATGACGGGGCAAAAACGTGTGTACGATCACCAGTCGGAGACACACACTTCTTTCCGATGGAAGTGGGACTCCATCAGGGTTCGACATTGAGCCCATTTATCTTCACAGTAGTGTTGGACGAGATGACCAAGTCTATACAAGAGCCAGTCTCGTGGTGTATGCTGTTTACGGATGATATTGTCTTAATTCAGAATCTAAAAGGGTGCTTAACGAGATGCTAGAACAATGGAGAATAGCACTAGAGCGCAGAGAATTAAGAATAAGTCGCTCTAAGATGGAATACATGCATTGTAACTTTAGTGGTGAGGCTGAAGAGGACACCCAAATCAGTATCCAGGGTATGGCGGTCTCACA
>CM044007.1:28517243-28554743 GCA_024085815.1 Flaveria linearis | reverse complement strand
TTTTGTTCCTAAACACCTATCTAGTTCCTATTACAGTCTTCGCTCTGGGAAGGACACATAGTTTCTAAACCTTTTGCCATTCAAACTAGAGAAGATCTTCTTTCATAGCTTTAACCTAGCTATTCTCTTTTAAGGCTGTATCAACCTTTTTTGGTTCTAGTTGAGACAAGAAGCATGAGAATAGACAAATATTTGCTTGATGTGCCTTGCTTCTTGTTCGGAAACCAGTATTAACATTACCGCTAGTGTTTTTCACCTAGATGTTCTGTATGAATTTTTAGTCTTGGAATCACTTGGAATTGTTGAGATAAATCTAAATTTGTGAAATTTGTTTCAGGGTGTTTTGGAGTTGGATTAGCTGTTGAACTGCCACCTTCTTCAGCAAGTTACCCGGTACTAATATGTTTATCTACTTATGACTCTTCATATGATAAGTCATTATGATCATTTAATGGTTGATTAATCATATTTTTGGTACTCGTATGTACGTCTGCTGACTATAATTGTGTTGGATCATTGTTGTTGTTTGATGAGTTAATAACAAAGGAGGATCAACTGGTAGTTTTTAGCATTATGCTTTGAACATCTATAGATCTTTCTACTGATATTTCTACTAAATTTTCTAAAACATTTTCAAGTAAATGGTTAAAAGAATTTATGAATCCATTTGGATCAAACATCCAACTAGGATTACAACCAACACTAGTTGAGGAGGTTTTTATTAAATATCACCCTTTTAGATTCCTTAATAGTGTGATCTACCAATTTCTTAGTAAATTTGGATAAGTGATATTTGATATTCAGGAGAGTGCATGGAAATCTGAAAGGTCTTAAAACCTAATGATTGGTCTTCCTCATGCCACATTTTATAAAAGCTTTTACGATGTGTCTTGGCTATTAACACATCATTCATGAGATCCAGATTGTAATTTCTATACATGTTTACTTTTTCAACACACTCAGGTGTACAGTAGTAGTATGTCATTATGTAACTGAAGGGGTATAGGAGTTTGAAAGCTTGATTGTTGCTTAAAACTGAAAGTGTTTAAAAAGATGAATTAGACTTGGAGCCTTTCATTCCTTGGTAAAAGGGCCAAGTTGATTACAGTTGTAACATTTAACTTTGCTCTTATCTATTTCAAATATGGATCTTCTTTGTTATTGGAAATTCTTTGTGGTTCTCTACTAAAACTGCTTAGCGCTAAAAGAGATAATGGTTGTCTGGTAGTTGATATCAAGCTCTTAAAGATCATATGGATGTATGCACTCCAAATCTTCTTAAGATAATTGGAAGATGTTTGCTTGCTCAGTGACAAATGCTGAGTTTGAGTGGTTGGATGAGAAAGTTGGAGTTGACAAGTGCTGATTCCAACTACTAAAAGGTAGTGAAGTTGGTGATTCAACAGTTGGGGATTTAGGATAGGTGATCAATGGCACTTAACGAGTCTCCATTAGAATTTGATAAGATTAATAAAGCTTGTAGGGTTCATGAGAGGGGGCCACGAGTGCTGAAGACTTTGAAGTGCTAGAAGATATGCCAAGATATTTTTCATATGCATCCATCTCCATTTGATAGGCATTTAGAATGTCATGTAGTTTTTCAAGAGTCGTAGTCTTCATGTTATTTGTTTTTCTTATTAACACAGTGTAAACTATCCACGTCTTGGGAAAAGAGCTAAAGAATTTTCTAAGAACATCATTATTCTCCATTTTCACTCTTGTATCAATCAAAGAGTCTAACAGCTCACATATCTAAGATATGTAGCGGTCATGGTTTTCCCTCCAGTGAAACTAAAATTTTCAAACTTATTTCAAGGTATCTTTTTTTTCTTCTTCATATCTTCTATTCCTTCTCATCTAGCCTTCAATGCTTCCCATAATTTCTAAATAGTTATGAACTTCTCAAAGAGATGAATACTGTCTGGTATACTCATCCAGATCAACACAAGGCTTTGGAAGCGACGTTTACTTCTTCAAATCTTCATCAGAATACTTAATGGGATCTTTTGGAATCATCCTATATCCTTCACTAGCAACTTGAATCATTGGAGCATATAGTCCATTTAGTATTGACATCCAAAGTTTCAGATCTTGATCTCTCAAGAAATATTTCATGTGAATCTTTCATGTGTCATAATAATTCTAGGTGAACATTGGAGGTTTGGTTTAAGTATCATTTTCCAAGTCATGCTTGATGGATATGGAAATATTAGTCATTTTGAAAGAAGTAGGGAGTATGAAATGTTTAAGTGTTTGAAGTATATTCAAAAGAAAAAAAAGTGATTTGTTAAAAGAGAACTTCAAACAAGCCAAGAGCCAAAGCTCTGATACCACTTGTTCAATCGAAGAAGTGAAACAAGACTTTTTAAGTGATCAGCAGATAGGAAATGCAGAATCTTTACTTAGTGCTTACTAACAAACACAAAGATAATACTTGAATGAAAACAACACAAATAGTTCTTTCAAAGCATTCACTTAATTATCTTTACGATAACATAATGTAATGATAGGAAATACAAGTGGGCAAACTAGCTAACCTCAAAACTGTACAATGTAAGGTACTTATACTATAAAAACTAAATACTAGAAGAAATCATGTTAATCTATTCTAGGTTTAGGATAAATTACATGCTCCAGCCATTAATCGCTACATTATGGCATTTCACGAATGTTTAATACTATTGGTTACAAAACAATGTACAACATAGACAAGAATCAACAGCATAGAAGATCAACACTTGTAGAGTAATCCTGTCATCACTACTCTCAACATTGTCACTGTGTCTAAAGAAGCAGTGAATCAACATATCTTTAGAACTTCAGTAGATACACTTATGCTGATTCACAACTATTCAGTATTTCATCAGTTAGATGTAATCCTTCAGCAGATGGACGTTTCTTTCAGCATATCTGATCAGCATAGAACATATTTACATAGTGTTCGGCTAGCTTCATCCTCTTCATGTATCAATAATTACGATAACGTATTTATGAATCATAAATTTTATCCTTATGGTCCGTAAGGTTACTGCGATTCAAGAAGTGATCCAATGCGTAGCATGTCGCAATGACTCATCCTAATTGCACGGTACGAACCATAACATGCTATGCCTTACGGTCTGTAATGACGAAAAATGAGTTCTATACATGTAAAACGACAATAAGTTATTTCTTTACAATTCAAACATAAAATCTCACATTTAAAATATCACCTCAAAGATATTCATCAGCCACTATCTAGTGTAGAAGTATAAGAGAGGTATTGAGTAATGTTTCCTTTAAGTCGAGTTCGCTAAAATATCCATTCTAGTCATCGAGTGATGTTTCCTTTAAATCAAGTTTGCTAAAATATCCATTCTAGTGATGTTTCCTCCAAGTCAAGTTTGCTTAAATATCCATTCTAGTCATAACCACTAGTTATAGCATAATCTTAACATATATATAGCCATTTTATAAATTATATACATGGGATACACTAGATCACCATTATACAAGGCTACTTTAAATATGCAAGTGAGTTAATAATATCAAAATATATATTTTTAAATGGTAAATATTGTGTTATGGTTTACATAAGAGTTTTTAAACTTATTCATTGATTATAACGGTATAGATATACTCAATGTGTGTCTCGATGGTTAATATGACCAAGTGTGGAATGCCTTTAACAACCTATGCATAAGATGAAGGTGGAATGCCTTAGAAGAATATGGGTAAGACCAAATCTGAAATGCCTTGACAAATACAGAATGAAACTAGGATGCGTATAATGTTAAATGTTTGTATATGACAATGAGCTCTTGCATAACCAAGATAAAGTATAAAAATAAATACACGTTATGTTAATTCAGTAGCATTTTTGACTGTGTATGTTTTGACTTAATATAATGTATCTAAGGTGGTCTCTCAAGACAAAGATGATCTATATTAAGATATGAGTAAGGCTTAATTGGAAGTTTTATTATACAAATTCTATTACTATTGTAATGACTATAAACTTTCAATAAAAACAATTTTTTGTTACATTTTAGCTGTTATTTTGTTATCAATTGGGATAAAAAAGAATGATAAAAGGAGAATGATATACAATTTTAGGAGAAGATGCTGAAACAGCTGCTTGGCAGCTTTCAAATAAAAAAAACACAAATCGCGTCTTTTTTTTTCCATTTAACCTACCCAGGGGTTTTGCCCTTTGGACCTCGCTACTAGGGGCGTTATCCCAAGACCCCCTCCAAGGGGGCGTTGCTCTTAGAAACTCTCACTGATTAGTGGTTTCACCCATAAGGAGGTTCTAATATTGAATATTACAATGGACACAAACAAGCGTGTACTCGCACCTCCCGACTTGTTTGATGAATATTATGATTATATTGGTCGACTAGCCAATCCAACTAAACTAAAATATCAACATTCTTCCCCAATAGTGCATGAAAGAATATTAAAGGTAGTGGAAAGACTCCAGACTTGAAGAACTTAAGGGCATAGGATTTAATCCAGCCACAGGTGAGATGTCTTCCTAATAGGCCATTGACTATCTATCCCCGGAGTCTTTCTCTCCGTCAAAGGGACTCTCTCTTTCTTGAACAAGCACGACGCTATCAGGACAAAATCCTAGTAGAAGCAGAAAAAGAGGAAGAGAAAGAGGAGTGAACAACCACTATCACATCGTTAGATGAGCATCAGTTGCGCCCGAAGGGATCGAATGGCCAGCCAAAGGAAGTAGGCAGAGTTTCTAGACTACAAGAGTAAGAGTTGGGGCTAGTCGCATGTTATCTTTCTCAGAGTCTGATCCTGACACCTCTATTATTACATCAAACAACAATTGAATTGGGATTAAAGAATTAAGGGATTGGATTTGTCCCCGTCTGTCTTGTGTTCAACGAAGGAAAGCGTCCTTCCTTCTTCAGCTTGAAAGACATCTTAGGAAAGAGCTACTTCAACTGAATAAATTTCTTTAGTAGTGAGAACCCTTCCTACTCGAGAATAAGGTCAGGGAGTGAAGTGTTTTTTCAGTTTTTCTTTCAAAATATAGTAAGTGTTATGCGGGGGTGGGGATTCAGACCGATGAGGGATGTAAGAATTGCCCTTAACTGTCCGGAAGGCTGAAATAGCTTTCTTGGGAGCCTCTGGGAGGTCGGGGTATTCAATTCCATGATACTCAAGGGGTAGGGCGTCCTATCCGAGGGGTTCTTCTAATACATCATATAGCGGGTCCAGGCTTGAAGTTGTACCAAAAATGGAATGGGACAATCATTCGGAAATGATAAAAGAATAGAAGGGTGTCAAGACTTCTATATGACCAGATGGCCATTTCACGAATTGGATTCGAACCAATATCAAGCTACTTTCCTTTAGTAGATCGCGACTGGCACTTCAAAAGGCGACACTCTAGTCTTAGTTTGGTGACCTAAATATCAACATTCATCCCCAATAGTGCATGAAAGAATATTAAAGGTAGTGGAAAGAGAAACAGAGGTGCTTATTTAACAAAATTTGTGTAGCTATTGAATGCAATAGATATAAACAGGTTATGCTGTAATTAAGGTTCTTAACTTATTGATGGTTACGAAAATGAACCAAATGTGTATATATGAATGTAAGTTTCTATCCGATCATTTACCTACCCAAATATTTTCAGAATTTTAAGAAGTTATTTGAATTATTAGATTTTTTTTGAATTATTTGAATTATTATATCATTAATCAATAAGCTAAAATCATAGTACAATTTTAATAAATGCATAAAATGATACTTATTTAAATTAGTAAATGTCAGAAAATACATTTTTGCTCATACCTTTCATAACCTATCCTATTTTTTCTAAACTTTCTAATCTCTCAAAATTACACTACCATTTTCCTAATTATTCTCGATTTACTACCAAAAATAGAGCGCGTTTGATCTTAATATATATGAACTAGTGTGTAAACTCGCTATTTGCCATGGGTTGTTAAAATTTACAACACTTGATTTCGATTACTTGTATATAGTATTCAATCCGTAGATATGGATAAAAATTATATTGACAACTCTGTTTTAGAAAAAAATCATGTCGAAACGTTAATATAATTTAGCACATCATAACGACAAATTTAAAATTTATAAACCATTATATTTTTACGATTATAATAGAAAACAATATAAGATTCAGAACCTTAAATCAATTTAAGAGCTTGTATATTTTTAGTTAGATGACTTGAATATTATTACACATAATTACTTATCACTATTTTTTTTTAATTTTGTAAACAACTATTATAATTACTTGAAAATGCTATTACTATTATTCTTATTCTTATTATTATTAAAATTTAATGATTTCATATGGATTGAAAAATTTTAATTAAAATCCACCATAATATTACCATACTAACCCTATAGGTGTTTTAAGATAAAATTATTATATTGACATCTTAAAATACTATATAAATAGTTTAGATAATACACACACACACACATATATATATATATATTGATTTCTATATGTTAAGTATAATGAATTGGCTCGTATGATGCGCGGGTGCTACTATGTCTCATTTCCGACCAGCCTTAAATACTGATAATAGTAATAATAATAATAATAGTAATAATAATAATAATAATAATATAATAATAATAATAAAAGTAATAATAATAATAATAGTAATAATAATAATATATATTATTATTATTATTATTATTATTATTATTTATTATTATTATTATTATTATTATTATTATTATTATTATTATTATATTATTATTATTATATTATTATTATTGTTATTATTATTATTATTATTATTATTATTTTATTATTATTATTATTATTATTACTACTACTACTATGTAAACAAACAACCAAACAAACAAACAAACCTAGTATATCCCACTCAAGAGCAGGGTCTGGGAGGGGTAGGTGGTGGCGAGTCTTTCCTCTATCCAGATAGGTAGAGAGACCGCTTTCAAAGAGACACCCGGCTCGATAACAAAAGCAATAACGCTAACGAATCAGCATATAATCAAACATACGATATATGATATATGATATATGATACAGCACGCAGCATACAACAAACAGTAAAATATCACCAAAAGGAATATAAAATGAACAAGCATACATCAGAGAAGCAGCAAGTTTCCCCTAAAAAGGCAGAAGCATACTACATACACATCAGGCCCCGTAACAAGTAATCAAAGTCCTTTCTAGCTACAGAAACCACTAAAAGTCCTTAATTTTAATTCTACGCCTCCACTCACTCCTATCCTCGATCATGTGCTCAGAGATGTGCAAGTGTATCATATCTCGCCTAATTCTCTCTTCCCAAGTCAACCTAGGTCTTCCTCTACTCTTCCTACCCTCTAGGATGCTGTTCTCCACTGCTCTAACCGGTGCTGCCATTGGTCTCCTCTTGACATGTCCAAACCATCTTAATCTTCCCTCTCGTATTTTATCTGCAATACAAGCCACTTTTAACTTCTGTCGAAACACTTCGTTTCTTATCTGATCCAGTCTTGTATGGCCACATATCCACTTCAGCATTCGCATTTCCGCAACCTCTATTTGTTTCTCATGCGATTTCTTTATGGCCCAGCAGTCTGTTCCATATAGCATAGTTGGGCATACCGCCACTCTGTATTGTTTTCCCTTTAGTTTTGCTGGAAACCTCTTATCACATAGGATCCCTGATGCTGCTCTCCACTTGCACCATCCTGCTTGGACACGGTGAGCTACATCGCTGTGTATCTCTCCGTCCTCCTGCAGGTACAAGCCCAGGTATTTGAACCTAGATGTTCGTGGGACCGGCATACCCTGGATGCTGATTTGGGTGTCCTCTTCCTCATTGCCACCAAAGTTATAATGCATGTATTCCGTCTTAGAGCGACTTATCGTTAATCCTCTGCTCTCTAGCGCTGCTTTCCACTGCTCTAGCTTGTCGTTAAGCATTATTTTCGATTCTGATATTAAGACAATATCATCCGCAAAGAGCATGCACCACGGGACTGACTATTGTATAGACTTAGTCATCTCATCCAACACTAGTGCGAAGAAAAGTGGGCTCAATGCCGATCGTTGGTGGAGTCCCACTTCCACTGAGAATGAGTCTGTGTCTCCTACCGGTGCTCGCATACACGTTTTTGCCCCGTCTTACATATCCTTAATTATTTTGATATACCTCTCTGGTACCCCTCTAAGTCGTAGATTTTCCCAAATTAGTTGTCACGGAACACTGTCATAGGCCTTTTCTAGGTTGATGAATACCATATGGAGGTCCCTTTTCTTTTCTATATATTTCTCCATTATCCACCTTATGACATGTATAGCTTCTGTTGTGGAGCGTCTTGGCATAAATCCAAATTGGTTTATTGCTATCTGGGTTTCCCGTCTAATTCTCATGTCAATAACTCTTTCCCATAGTTTCATCGTGTGACTCAATAGCTTTATTCCCCTGTAGTTTTCGCAACCTTGGATATCTACTTTTTTCTTATATATGGGGACTATGACACTGGTTCTCCACTGGTCTAGCATCTTCTCTGTCTTAAAGATAGTGTTGAATAGATCTGTTAGCCATTAGAGACCCTCATCACCCAGGCATTTTCACACTTCAATCGGTATGTTGTCTGGCCCCACCGCTTTAGCCCTTTCCATCTTCTTCATAGCTCTTGTAACTTCGTCAACCGTGATGCTTCTACAATAGCATTGGTTTTGTTGCGTTGTTTGGGTTGTTCTATCTATCTCAATTTGTTGATTTGGATTCCTTATGTTAAATAGGTTATCGAAGTAAGTTTTCCATCTCACCTTGATGCCTTTCTCCTTCACCAAAACCTTTCCATCCGCAGCCTTTATGAACTTGATCATTCTCAGGTCCTGTCTTCTTCTTTCTCTTGCCTTGGCTATCTTAAACATGTCATGCTCTCCTTCTTTCGTTTCTAATCGCTTATACATCATTTCGTACGCCGTGTTCTTTGCCTCTGACACTGATTTTTTCGCTTGTCGCTTAGCCTCCTTTTACTTTTCTTTTAGCTCTATGTGTTCTTCCTCATTGTTACAGCGTATAAGCTCTCTAAAACTTTGTTGTTTGATACGTATCTTCTACTGTACACTTTCGTTCCACCACCATGATTCCTTATGACCAACTGTCCTTTTTGTTGTAACTCCAAGCGTTTCTTTAGCTGCTTGGATGAGCCTAGTTGCCATAACCTCCCACTTTTGGTTTGCGTCTTCCTGTGGCCCAGTTTGGTTCATTGGTATGACTTTATCTCTAAAATAGTACTCTTTTCGTCTTTGATCTGACCCCATCTGATCTTGGGTGTAACTCTCTTGTTCTAGGTATCTTACAAAAATAGAAAATTACCAATCTATTCATGAGTTTTATATTATATAATAGTAGAGATTAATCTCACTTCACCCTCATTAATTTATTTCTTCTTATACGTAGGTTCATCCGCAGATGGCTAGATAGAAATATTACCCAAAACATTGATATTAAGGACAGCAATTGCTGCCACCATAGTTCCATCATAAAAAAAAAAGAGAATCCACGAACACAACTTTGGTGACTTGATTAGCGAGGAACATCGTGGATATATTATAGTGTAGAACAACATGGTGTTTCAAAAATACGATTCTTATTTACACAATTTCTTTATGATATTTACCAATAATAATGGAAAATGTGAATTATGTGGGGGGTTGTTTGATTATATATATGTATATATAGTTTGGATATATATTTGTTTACAGGCCACTAATCTCTTTCAAAGTTCTAAATAGAAATGTAGCAATTGAAATTAAATAATCAAGATTGGTTCACTTGGAATCCACAATTAAGAACACATGCAAGTGATATATGACAACATGATTTTTAGCCAGGTGTATTTAAACATATAGACATGTTAATCTTGTTCAATTATTTGTTTAGTATGGTATGTGATCTATACCAATTCTTTTTAAATATGCAACGCTGATTATATAAAGAAATTACAAATATACAAATAGATGTTCATCTTAAAGTAATTGATAATCAATTTTAATATATAAAATACTTATATACATAGAACAATTACATATATAAAATAACCAATTACTTTGCTTATATAAAAATAAATGATTTACTTTGCATATGTAAAAATAAATGATTAGTGGTTGAAGTTACGTTTCGAATGCTCTGGTATGAATCTGTTCAAATAAAACTAAATATTAATCCAAGTTTAAATAAATTTGATATTGATTTATATTTTACGGAATGGCTAAAATATCTTTTAATCTCTTTTTTTTCAAAAGCAATTTAGTCTCTTTTACTTAGAAAATGGCGAACTATATTTCTTTTTTCAGGGTCTATGATTAGAAAATAATATTTTAATATTTAATTATTAACAATTCTTATTTGAATATTATATATAATTTGAAATAATTGTAATGCAATTATTAAAGTGAGATCGATTTATTTAAAGAATCACATGCAACAAGAGGAGTCACATGCATATGGTTGTGTGGGCTGAGGTCCCAACTCTATATTTGTGATAAAATAACCAACTAAACACTTTTAAATGATGCAAATATGAAACCCGCATGTTATCAAAATAAAAGTCCACTTAAATGCAACAAAAATTTGAAGGAAAAAAAAGAGTCAAAAGGTTAGTAAGTCGGATGGAAGCTGGCCATTTAACATGAGATATCTTATTTTAACATAAAAAATATGGAAGAAAGGTCAACTCGATCGAAAATGGAGGTATTAGAAATTTTATAATTATTGGAATTCCATAAATTATAATATAAATTAGTACTCTAATGATATAACTCTCCATATTTTGATGACATGACACTAATTATATCTTTTGTTCGATCACTTTTAGATTCATACACATTTCTATCTTTTTTCTCCCCTCTAATTTCATAGATTTACTATTTTCTATTAGACAAAAAACATCAAATATCAAGATAAGTCCAACTGTATTTATCTTTCAT
The DNA here is from genome assembly GCA_024085815.1 of Flaveria linearis. NCBI lineage: Eukaryota > Viridiplantae > Streptophyta > Magnoliopsida > Asterales > Asteraceae > Flaveria > Flaveria linearis. Next base: position 28,543,795 of record CM044007.1, on the reverse strand, counting down.
TCGCCCTCATTACTGGTTATCTTGATTTCCTGGGACTATCACATGATTTCCGCTCCTACAAGCCTTTATCATGTCGATCTTTCCATGTCCTACACACGTACCCATACATGTCCACATAGTACAAATACTTGCAAGGCACATGTACGAGTAGACGTACACATACACGTAAGTCCCAACCAAGGGCTCGGGCAAAGTGACAATTCCCACTCTACGGACAAGATAAAAGCGTCTAAATTTCACCGCTTCTCGTATCATCAAACAAGAATAAATTAAGCTTTCAAAGCTCACTTTGATATTTCTAATTAGGATTTGACGTTAAAAAGTTGTGTTGCAAGAATTTTTTGTTCATGAAGAGTGGAAAATTTATGGACGTTTGACTAACGTAGTAATAATAAAATTCTTCGGTTCATATCGGGTTGTATCGGGTTGGGTCAGTTTAAAACAAAGACCATGTAAAGCCCCGATCCCGGAGATCTCACAGTTGACATTCATAGCACTAATGATACATAATATAAAACATTTCATAAAATAAGCAGCGGAATTACATTCAACAAAAGCCATTCATTTTCCTTATAACTAATGTTGTTAAGCAATACAATGTTTTTTATGAGTTACAAAAGTACTGTTTAATTGCATTACGAAACAACAATACCATCAAAATACAAATGGATGTCAGTCTTGTCTTGCCGAGTAGCCTCACCCTCGTGCCATCCTCAACAACATTACCTGCCAACTGAAAATGCATAAAAGTCAGCGTTGCTAAGTGAGTTCTAGTTTTAAAAGCGTTAAAATACCTTGATTAGTTTATATATTAAAATACTCTTTTCATAAAACACTTCCTTTACTTTCGTACATGAGCATACATCGTGCATACAACAAGGTGTAACCTTATTTATTATCGTACGTTTCATTCGTTTCGTACTTTATTATTATCTTTCACTGTTTCTAGATCCCGTCAAGCTTTATCCCATCGTGGCCCGAAGCCACCATTCCGGGCACACAGCCTCCTCATTTACTGGCACGAAGCCACAGACTATCCTGGCACAAAGCCATATCTTCTTCGGGGTAAAGTGACAAGGATCCCGTTTCGTACTATTGATCAGTCACCAAGACTGATCCCCCTGCGTGTAGACCCTCTTGGGTTAGCCAAAATCGCACGCTATGTGACACTGAGTTCAGTTGACAACTCTTAAAGAGTTGTGATCCTCCCTTCATTCTGCTTGCAAGCCTTTTCTTTCATTCGTTCTTTATGTTCCACTTTCGTTATCATTAATCTTATCTCTTTCATTAATGATAATACTTTATGTTTATGGTTATAAACACACCATGTAAAGTCACACATCAATATATCATAACATAAGAAACATAAGAACTAATCATAAATAAGCATAACATCATCACACATCATCATACATGACATATCACACATCATCCATCACCAAAAGTCAACTTTCATCACCCCCGGGAACATCCCCAGTCAAAGCCTACACTTCACATTTTTCCTAAAATTCAGAAATATTTCTAAATCTTAGGCGCATGAGCACTATGCTGGCACATGACCACTATGCGGGCGCATGAACGCTTAGGCGCGTAGGGAAAAGTAGGGTGCATGGGCATTATTTGGGCGCATGACCAACACCTAGGCATTTTGGGTAATATTCTGGGCATTTTGGCACTATGCAGGCGCATGGCCTGAAGTAGGCGCATGGACACTTAGTCGGATTTGGCCTAAACTTAGGCGCATGGTAACTAGGTTTCAGGCGCATGGGACTTAGGCGCATGACAACTAATTTTAACTACCATCATCATAATTCCAGCCCAAATTTAATTCTAACATGTTCTAAGCTTAGTTCTAACATTCTAAGCATTAGGAACACATACATACCATCATCCTAACCATAAATCACCGAAATCATACCCCCACCCGCATACACACATGCGCGTTCATACGGGTATACATACCCACTTTTATAAAAAGATACATACATGCATTTCCAGCCCTAAAATCAGTTAAAACATGTAAAAAAGGGGTTCTAGAATTCACCTTATGCAACTTTGAGTATGATTTCCTTCAAACCCGTTTACTATGAGCTCAAACGCCTAAAATCCTCTAAAACACACAACCGAACCTAAGCAAACACATATAAGCATGTAACTGAGGCTAAATCTAGCCAAGAACAACTTAAAAACACCAATTATTACCTTGAATTCGAATCCTTCTTGAAATTCTCTCTAAAATTTAAAGCTTCTCTTCCTTCTCTCTCTAGAAACTGGTTGAAATGAAATGTGCAGACAACATGGGTGGCAATTCCACCTTTATGCACCAACTTTTATACTTTTTGTCCTTTTTGACACTTTTAACCCCTCAACTTGGATTAAATTATGTTTCCTACATTTATTCACGTTTATTCTTTCTTTCTTATCTATTAAAATTATCCGGGTGTTACAAGTCCACCCCCTTATATAGGTTTTGCAGGATTGGATTCTGGGTGGTTTTTCTCTCAACTCACTGTGAACAACACTCAGCAAGTAGTCTATGAAGAGTTGATTACAATATAACAAGTAACCAGCAAGCAGTAAGAAAATTAACACAGGAAGTAAATTTTCAAGGTACTTTTATATATTGCTTCTCAACTCAAAGGATTACAAGACTCTTGGACTCAAATCGCTTCTCTAAAGAGTTACAGGGAGAAGATATATATAATACTACCTACAGCCGGATATACTTTGATACCAGCTGGACACCTCTAACCTTACATCTATACTACAAGACTCTAGGTTAGGTCTTTCATACATTTTGCCTGAGAGTTGGTAGTCAGGACATGTCCCTGACTTACCTTTTGTCACCAACTAAAGTTGGTAATATGTACTATCATAAAAGTGAACAGTAGAATAAAGTATGGTCAACAACATGGCTCTTTAGGAAGATGCCATGTTGTATCAGAGGTCTGCAGCGGACTGTCAGGGACCATACTTTTATCTGCTGGTCATAGCAATATCTTCCGAAGGATAAAGTACTTCGGAAGAATAATTCTTCCGAAGGCACTTATACTTCGGAAGACTGCTTCTTCCGAGGCTTGGAGTCTTCTTTGTCTTCGGAAGCAGACTTTGTCTTCAGCTCTTTCATCAGACTTTGTCTTCGGAAGCTCAGACTTTGTCTTCAGCTCTTTCATCAGACTTTGTCTTCGGAAGCTCTTTCAGACTTTGTCTTCGGAAGCTCAGACTTTGTCTTCAGCTCTTTCATCAGACTTTGTCTTCGGAAGCTCAGACTTTGTCTTCGGAAGCCTTCAGACTTTGTCTTCAGAAGATATCTTCAGCTTGGCTTCAGCTGTTGTCTTCAGCAGTTGACTTCAGCTTTTGCCTTCAGTAGATATCTTCAGCTGTTGTTCTTCAGACTCTCGGAAGATCTCATGCTCAGCTTCAGAAGCCCTTGAATGTAGTACCAAAAATGACTATGTGAAGTGGTTTTGGTTGCACCAGCCTCATCATGATCCAACAAACTCCCCCTAGGCTGATGCTACCAAAACTTCATTTTCCTCTTCTTCTCAAAGCTCTCAGCACCATGGAAAGTAAGTGTTTATCAGTGTCTTCATTCTTTCCTCCTGTGGTGCTAAGAATCTTGTACAGATCCTTGGTAGACAAAACCTCCACTCTGTCTCCCTGGATTATATGTACCCTTTGTTGTGGCCCTCTGAAAAGCGTTAGTTGATGGGAACTATAGTCATATTCCCATCTAACTATTGGTTCCAATTCAGGACCTTCCACCATCTGTAGAAAGGCTGTGCCTTTGGTGGTTGGTCTTTCCTTGTCTTCTACTCTTTTCAGCTTCAACTCTTCTTCAATCTTGGCTCTTCTACTTTGTTCAGCCAAGTGGAGACCGCTGATATGATTTTTAATGTGTGCAGCAGTCTCAGAGTTGGAGGGATTGGAGAATGGCTTCTCAGCAAGCTCAGCAAGATCAAATCTGCTGAGATACAATAGAGATGTGGCATTAAGCCTGTTTGTTTCACCATTCTCTCTTTCCATAACAAAGTTGTGAAAAGGTTCATCGAACCTCCACTGGATTATAGCATTCCTAGGTCCAGGAGATTGACTAGAAATCCTGTCCTCTTTCCTTGTATCCAGTAGAGTCACCAGTCTCCTTCTTAGCCTCTTCCCCTCAGCATTGAGGGTATCGGAATTGAGACCAAGAAGTCTTGCAGCTTGGCCCAAGGTATCTCTAGGCAACTCAAGAAATTTGCCTAGGGTGAGGGAGCTTGAAGAGTTATCAACATAGGTGATGTTGATAAGGTCTCCCTCACAGGAGATGCTGCTCAAAGTGGTGCAGTTGGTGAGCCTTGTCTTGAACTCCTTTATTTCCTCAAAGGAGAGATGTTGAGGAGGCTGAGGTGATGGTCTTGGTTTTGTTAGGTAGGCTTAGGTTTAGTGGTTTGGGTTGTGTTTTAGGTTTTAGGAGGTAGGTAGTTTAGGTGGTTGAGGTGATGTGGTAGGTTTGGGTAGAGTTGTGGGTTCAGGGGTGAAGGTTTCATTAGTGGGTTCGGTTTTGATGGGAAAAGGGGTTGGTTCTGGTGTTTGTGGTTTAGGGGTTGGTTGTGGTTGAGTGGCCGGGGTGAAGACCATTCCCTTTACCCTCCTGTACATCTCCTTCCTTTTCCCCAAACGGATGTCAGCTTTAATTTCACTGACTATCCGCTGGAGTGTCCTTTCGGACATAGTTCCCACCTGCCTACCAGAGAAGCCATGAGCCCGGAGATAGTCTTTCATCCAGGCTTTGTCATTGGACTTCTTGGTGGCAGTGACCCCCTTCGCTTCTTCCTTCCTCTTCTTCTCCCTCAACTTCTCCCTAGCAGCCTTCTTCCTCCTTCCTTCCTTCTCCATTGATCTTGTTTTGTTGTGGAGCAGCAGGATCATGTCATCATCATGTGGAGACAGTTCAGGAAGACTGAAGCCTCTTGAGAGTAGGAATTTGATCCTATCCTCTCTCAGCTTCAGGGGCTGCCTCCCTTCTTTCTTCTTCTTCCCTCTCCAAGGTCAACCTGGCTTCTTCTTGTTGTTTTAGCCTGGTTGACCTCTCCAAAGTCACCAACTCCTCTAATGGTAGAGGAGTATCTCCTTATTGGCAGCTCCTAAGCTGATGAGCTGGTTAATGAGTGTTGTCCTTCTCTTTTGGTTGATTTCTTCCTGATTGACTGCAGCTGCCTTAGAGCTAGCAGCTAGCAGCTTTTCAGTAGGAAACCTACCTTTTTTTTGAGTTTCTCTATTCTCTCCCCCTCCTGAAGCTCTTCCGCAGTCAGCTTTCTTTTTTCCTTTGTCTTTGGCAGTGCTTGACTGTGGTGGTTCTTGGATGGAGGGTTGTGATTGAGAGAGAGGTTCAGCTGGTGTTTGGGTTAGAGGAATGTCAGAAATGTCCTCCCTGCTCACCTCAGATGCTATTTCAGTAATAACATCTGTGATGGTCAATTCCTCGGACATCTGGAATAAGCCTTCCGCAGCTTCTATTTCGGCCTCGGAAAACTTTTCTTGTTCTTCCAAGGCTTCCATATCAGCTTCGGAAGCTTCAGCTTGAGCTTCGGAAGATGAGACTGCTGCAAGTTCTGTCCCAACTGTTTCAGTTGCTGGGCCATCAGTCCCCATTTCCCCTTCGATGCTAATCTCAGGTTCCATGTAGACCTTAGGTTGACCAACTTCTTCCACAGTGGTACAAGGTGCAGTTAGTCTTTGAAGCTCCTCAGCCCCAAAGTATATGAGTGTGTTGTCGGGGCTGGGCTGTTCTAGGGAGGATCTCAATACAAACTTTGTGAAAAGTCTGTAGATCTTGGAGCATTTTTGAGTCAATCTCTAGAAAATATTGAGATGACTCGGGTAGTGTGATGAGTTGGGAAGTAAGGGTTGGGTCTGTGGTTCCTCAATTGTTTGTCTCTGAACTTTCTCCCCCTTTTTGGTAGCATCATCTTGAGAGCTAGATAAGCTAGAGGAAGAAGTCAGTGAGACCTAAATTGGTACATGCCTAACAGACCTCTCCGTCTGTCTCTCAGCTATTTGGCCTTGAGAGTGTTAATCTCAAGTTGCTGAGTGGCAGTCCTTGATTCTAAGATCCTCACCTGTGATTCCAGGTTGGAGACCTTAGAAAGCAAGTACTGAAGTGTTAGTTGCATACTTCCCTCATCTTCATGAGAAGAATCATGGGGAGATGAGATAACATACCTAGTATGCTCAGTCTCACCACCAGATGTGGCTTCTTGGCACCCTGGATACCTTTGCTCAGAGTCATCTCTTTCAGAGATGTCAATGGGCAAAGTTGCCATAGACTCAGTCCTAATTATGTTACCACTGTCCTGAGAGCTCAATGAGAGACTCTGAGTAGTGGCAGCTGAGCCTACATAAGTCCCCTCCACATCAGTGGGACTCACCTCAGTAATTGGCTTCTGATGGGGGCTAGAGACAAGTGATCACTCTTGGCTCTGTTGATCTTTCAGAGGGTGTTGTAGATCAACTTCATGGCCATGGAGAGATGTAATCTCTTCATCAGTACGGAGTAAAAGGTCAGTGAATGATAGGGAAGTTAAACCTACTGACCCGGGACCTAGATCAATGTCTACAGGCATTGAGCCTATGGTGGGGCTGTCCCTAGAAGGCTGCACAGGGGAGTAGAGACTCACCCTGTGGGCTTAAGGCTTGGGGTTCGGGCTCAGGGGTTTGAGACTGAGGAGGCTCAAAACCCACATTGAGGTCGAATGTGAAGGATGGTGTGATCTCGGACTGAGTGGGAGCCCATGATTCCACTCTAGCCCTTTGGGTGTGAACAGAAGGAGCTTGTTCAATAAGAGTAGATTGAACAAGGGTTCGTTTGGGTCGTCTCTGGTATGTAGCTTTGATGGATAAAGAAGATTTTGGCATTGTGGTGGAGGTTGCTAGTGTGGGTTCATCACCTGTGGGGATAACAGGGATGTCACCAGGAGCTATGCGCTCAGTCATCTCTGGAGGTAATGGAGTGTACCTTCCAGTGAAGTTGATGGAAACCTTCTTCAGTATTTTGAAGATGGTAGGCCTCATTTGTGGAACAGTAAGAGCAGCTGCGCAGACAAGCTTGCTTGGTTCCAGCTCACAGTTGATTATGTGTTGAATAAATCTGGGATACATGAAGAATGTATCCCTGCTCAGATTGCTTATAAGGTTGGTCAACACAGATCGTGAGTAGTTGAATCGGAGACCTCTCACCAACCCATGAACTAGGCATCCTAGTTCATATGGGATTTGATCCCATCCCCCTGATTGTTTGAGAGGCAGTGCAGGATAATGTGCAGCAGGAACTTCCAATGGTAAGAGAAGTTAAACTTGTAGACGGTAGACCTGCTTACATCCCCTCCATATCCCATGAGGATATAGGTGCCTTCCAAGTCTTCTTTGGGGAATTCAGTAGGAGCCCCATCATCATGGAGCTCGAGATGCTCCCTAATGAGCTGTTCAGTAATGACCAACTCTTGGCCACAGATGCGGGTTCTCAGGACTCGAACCCCATTCAAACTTCAGTTTGACCGTTGCTCCAGAATTCGGACATATGGTTGGAGTATACGGTGGGTTAACTGTAAGTGCAGTGAGGTATGTGGATTCGGTAAGAAAGGTGATGATTTGGGTGAATTCGGCATCCCTTGACGAATCAAGTAATGCGACTTGGTTGTGCTGAGGGTTTAGCGCCATTGAAAAAAAGGTAAGCTTGAAATTTGGGTGAAATTGCAGGTTTGACAGTGAAGGGAATAGTTAGGGCAGTAAATTTGTAAAAGAAGATGAAATTGATAAATCAAGATTATTTAAAAAGGATGAATTGTGGTAGTAGAGGTAATAGGGTAACTGTTTGGGGGTTACTGTGGGTGGTATGGTGGTTTACGGCGGAGAAATGATAGTGGCGGCAAAGGATAATTTTAAATAATCTGACCATCATGGACAAAATCTTTACTTTTTACAGAGTGGGGCCCAAAAGATATCCGTTACATATAAAAGCCTTTACTTCCGAATGTAAAACATTTCCGAAGGTAATTGTCTTCCGAAGTCAAATTTTCTTCCGAAGCAAGGCACTGCTTCCGAAGGTAAAATGGTCTTTTAAAGATACTTTCTCTTCCGAAGCAAAACATTGCTTCCGAAGGTAAAGTAATCTTTCCGAATGGAGAGTTTTATAAGCTTCGGAAGTAGATCTGATGTAAAATCAATCGCTTCTTCCGAGACCAAAAACTCTTCCGAGAAGACAATTTCCACTGAGGAATTTTGGCTTCGGAAGATATTCAAGAATATCTTCCGAAAGTTAGTTCCTCTTCAGAAGGATTTTACACTTAGAATAATTTAAAGATCTTTTGTAACAGGGATTAAATTGTATTGACCAAGACATTACACATTTAAAAGCTTTTCAAAAGAGGTAGTTAATCAATATTTATCATCCCGATAGCTGATATGAGATACTTAAATCTTTGTTCATCAAATGCCTTTGTGAACAAATCAGCATATTGTTCATTTGAGTCAACTTTGATTAACTTGATCAGATGTTTCTCATGAATATCTCTAATGAAATGATACCTGATATCAATGTGCTTTGTCTTGGAGTGCTTCACTAGTTCTCAGTAATGGAGATAGCACTATTGTTGTCAATATGGATAGGAGTAGTCATGAAGTTGAATCCATAGTCTAACATCTGATTTTGAATCCATAGCAGTTGAGCACAGCAGCTAGCAACAGCAATGTATTCAGCTTCAGCAGTTGATGTAGAGACACAGGATTGTTTCTTGCATTGCCATGAGATAATCCTTCCACCAAGAAATTGACATCCTCCTGATGTTGATTTCTTGTCAATGTTGTTGCAACCACCATAGTCACTGTCAGAGTATCTATAGAGATTGAAATCACTATTTCTTGGATACCAGAGACCTAGTTTAGGTGCTCCTTTGAGGTATCTGAGGATCCTCTTTGGCAGCTAGGTGAGACACCTTGGAGCAGCCTGATATCTTGCACAAATGCATGTGGCAAACATGATATCTTGTCTGCTAGCAGTGAGATACATCAGAGAACCAATGATTGCTCTATACTGATGTTGATCAGTATCCTCCCCCTCAAGGTCAGGGCAAAGATTATGGTTTCTGGGTATGGGTGTCTTAGCTGGTTTACAATCCTTCATTTCAAATCTTTCTAAGATGTCTGAGACATACTTAGATTGACTTATGAAGAACCCTTCCTTCATCTGTTTCACCTGAATTCCAAGGAAAAAATCCATTTTTCCCACGGAACTCATCTCAAACTTTTGCTTCATAATGCTTTCAAAGTCCTTGCACATTTGGTCGTTTGAAGAACCAAATATGATGTCATCAACATAGACTTGTACTAGCAGAATGTCTTCTCCACTCTTTCTGATGAAAAGAGTCTTGTCAATGGTACCTCTAGTGTATCCATTTTCAGGAGAAACTGAGACAAGGTCTCATACCACAGCCTTGGTGCTTGGTGCAGCCCATATAGAGCTTTATCCAGTTTGCACACATAGTTCGGTGCTGTGGGTCTTCAAATCCTGGAGGTTGACATACATAGATTTCCCTATCTATATCCTCATATAGAAAGGCACACTTGACATCAAGTGGTAGACTGTGAAGTTCTGGATGGCATAAGCAAGGAAGATTCTAACTGCCTCAAGTCTTGCAACAGGTGCAAAGACATCAGTATAATCAATTCCTTCCTCCTGGGTGTATCCTTGAACTAGTCTTGCCTTGTTCTTGATAATCAAGCCTCTATCATCTTTCTTGTTCCTGAATACCCATTTAGTGCCTATGGGTACTTGACCAGATGGTAGTGGGCATAGATTCCAGACCTTTTGTCTTCTGAATTGAAGCAGCTCCTCCTGCATTGATTCAACCCAACTACTATCCTTTAAGGCATCTTCTACCTTCTTTGGTTCCATCTGAGACAAGAAGCATGAATACAAGCAGACATTCCCATTATGAGTTTGTCCTCTTGTTCTCACACCCTCAGAGACATTCCCTATGATGTTCTCAGTTGGATGAGTGTTGTGAATCCTGAGACGAGGAATCACTTCCAGTTGCAGAGATAAGTCTAGGTTAGACATATTCTGATCAGGAACTGGATCACTCTGTCCAACTGCTGTTTCAAAGTCATTCAATGAGGACTGATTAAATGATTGAGAAACATCATCAATGGTTGGTTGTGGAGTAGGATTCACAGTTGCCTGTTCCTTCAGAATGCTACTTCCCTCAACCTGGTGTTGTAATGGATCACCTGAAGAACTTTGAGGTTGATCAAGTGATTCACTTGTTAAAGCTTCATTATTCCTGGAGATAGTTACACTATCAGATCTGTGAATGGTTGAAGCTTGTTGCCTTTCAGCTCTTGGAGAATTTGGAAGAGGTCTGGGAAGCTCAAACAGTTGACTTGTATCAGCATCAGCATCAGCATTCTCTTGAGCACCTGTTCCAGCTGAAACATTCTCACAATCCTGGTTTAGAATAGTTTGGAAATAATTCTAAATCAAAGATATACTCAGGTCCATTCCCCCTAACACAAGGAGTGTGCTCATAACAACTATATGGATGACTCCTCAAATTATTGATTCTTGATATTGTATACTCTATAAGCTTTGGAGCTAGAAGAGTATCCAATAAAGATAGCATCATCCGATTTTAAAGTTTCAGCAGTTTCATCTTTACTTCTTAAAAAGAATACCCATGTAAATCTTGTAAAACCATCAACTATCACAAGGCAGAATGATTTCCTTCCAATGCTCATTATACTTGTGGGACCAAAGAGATCCATGTGCAATAAGTGTAATGGAGTAGTGATAGAGTTAACACATTTGGATTTATGAGATGATCTTTGTTGTTTCCCTTTCAGGCATGCAACACAGTTATCTTTGCAGAAAATTCCTTTTTAGGCAAACCATGTACCAAGTTATTTTTAGCCAATTTATTCATTGTTTAAAATTCACATGACACATACGTTTATGCCATAGTGTTGACTCATCACTATCAGCTTTGGAAAGAAAGCATGATACTTCACCCATGGGAGAAGCATTGTTCATATCCAGCTTGTACATATCCCCTTTCCTGGGAGATCTAAGAAGCACCAATTCCGGAGGAATTGTCATCCCTGGTTTGAAGATAATGCACTCATGTTCTGTGAAAAGCATCTGATGCTTCTGGTCACAGAATTGAGAAACACTTAGTAGATTGTGTTCAAGCTGTTTGACAAAGTGAACTTTGTCAATGTTTATTCTGCCATTGGATATACTTCCTCTGCCTGAAATATATCCTCCGGCCTCACCTCCAATTGGACAGGCCCTCCATCAAAGTTCTGGAATTGTTGAAGGAGAGATATGTTCCCTGTCATGTGCCTGGAGCATCCACTATCTACAATCCAGACATTGTTGTTTTTGTGAAATGGACGTTCCTGCACATAAGATGAGATGGTTAGTTTTGTTTGAAAGCCCAAGCCTTGCTGGTCTTGGGCTCTTCCAACGATAGTGACATAATTGAACCAAAAGATATGCATTGGGGTTCAATAGAGGTCGTTGTTGAAGAAGAGGTTTGGGCTGCAGCATCTTCCTTGATCTTCCAATCCATCCCTTGGTTGATCTTTGAAGATGAGCTTATTGAAGCTTGTGCAGCATGGTCTTCTTCCGAAGCTTCCTTTTCGGAAGAAGCCTTCACCACCTTTTCTTCCGAAGCAGTCTTCTTCTGAGATGGTTTCAAGGGAGCCTTCTTGTTCTTCCGAACCTTAGAAGGTTTGGCTTCCGAAGCCATTTTCCCTTCAGAAGAAGTGGTTTCTTCCGAAAGCAACTTGGCTTCCGAGACCAACTTTCCCTTTTTCATCATTTGGACCTTTTGAAGTGGTCCAACTGAGAAACCTTCTCTGATTCCTTCTTTTCTAACATTATTTGCATAATGTGTGCTTGCTGGATTGTAGTAACAATCTTTAGCCATGTGGTTGTGCAGACCAAACATTATGCATGCAATGTTAGTTTTCTGGGAACTTGCAGGTTACTGTTTCTTAGGTTTCTTCTCTTCATCAGCAACTTTCCCTTTAACTTCTGATCCTTCAGTAGGATAGGAATGCTGGTATTACACTCCTTTCCTGAATCAGAAGTACCTACCACTTGAAATCCGGCAGAAATGAAGACACCCTTTTTCTTTGGGTCGATCTTAAGCTTGGACTCTGCAACCTTCTTGGCAGTCCTTCTAGCAGCTTTAGCTCTGCTTCTTCTTGCCTTGGTGGTTAGGATTTGGTCTTCACAGGTGGAGATGAGTATATCCTCCTGTTTCTCCCCTGTGGTGGCCACTATTTTTGCCTCATCCTTTAGTTCCAATGGAGAAGGGTTAGCAGTTGGAACCTCTTGCTCTTCAGTACCACATCTAGGTAGTCTAATAGACTCATAAGAGTGTGGTGGAGCTATTTCATTGGTTTCCACCGTTCTTTGTTTTGATAAAACATTTTGGAATGAGAGGTTGATGCGATAATAGTTTGGAAGCTTTGCTCAGCAATAGCTTGCTTCCTGGCCTGAGCCTCAGCTGTGACCAACTGGGCTTGAACCTCAGATAGTTTGGATATCATATCTTTAATTTGAGTCTTATAATTAGTCTTTTCATGATTTAAAAGTGACACAGTTTTCTCTAACTCTTCAATTTTCTTTTGATAGTCAGATTCAGCTCTTTTAAGTCAGATTTTAGCACATTTAAAGACTCAACCTCAGATCTGATTTCCGAAATGTAATCCTTATAGAGTTTAACTTTAGCAATACAGGCAGCAGTACAAGATGTTCATATACCTGATCATCATCTGTTCCGGCCATGAGTGCTTGAGCGGGAGTCACATCCTGTACCATGAAGCTCCAGTCAACTTCTTGAGCAACAGCACGTTTCAGTTGGCTTCTCTGCTTTGGAGCATGTTGGAGCCTGTGGGGTTCCCGGGTTGTTCTTCTTGCATTCCCTAGAAATGTGACCAAGTTGGTTGCAGTTGTAACACTTTGCTTTGCTTTGTCAAACCCAAACCTGCTGTTGACTGGGTTTGAGAGGAATTGCCTTCTAGTTCTCTTGAAGAACTTCTTCGCTCTGTAAGTTAAAAGAGCCATCTGTTGGAAAACAGTATTGAAAATACCAGAGTGTCCACTTCCAGAGACAAGGCACAACTATCCTGAGAGGAGTTGTGTTAAACCTTTTGAGACTTTGGAGTCTCAGGTAGAGTAATGTAAGGTCCGCTGTGTGAGTTGTCAGGGTAACATAGCAACTGATGTTGTGGTTCTATGGTTTCCCTTTCAACCACATGAAGGGCTGAACTCAGTTGGTTATTGGAGTGACCAAAGAGTTCTGCATGTTCATCTCCATCTGGAATGCACTTAGGATACCATACAACTCTGTCAGAGTAAGAGTCTTAAGGTCCGAAGTTCTCTTGATTACAACACAATAGTGTATCCATAGTTTAGGAAGGGAGACATGAAAGTAAAGTTCTCAAACTGCTGCTTCAAGAGATCCTTCTTGTTCTCTTGGGTTTCCTTGGATCCTTCATACATCAGCTTCAAAGCTTCCCACAAATCTTTAGCAGTTTTGCACTTCTTGAAGCGTCTGTAGACGGAGGGGGAGAGCAGTTTGGAGAGAAGTCATAGCCCTTTGATCTAGCTCTATTCTCTTCCTATCTTCTTCTGAGTAATCATCAATATCTTTTGGAATGATGCGATTACCAGTGGCAGAAGTGGTGCTTGGTATGAAAGGACCATTGACAATGGAGTCCCACATCCTTGAATCTTGACACTTGATGAAGCCTTCCATTCTGATACACCATGTGTCAAAGTCTTCAGGGGTGATCAGTGGGGACTTGGTCATGGTACCGGTTTCCATATCAGCCTTGGAGAGAGCAGCCATTTGAGTGAGTGGTTTGTAGTGAGGAGTGAAAAACAGGTTGATTTGGATGGTAAGATCTCACAATCAAGAGCCTGGAGCTCTGATACCAAATGCAGGATCGGATTCTGGGTGGTTTTCCTCTTAACTTACTGTGAACAACACTCGGCAAGTAGTCTATGAAGAGTTGATCACAATATAACAAGTAACCAGCAAGCAGTAAGAAAATTAACACAGGAAGTAAATTTTCAAGGTACTTTCATATATTGCTTCTCAACTCAAAGGATTACAAGACTCTTGGACTCAAATCGTTTTTCTAAAGAGTTACAGGGAGAAGATATATATAATACTACCTACAGCCGGATATACTTTGATACCAGCTGGACACCTCTAACCTTGCATCTATACTACAAGACTCTAGGTGAGGTCTTTCAGACATTTTGCCTGAGAGTTGGTAGTCAGGACATGTCCCTGACTTACCTTTTATCACCAACTAAAGTTGGTAACATGTACTATCATAAAAAGGTGAACAGTAGAATAAAGTATGGTCAACAACATGGCTCTTTAGGAAGATTCCATGTTGTATCAGAGGTCTGCAGCGGACTGTCAGGGACCATACTTTTATCTGCTGGTCATAGCAATGTCTTCCGAAGGATAAAGTACTTCGGATGAATAACTTCTTCCGAAGGCGCTTATACTTCGGAAGACTGCTTCTTCCGAGGCTTGGAGTCTTCTTTGTCTTCGGAAGCAGACTTTGTCTTCAGCTCTTTCATCAGACTTTGTCTTCGGAAGCTCAGACTTTGTTTCAGCTCTTTCATCAGACTTTGTCTCTCGGAAGCTCAGACTTTGTCTTCGGAAGCTCTTTCAGACTTTGTCTTCGGAAGCTCAGACTTTGTCTTCAGCTCTTTCATCAGACTTTGTCTTCGGAAGCTTAGACTTTGTCTTCGGAAGCCTTCAGACTTTGTCTTCGGAAGATATCTTCAGCTGTTGGCTTCAGCTGTTGTCTTCAGCAGTTGACTTCAGCTTTTGCCTTCAGTAGATATCTTCAGCTGTTGTTCTTCAGACTCTCGGAAGATCTCATGCTCAGCTTCGGAAGCCCTGAATGTAGTACCAAAAATGACTATGTGAAGTGGTTTTGGTTGCACCAGCCTCATCATGATCCAACAGGTTTCTTCCCTATAACCTGTTATTCCTTAAACAGATGAGGGTAATGCTGCCTCATTTATTCTCCAATCTCCTACGTAGACTCGGATCCCTTCCTGTGCTTCCACTGTACACGCATAAGAGGAACCACTTCATTCCTTAACCTTTTGTCCTTACGATCAATGATCGCCACTGGTTGCTCCACATAATTAAGCCGTTCATCAACCTCAATATCCTCCAGCGGTACCACCATATCCTCGTCGGCTAAACACTTCCGCAGATGAGATACATGGAATGTCGGGTGAATTCCATTTAACTCATTAGGTAGTTCCAACCTATAGGCCACCTCTCTTACTCGAGCAATGATTCTGAAAGGCCCTATGTATCTCGGCTCAACTTGCCCTGCTTTCTAAACCAAATGATACCTTTCCAAGGTGAGACTTTCAACATAACCTTATCACCCACTGGAACTCAATCGTTCTACGTCTCTTATCAGCATACGACTTCTGTCTATCCTTAGATGCTTTCATAAAGGCTTTGATCTTTTCTAGTTTCTCAGTCGTAGCCTCGATCACCTCAATATTTCCCAACTCTTTCTGAGCAATGTCACCCCAAGAAACTGGTGTTCTATATCTCTTACCATAGCATCTCATAAGGTGGCATACCAATGCTGGCATGATAACTATTGTTATATGAGAACTTAGCTAACGGTAAGTGGTGTCACACCCCCGCTGATAGCGGAAACATGGGGATGTGAGCTAGACGGGATCGTAAAACACCTGGTTAACAATAGAGATGCAATATAGATATGATGACAAGCGTGCCATGACGAGACCCGTACACAAATGAGGCTTGTGTCGTGTTCAGTCAATGTTCTCGACAGCATAGTCATAAGTATAACAGAAACTTGAAATCGATTCACATAAACGATCCACATAATCTAAAAAATTGTACACTTGTATGTAATTCCTTACAACCCGGGAACAAGTATCCAAAAGAATGTTAATTGTTTGATTGACTGCCACACTGTACAAAATATTGTTCATCATGTATGTTCAGTCTCAAAAATGCATCCTAGGGTCTCCACTAAGGCAGCACTCCTAGATCTTCAATTCTCATTGTTACCTGAAAAATATGCTCAAAATGTCAACAATAATGTTGGTGAGCTTCGCAGGTTTAAATTGTAAACATGTAGTTGATGCTGTATAGTGTTTGTAGTGGAATACCGTGCATACAGTTATAAGGAAGCAAAATCACATACCATGAGTTTTATACAACTAAACCTAATGACGTACACACAGCAACTTGTTGGAATATAGTCACCCAAGGCCCGTTCTTGGTAGTGTGATGGTACTCACAAGTAACCATCTGTCAAGGGTGGGGGTGTCAACCCAATAGTACTACTAATACCTATCCGTTGGTTCCACACCGGAATTAATGGTTGTAAGAAGAACCACACAGTAACATCATGTGTGCATCAGATAAGTACTCACAAAACAGTATCACGTTGATTCAAAAATGAAAAATGTTGTATGTATGTTGTACAACATTGAAAACGTGTGAGCATACTTTTCCCCCATGTTTGTAAAAGATTGAACAATTGTATAAGCATAAAAAAGGGCCATGAAACTCACTTGTTAAGTGGTAAGTATGTATGATGTAACTTCCCAAACTTGTATGTATGTATGAATGGTCAATCACCTATTGACAGTAATGTAAGCATTAATAATACGTCTGATGTTAACCATATTGTTTAGTTGGGTCCGGTCGTATCGGTTCGGTCGTGGTAACTCTTGCACACTAACACGCGCAATAGATCTTATGTAGATCCAAGCACTAGAAACGTTGCCATTGTCGCTGATATTTGGGTAAAAGTGTTATTGTTGTTGAAGAAATACTTGGTAAGCACTTGTGTTAGGAATCATTTGTTGCTAATTGTAAAATGTTAAGTTGATGTGTTTCGATATAACATTAATGAGTTTGATAGTGTTAATCTCAATGATCGTCATTAACAATGGCAACCGTGTTGATGTCACCTTAACATCACACGACTACACACACCACACATAGAAATAATTCACATACAAGGACTCCAATTGCATGACAGGACCAGACGCATGACTGGACACTTCATTCACACGAATCAACTTTCAGTCATGCGAATCAGCTTCATTCGCACGACTGAACTCCCATTCGTGCGACTAAGCACTCGGTCGTTGCACACAGCACCCAATCGCACGACTCAACTATCCATTCACATGATTTAACCCTCAGTCGTACGAATCAGCTTCATTCTTATGACTAAGTCTTCATTCGTATGAATGGATCTTCAGTCGTGCGACACACACAATCGCACACAATCATCCGCATTGACTCAATCGCACACACTCTCAATCGCATGCATTCAATCGCACAACACACACATACGCATGGACTCAGTCTCCCGACTCACCCCAGTCGCACCACTCAGTCGTACGATACACTCTGACGCACGGGCTCAGTCGCACGACTCACTCAATCGCACGGCTCAATCGCCTGAAAGGCCCAGTCGCCTGAACAGTAAGTTCGCGACTGCTGAATGCAGAGCAGCGTCCAGCTGCTCCGAGCACTCATTTTACACCCCAAGAACTTCCAGAAACACACATCTAACATGTCTAGACAAGAAACACACTCTGGAACGCAACACACAAGCCCAAACGACCTCATGTGCTTGGATGAACCCGAGCACCCGAAACCCTAGAAAATGCAGAGGTGAAATTGAGCAAGAAAAGGGTCAATCAAGGTTATCTACCTGCTAGAAGTGAGTATTCACAATGTTAATCAAGATTTGACGATGAAAACGCAACAAATGTGACGGATTTGGTGCTAGAATGGTGTAGAATGAAGAAGAAGAAGAGAAGAAGAAGAAGAAGAAGAAGAAGAAGAAGAAGAAGAAGTGAAGAAGATGGTGAGGAATGGCTGGGAAGAGGGGTTTTTTATACGCATCCCAAGTTTTCAAATTGTCACATTTGGTCCCTGCACTTAGCCCGAGTCCCTAAACTTGTTTCGGTTGAAAACGACTTAAACACGCAAGTTATGTTAATTATAAGATGTGTTTAAGGTTGTTTATATCTTGGATATGTTATGGTTTATGATGTTCATATTATATAACATAATATAATTAATGATGTCGGTGGTGATACCCGTAAGCGTTTTGGGTGATATGGTTGTAAGTATTGATAACACCACTGAAACGGAAAACAAATCAGGCATGATGTCCTCACGAATAATCTTTGAAGATGAAAAATGAATGCTCTAACGATAGTTAACGAAATTTCAAGTTAAATGATGGACCTTGAGGTGCGGATGTCACAGTATCCCCCAGTTGAGAGAATTTTGTCCCGAAATTCAACTGGTGTTAGGTCCAAGAGTGTCATCCTCGAATAGATGTGGATACTTGAGCTTCATCTGATCTTCTCATTCCGACGTGAATTCTAGTCCTCGTTTGGAGTTCCATCTCACGCGAACAATCAGTATCTTGCTGCGTCTCAGGCGTTTGACCTTTCGGTCCATGATCTCGATAGGTTCCTCAATAAAATGAAGCTTTTGTCGATCTTGATTTCCTCATTGGCACGTGTAAGGACTCATCCGCCAAACACTTGAGGTTCGACACATGAAAAGTATCATGTACACCGCTGAGTTCTTGCGGCAACCTTAATCGGTAAGCCACCGAACCGATTCTTTCTGTAATCTCGAATGGTCCTACGTATCGAGGGGCTAACTTCCCTTTCTTTCCAAATCATACAATCCCTTTCCAGGGAGAGACTTTGAGTAAAAGTGATCTCCAACATTGAATTCTAGAGGCTTCCGATGGTTGTCAGCATAGCTCTTTTGGCGATCTCTTGCAGCTTTTAGTCTGTCTTTGATTTGGAAAATGTTGTCAGTCGTTTCTTGAATGATCTCTGGGCCTGTAAGTTGGCTTTCACCAATCTCAGCCCAACAAACTGGGGATCTACATTTCCTCCCGTACAATGCTTCAAATGGTGCGCATCCAATGCTTGTATGATAGCTGTTGTTGTAGGAGAACTCAATCAATGGTAAATGAGTGTCCCAGCTACCACCAAAATCGATTACACAAGCTCTGAGCATGTCTTCCAATGTTTGTATCGTTCATTCACTTTGGCCATCTGTTTGCGGGTGATAGGCAGTACTCATCTCTAATCGAGTGCCCATCGCTTTTTGTAGTGTTTGCCAAAATCATGAAGTAAATCGGCTATCACGGTCGGATATGATTGACACCGGCACGCCGTGCCGTGTCACGACCTCTTTAATGTACAACCTCACCAACCTTTCCATCTTGTAATCCTCCCGGATCGGTAAGAAATGAGCGGACTTCGTCATCCGATCCACTACGACCCATATCGAGTCGTGCCCGCTACTTGTTCTAGGGAGTTTGGTAATGAAATCCATAGTTATGTTCTCCCATTTCCACTCGGGAATTTCAGGTTGCTGTAATAATCCCGATGGTTTTTGATGTTCAGCCTTAACTTTCAAGCACGTAAAGCATCGGCTTACATACATAGCAATGTCTCTCTTCATGCCTGGCCACCAGTATAGATCCTTAAGATCATGATACATCTTGTCTGCGCCAGGATGAACAGAATATCATGTCTTGTGCGCTTCCTCCATGATCAGGGTACGAACGTCTCCCCATTTGGGTACCCGTATGCGATCCATGAAGTACTGTATGCCATCATCCTTGCAAATCATCTGTTTATCTAACCCTCGGAATTCTTCTCCCAAGGTTTTCTTCTTTCAATGCTTCCCTTTGTGCAAGTTGGATCTGAGATTTCAAGTTCGTTTGAGTAGTCAACCCCAAAGCTCGAGCACGTAGTGGTTTCACGCGCTCTTTACGACTTAGAGCGTCAGCCACCACATTTGCTTTCCCCGGATGATACCGTATTTCACAATCGTTGTCACTAAGTAGCTCTACCCAATGTCGTTGTCGCATGTTGAGTTCTTTCTGATTCAGGATGTGTTAAAGGCTTTTATGATCTGTGTAGATGATACATTTGGTTCCATACAGATAGTGCCTGCATATCTTGAGTGCAAATACTACCGTGCCCAACTCCAGATCATGAGTTGTATAATTCTTCTCATGCACCTTAAGTTGTCGCGAGGCATAGGCAATCACCTTGTCTTTCTGCATTAGCACGCAACCCAATCCTTTATGTGAAGCATCGCAGTACACCACAAAATCATCAGTTCCGTCTGGAAGGGACAATATCGGTGCGTTGCATAATTTCTCTTTCAACGTTTGGAATGCTTGTTCTTGTGCTTTCCCCAATCAAACTTCTTGTCCTTCTGAGTCAAAAATGTTAACGGTTGGGCAATCTTTGAGAAATTTGCAATGAAGCGACGATAGTATCCGGCCAATCCTAACAATTGCCGTATCTCTGAAGGTGTGTCTGGGGTGTATCCCATTTCTTCACTGCTTCAATTTTGCCAGGATCTACATGAATCCTATTCTCGTTAACCACATGACCCAAAATTTCACTTCTCGAAGCCAAAACTTGCACTTCGAGTTTAGCGAAAAGTTTCTCTTCTTGTAATAGACTCAGTATCGCCCGAAGATGTTTCTCGTGGTCTTCTTTCGATCGAGAGTAGATAAGTATATCGTCAATGAATAAGATCACGAACTTATCCAAGTATGGTTTACACACCCGATTTATTAGATCCATGAATACAGTCGGTGCATTAGTCAGTCCGAACGGCATGACTAAGAACTCATAATGACCATAACGAGTCCTAAATGCTGTTTTCGGTATGTCGTCCTCGAAAACCCTCAATTGATGATATCTAGAACGAAGATCAATCTTGGAGAAATAAGAAGCTCCTTGCAGCTGATCAAATAAGTCATCAATTTTGGGAAGAGGATATGGATTCTTCACAGTCAGCTTGTTCAACTCGTGATAATCGATACACATGCGGAACGACCCGTCTTTCTTTTGACAAATAAAACCGGTGCTCCCCATGGCGAATGACTTGGCCCAATGAAACCCTTCTCCAATAGCTCTTGTAATTGGCTAGATAACTCTTGCATTTTGGACGGTGCTAAACGGTATGGTGCTTTTGCTACCGGCGTAGCTCCAGGAACCAACTCAATACGAAATTCCACCTGCCGTGGAGGAGGCTAACCCGACAAGTCATCAGGGAATACTCCCGGAAAAATCTCATACTACAGGAATATCTACAAACTTGTTGCCTTCTTCTTTCTTTTCCACTACATGGGCCAGAAATACGTAACACTGCTTCCATAAACATCGTCATGTCTTCATGCAAGTGATAAGCTCCAGAGTTCTTCCCGGTCGTTCTCCTTGAATCTTGAGTACTTCCCCTTTGGCATGGGGATTCGTACTACTTTCTCCCGAAACAATCTCGGCTCCGTGTTTCAACAACCAATCCATTCCCACAATCACATCGAAGCTCCCCAACTCGAAAGGTATTAAGTCTATGTCAAAGGCATGGTCCTCCAATATCATGGAGCACTGTCTAATAATCTCATCTGCTTGTATAACTCTACTGTTGGCCATTTCTACAGAGAAGCTAGCTTCTAGTCTACTAGGGTTCAAGGCAAGCATGTGTACAAATCAGAAGATATAAAACTATTGTCTGCTCCAGTATCAAACAATATGGATACGAATTGGTGATTGAGCAAGTACGTACCCGTGACAACATTCGGGTCCTGACGAGCATCGTTGGCTCCAATGACAAACGCACGTCCCCGAGTAACATTTCCTTGATTTGCCAGGCCTTGATTCCCAGCTATGGCTATCACTTGCTGTTGATTATTCCCTTGTTGACCCGGTGCCCTATTTAGTTTGGGGCACATGTTCCGGTAGTGACCCAGATTTCCACATTTGTAACAGACTCTGGCATTCCCGGCAGGGTTAACCGCGTTGATGGGTGCAACCAGCATCTGTGCAACTCTACAATCTCTTGCTAGGTGCCCCGGGCACCTACAGTTCACACACACCCGGCACTGCATCTCTGGAGGATGATGATAGCTGCACCTGTCACATTTGGGGTGCGGCCCAACATATTCTCTCTTGCCCCGGGTTACTGCCATGAAGTTTCTAACAATCTTTGCCCTCTTGTCAAATTTCCCGGTGCTCGACCGGCTCGTTCCCTAACGTCTTTCCTTTTCTCTGCTCCCATCCCCAAAACTCCTGTTGTCACCATCTCATCAGTTAGAGCGCCAGCCTTCAGAATTGCGCTCTGAATCGTTGGAGGAGCGGCTACTATTACCATTGCCTGGATCTGAGGCACAAGTCCCCAAATGTACCTCTCGATTATTTTTGATTCTGGGGTCACAAGATGTGGAACTAGCCTCGCCAGTTCATGGAATCGATCAGTATAAGCTGCGTGACCAGCCCCCACCATAATGATTCCAGAATTCATGCTCCAGTTTATGCATTTCGTTGAGTGGGAAGTACTCCTCAGTAATCAAAGCTTTGAATTCATCCCATGACATCCGCATCGCAGACTCCCTTCCTCTAGCTTGAACCTGGGTGTTCCACCAGGTTAATGCCTTACCCTGCAGTGTGAACGTGTGGCATACTTGATTCTTTGACTGTCGAGGCACTCACTGATGTCAATCACTGCCTCCATCTTCTCGAGCCATCTAGTTAGGGCTATCGCCCCACCTTTCCCATCAAATTGTCGGGGTTTGCAGGCCACAAATTCTTTGTAAGAACATCCCGTCTTGTATTATCAATCCCAGTGTCAGTACCAGTTGTTCTGCCGATCCCAGTATCTTCCCCTGTTCCTTGGCTATGCTCATGGCGAGTATCATTATCTCCATGAAGATGATGATTCAGAAGAGTGTCGCTCACTTGCGTCACAATAGTCAGAATCAGTGCGGCTAGTTGCTGAGCAATTATAGCAGCTATGTCAGGGTTGTCAGTTCCCTGATTGTTGCTAGCTGGAGTACACCTGTTCTTGGTGGTCTACCCCTACCTCTGCCTTGTGGGGTCTCACCTTGATTGGTACTACGTGTGGCTCTTTGAGGCGGCATCTTCTAATCATGGAAATGTGTAAACATGTAAACTTTAGTAAACATGTAAACCTTAATTACTTTAAGATACACGTATGATTCCACTTATCAAGTTCTAATATCCCATGCTTCGGTCCATCAAGATCGTCACGTAGCCCAGTTTAAGCACATTTTTAGTATGCCGGTGATGCTTATATATAGGGTTCCCCGCAGCGTTCCCACCACACCTTGGTATACATAAAATGATGCTTAAACCGGTTACACGACATCCTAATTTTCCTTAGCATCATCTCAAAGAATAACGTAATGTGTGTGTAGAGAGTATCATCACTCCTCTACGTTTTCCTGTAGTCCACTTTCATTCTAAGCATTTAATCAGTTCCTTAGTTACTGAAATGCTAAGTGGAGGAATGTCTCATAAAGGATAAGATCAATGTCATGTTTGGAAATACCATGAAGGCTCTAAGTAGGACAGGACTTATGTAGTATTGGAGGTTAGTAATGTTTTGTTACCCTTAACGAGGTCTTACTAGAATTATGATCCTAGCACCCTAGGGTATAGAATAGAGAACTTGTGGTACTCCTGATTGTTACCTCACGGTACGATTTGCCAGACTTCTCATACACGGCGAATTGCAATTACGTGTGCACCCGTAATGGTAATTTGCTTTGCATGGTCACCCTAGCTCCACTTACCCCAAGTTAACATCAGAGTATTGTCAACACTCATCAAGCATGGTTCGTGTAATGTCCTCATGTCCATGAGCCATTAGTATTCTAATAGTAGTATGTGGTAACAAGTAAACTCCAAGCACATAAGCACAATATGTTCAATGATAGTTGCCTATCCTTCATACTTTCAGGATTTCAGGCATAACCATGTTAGGGTCGGATTTAGTATCCGAGATCGACGCTACGTGTGATCACCGAGATTCCTTTCTGTTTAGGTATCTCAACCTAATGATATGATGCTGTGCGCATACAATATAAGATTCTAGTATAATGGTATCCCATGGAGAAAGAAAATAAGAGTAATAGTGTCTTCCTCAGGATGATCAGATAGCAAGCACGTACGTATAGAATCACGTATAGAGTCAAGTAACAAGTATAGAGGAACACACATGTAATATTAAATGCAAGCCAGTCCTAGCATGCATTTTACATGAAGGTTCCTAGGTTATAGTCTAGGTCAAGTGTATTGCCTAATTCTCTATAACCAATGGCTCTGATACCAGTCTGTCACACCCCCCGCTGATAGCGGAAACACGGGGATGCGAGCTAGACGGGATCGTCATAACACCTGGTTAACAATAGAGATGCAATATAGATATGATGACAAGCGTGCCATGATGACACCCATACACAAATGGAGGCTTGTGTCATGTTCAGTCAATGTTCTTGACAGCATAGTCATAAGTATAACAGAAACTTGAAACTGATTCACATAAACGATCCACATAATCACAAAAATTGTACACTTGTATGTAATTCCCACAACCCGGGAACAAGTATCCAAAAAATGTTATTGTTTGATTGACTGCCACACTGTACAAAATATTGTTCATCATGTATGTTCAGTCTCAAAAATGCATCCTAGGGTCTCCACTAAGGCAGCACTCCTAGATCTTCAGTTCTCATTGTTCCTTGAAAAATATGCTCAAAATGTCAACAATAATGTTGGTGAGCTTCGCAGGTTTAAATTGTAAACATGTATTTGATGTTGTATAGTGTTTGTAGTGGAATACCGTGCATACAGTTATAAGCAAGAAAAATCACATACCATGAGTTTATACAACCAAACCTAATGACGTACACACAACAACTTGTCGGAATATATTCACCCAAGGCCTGTTCCTGGCAGTGTGATGGTACTCATAAGTAACCATCTGTCAAGGGTGGGGGTGTCAACCCATTAGTACTAATACCTATCCGTTGGTTCCAACACCGGAATTAATGGTTGTAAGAAGAACCACATAGTAACATCATGTATGCATCAGATAAGTACTCACAAAACAGTATCACGTTGATCCAATATGAAAATTGTATGTATGTTGTACAGCATTGAAAACGTAATGAGCATACTTTTCCCCCATGTTGTTAAAATTGAAACAATTGTATAAGCACAAAAAGGGGCCACGAACTCACTTGTTAAGTGGTAAGTATGTATGATGTAACTTCCCAAACTTGTATGTATGTATGAACGGTCAATCACCTATTGACAGTAATGTTAAGCATTAATAATACGTCTGATGTTAACCATATTGTTTAGTTGGGTCGGGTTGTATTGGTTCGATCGTGGGTAACTCTTGCACACAAACACGCGCAATAGATTATGTAGATCCAAGCACTAGAAACGTTGCCATTGTCGATGATGTTTGGGTAAAGTGTTATTGTTGTTAAAGAAATACTTGATAAGCACTTGTGTTAGGAATCGTTTGTTGCTAATTGTAAAATCTTAAGTTGATGTCTTTCGATATAACATTATGATTTTGATAGTGTTAATCTCAATGATCGTCATTAACATGGCAACCGTGTCAGATGTCACCTTGACATCACACGATACACACCCACACATAGAAATAATTCATGTACAAGGACTCCAAATTGCACGACAGGACCAGATGCACGACTGGACACTCCATTCGCATGAATCAACTTTCAGTCATGCGAATCAGTTTCATTCGCACGACTGAACTCCCATTCGTGCGACTAAGCACTCAGTCGTTCCACACAGCACCAATCGCACGACTCAACCTTCCATTCGCATGATTTAACCCTCAGTCATACGAATCAGCTTCATTCGTATGACTGAGTCTTCATTCGTACGACTGGATCTTTAGTCGTGCGACACATAGTCGCACACAATCATCCACACTGACTCAATCGCACACACTCTCAATCGTATGCATTCAATCGCACAACACACACATACGCATGGACTCAGTCGCACGACTCACCCCAGTCGCACCACTCAGTCGCATGATAGACTTAGACCATGGGCTCAGTCGCACGACTCACTCAGTCACACGACGCTCAGTCGCCTGAAAGGCCCAGTCGCCTGAACAGTAAGTTCGCGACTGCTGAAGTGCAGAGCAGCGTCCAGTTGCTCCGAGCACTCATTTTACACCCCAAGAACTTCCAGAAACACACATCTAACATGTCTAGACAAGAAACACACTCTGGAACGCAACACACAAGCCCACACGACCTCATGTGCTCGGATGAACCCGAGCACCCGAACCCTGGAAAACACAAAAGTGAAATCGAGCAGAAACGGGTCAAACAAGGTTATCTACCTGCTAGAGGTGAGTATTCACAATGATAATCAAGATTTGACGGTGAAAACGCAACAAATGTGATGGATTTTGGTGCTAGAATGGTGTAGAAAAAGAAGAAGAAGAAGAAGAAGAAGAAGAAGTAATGAAGAAGAAGAAGTGAAGATGATGGTGAGAATGGCTGGGAAGAGTTTTTTATACCCATGGCCCAAGTTTGAAAAGGTA